>JANAVB010037818.1:5522268-5962268 GCA_029216955.1 Iris pallida
GGAGCCGTATGCAGAATACGTCCCCAGTGATGCAGAGATCATAGATTTAGAGAAGGAGAGTTCTGATATGATGAATGTGTACAAAGAGTTACTTTGTCACTTTTTTATCTGTCACAAGATTAAGAAGAAGGGTAAAACCAAGGGGTCTATCCCGCATACGAGGGCTTGGACCAACTATGTTTTCACCAGAGAAGGGGAATGGCCCAGTTTCCTTCTCGTCTCCTAAGCCCTTGATGATCTTTGAGATAGATCAGCTGATGATAGATCATAGAGCTGTGGATACCGAAGATAGTGATGATCCTGAGGAAAATTCCCTGATTTACCATTTCTTCAGACAAGCCGAGTCAAGATGTCAGAAAAAGTGGTGCTTGCCACTTTCCTGATAATATAGCTTCGTGACTGCATAGTTCCTGGTGGTTCAGGGTCTATCGAGAGAATAAGCCGGGGTATGATACTTTTGGTTGTAAGGTTTGCCTTTGGACGCCCACATACAATGCTTCCAGCGATAGTCTGTGCCATCCAACGGGGTTTGTGTCATTTTGTTGTGAACGTGATAACACACGAGGGCAGGAAGGATTTTGCTAGGACAGAGTTACCATTCTACTATCTGATGGGGTGGCTGCTGCTGCACGACGTGATAACACCCAACGGGGTTTGTGTCCCAAATTAATGAATGCCGAGCTAATGACAGATTCTTTGGCGGGAGATGCCTTCATTTGGAGGTTCAGAGACACGAATTGGAATGTTATAGGGGTACCTGTTTGCAGGACGGCTTTGAGTTTTCTTCAGAATTACGAATTCTTCAAAGTATCGCCTCCATCTGGTAGTGGTACCACGAGAGATACCCTAGTAGATAAGGGAGCGCTCACTACTAGCCTTCCTATTGGAGCATTTCATTGGCTCCAATCTATTTTGCCTTCCCATCTAGTATTCAGGAACATGAACCACACTTTTCTGGAACCTTATTTTCTAAGCCGCTTTGCATGGCAATTCGGCTACAGCCAGCTTCTCTTGGGTAATCCCAGTCCTCATCTCCAGTCGATAGTGAGTCTGATCGACAGGGCACGTAAATGGGGTTACTACAATACTGGATATATAGGGGCAGTTTTTACCTCGCCCGAAGATAAATCTGACACCCACATGCTCTTTGCTGCTGCTAAGTTCTATATTCAGGTCAATACCCTTCCTTCTCGGTATGATCGTGAGCATAGTCTTTTATCGGGAACCAAGATTGCCCCTACCCTTGCTGATATAGGACGAGCACGTGCAATGGAGAGTAGCAGAAAGGAAGGTGCTGTGCCCTTAATTGAACCGATTGTAGCGCCGCAACAGAGAGTTGTTGTTGAAGAGCCTATCGTTACAGCGCCTCGGAGAGAGGACGCTGAGGAACCTCTTCCTACCGTTTCTTATAAGAGGAAGGCTTCCACCGAGCTGGTGACATGGCCAAAAAGGAAGAAGGTGGTTGTTTCCCGGTGGAGGAAGAAGGTTGCGGACGTGTGTGCCGGCTTGCCTTCTTCCAGAAGGTCTTTTCGGCAGACGGTATTGCAGGCCGTTGTTATTCGGGAGGTAGATCCCTTCCTAGACTCCATAGTCGTCCTGGTCAAGCCTTTAGAAGCTTTCTTACCCTTGTGTTTGTCCTTTGCACAGGATCCCGAGGTTGCAGCTGAGGCAGGTGCCTCCTTGTCCGAGGAGGTGAACGTGACGACAGTGTCCTCTGCTTATCCTCGACCGATGGATAAGGGCAGATTTTCTTTAGCTATAAGACTTGAGCGACGGGAAGATCAGGACGAAGGCCCGGACCACGACGGTGATCAAAAGACTAGTCCCTTCTACGACACATCTGTAGGGGATATGTCTGTAATAGGAGCTGTGATAAAAGAGTTGGACGAGAATCAAGTCCAATCGGCTCATCCTCTTGTGGGTATGTCATCCTTGTGCCTCTCTTCGGATGAGATTTTTCGACTTCGATTTTGCGTGCTCCTTGTGAGGCTGACCATGACTGTATGTTCCCTTATAGACAAGGGGAAGGTCCCCCTCTTGAAGATAGTCTCCAAAATTAGGAAAGGGACAGAAGTTGTTCCCAGCTTCTCTAAATTCGCTGGTGAGGAGGGAGCTGTTAGTGAGCCGGTATCGGCTACAAAAAGAGTGATTGAGCATCCTGCTGAAGGGGCCGTTGCTGAATCTGCTCCTGTTTTGGCTGAGATTGTGGAAGAAACCGGGCTCGATGTCGCTCGGGACCTTGATATTATTCCTCTTGAATAGTCTGGGCCTGCTCTTGGTTTCCCTGAAGCCAAGAATGATGGCGTAGCTCAGGCTGGAGATGAGCAAGCCGAAGGTGCGAAATTATAACTCTTTTGCATTTTTCTTCCTCCTTTTCTGGTTACTGATGTATATGTTTATTTTTCTTTATCAAGTTTGGCTTCTTGTCAGGTATCCCTTCCTGGAGTGGAAGAAATTTTCTAAGCCTCCTCCACGACGACCTCCACGGAAGACGATGAGATGGCCCAGGAAATCGTCAAAGCTTTCTACTCTGTACTGAAAGTGAAGTTTCCTGGGGTCTTAAATCGGAATGCTGCCTTTGGCACTGTAAAGGCTATTGCAGAGTGCCAAGTGGCAGCCCTCGAGAGCATTGCCGGCTATGAAGAGCAGGCTAATACTCTGAGGAAAGTTCTGAATGACCTGGAGGGTAAGGTAGCTCGATTCCGGGATGCTAAACAACGGGGCCCGTCATCCCTGTTCCGTACGGAAGACGAGGCTTTGATCAAGGCTCTCGCGGAGGTGAAGGCTACTTTCCAAGCGAGGAAGGATGCCCATGTTCAAGAGATCGGCAAATTAGCTGACCACCATGGTCAGTTCAACGCTGCAAGTGAGGCGCGTGCCGCCTCGAAGAACAAGCTGGCTGTATAGATCACCGAGAGGTATGATCACATCACGTAGATCAAGAATAAAATTGCCCATTTGGAAGCCGACTTGAGGGCGGCGACTTCTAAACAGGAGGATTATTTGGCTCAAGCTGCCATGACTGCCACCACTTCTGCCCATTTAGAAGAACAGCTGGCGAAGTTGGAGGGAGAGCATCTGAGTCTGATCCTTTTCGAGGATGAAGCTGCTCGTCAAGAAGAGGCACGCCGTCGAGCTACCGCGAAGTCTGAAGCCGAAGTCGCGACTCTAAGAGACAATATTAATCGCCTATGTATTCCGTAGATTTTTGTAACTTTCTTTTCTCTCTTTTTTCAGCCGTCACGGCTCTTGTACCTTTTTTTCGGTCTCTTGATAGAAGTTTGAGTAAAGAATAAAATGTCTTTTCAAAGTGAATGTGGCTTTGTGAAATATCAGAACTAGAGATAATGTGGACGTAGCAAGGATATTTCTGGTGGGTATTACATTGGGGAATTTTGATGTGGACCTATTATTTATTTTATATTCAAATTTTTTTCTGAATATAGATAATAAGTTGAACGAAGCTACTAGTAGAGGTAATATGGACGTAATAGCAGAGGATGTTCTATATCTGACCAGAGGTAATATGGACGTGGAAAGATATATAACGTTAGGTGGGAGTGGATAATTCAGAGGTAGTAAGGACGTGATTATCCTTGATGAATGCTTTGCTCAGAGGTTATATGGACATGGCAAAACATAATTATTTTTTTGAGAAAATAATTATCGGAAAATAATTCAGAGGTAATAGGGACGTGACTTGTTTTTGTCAAACCGAGTTTGGACAGAGTAAAAAACGGGAATGATTCCGTTGGAAATCTTTTAGAGGACCTATTATCCATGGCGTATTCAAGACTCCTAAAATACGGATAATAGTTTAGATAATTTTTCGAATCATATAAACATCACACTGTATATTTACATGACTGAACATATATGAACATTACGTAAAAAGGTTACACATAGTATTTCTTCAGGAACTTGCCATTGATAGGCATCATGAGCAAGTCACCATCGGGCTTAGTTAGTCGGTACGCACCATTAGAATACACTGATTTTATGATGAAAGGACCTTCCCATTTATGTTGTTTTCCTTTTGTTTTGTGCGTCATGACCATCGGTCTTCTCACTGCTAAGACTAGATCGCTGACTTGGAAGATTATTTTCTTTACTTTTTATTGAAGGCTCTGGAAAGGCGTGCTTGGTATAGCTCAATGCGCTGCTGAGCTAACAAGTATTTTTCGTCTAGCGCTTCAAGCTCCTGGAGTCGCAGACGGTAGCTTTCTTCGGTAGTCAACTCGCTGGCTAAGGCTAATCGAAGAGAAGGAATATGGATTTCTAGGGGAAGAACTGCTTTGCTCCCATAAACCAAAGAGAATGGCGTACTGCCTGTTGGAGTCCGGACTGTTGTACGATAGGCCCATAGACATTCACCAAACTTCTTATTCCAATCGTGCTTATTTGAAGACACAAACTTCTTGAGAAGTTTAATGATGGTTTTATTGAAGGCTTCTGCTAGTCCGTTAGCCGCTGGGTTGTAGGCAGCAGAGGCTACGTTCTGGATTCGATTCCTATCGCAGAACTAATAGAATGTATGGCTTGTAAATTGTGGACCATTATTATGGATGATCCTGCGAGATAGGCCAAAGCGGTAGATAATGTGATGTTTGATAAAATTGATCACGTTCGATGCCTTCACTTCGGTGAGCATTATAGCTTTCATCCATTTGGAGAAGTAATCGGTTATGGCTAGGATGAACCGATATCCTTTGGAGGATGGCGGACTGATTGGTCCTATGACGTCCATGTCCCAGGCTTCAAAAGGCCAAGATACTGCCATCGGGTATAGAAACTACGAAGGTTGATGAATGAAATCGACATGGAGCTGACAAGCTTGATACTTTTTTGCATATTCAACAGCATCTGCTATCATTGTAGGCCAGTAATAACCTATTCTTTTGAGACAATCTTGTAATTTGGGGCCTAGTTGATGTGCACCACAAACTCCATTATGAGCCTCTCGGAGTGCATGTTTGGCTTTTGTGTCTGATAAGCATCGTAACAGTAGTCCGTCATAAGAGCGTCGGTACAGCATCTTGGTACCTGTGTCATAGTAAAATCTGAGGGATCGTCTTTGGATAGACACTACTTCCTTCGGGTCCTCGGGGAGGATTCCATAGACAGCGTAGTCTATGAAAGGGAATCTCTAGTCTTTAGCATCGATGTTTGTTTTCGTTGTGTAACTATGATGAATATATAAGGAAGTTTTCACACAGAATAGTTCTCGACCAGACACTGTGATTGACTGCTGAGTATTGGTTAGGACGATCAAAGAAGCAGCGAGACCGGCTAGAGCATCTGCTTCGATGTTCTGTAGTCAAGGCACGTGCTCGATGAAGAATACAGCAAAATTAGATGCCAACTCGATTTTTGCTTTGTAGTAGGGGTTGAGATCTTCATGACAAACTTCATAATCCCTTCGGACCTGACTAACTATTAGCTTGGAATCGTCGTAAGCTTCTGGATTGTCAACTTTTAGTTGCTTTATCAGTTGCAGGGCGATTAATAGGGCATTATATTCGGCCATGTTGATGGTACATGGTCCCACGAGAGAATATACGCAATGTATAACCAGATGATCAGGTGATACGAGCACGGCACCTACTCCAGCCATAATATTTCCTTTGGGTCCGGTTCTTGATACACCGTCAAAGAACATTCACCAAATAGGGATTTTTTCAGTTGCAGTGTTAGACTCCACTACTTCATTAGGGATTTTGTCATAGAGTTTGGAAGATTCTGGCACCGGATGAGCTGTCAGGAAATCGGCTAATGCTTAGCTTTTTCTACCTTCTGAGGAACGAAGAGCATATCGTATGGAGTCAACTGCATTGCCCATGTAGCAAAACGGAAATTAAGAGAGCCTAGTTTAGTCATGAGTATTCTGAGAGGGTTGACTTTAGATATAATATGGATAGTCTGTCCAGACACATAGTGGCATATCTTCTGGATGGCAAATACTAGTACAAGTCATTCCTTCTCCACAGGTGTGTATCTGTGCTCGGCACCCACCATTGTGCGGCTGAGGTAGTAGATTGCATGTTCATGGATGCCTTTATCCTTCTGAGCTAGGAGGGCGCCAAGAGAATAGTCTATAGCACAGACATATAGTAAGAAAGGCTTCCCCATTATTAGAGCTACCAATACTGGAGGGCTTGTGAGATACGCCTTGATGTCGTCGAATACGTGTTTATATTGTTCAGTCTAGACGAAAGATATGCATTTCTTCATCAGCTGAGTGAATGGTTGACACCTTCCATAGAGGTTCGAAATGAATCGTCTAATGTAGGCTAGCCTTTCTTGTAGTCTGCGTAGCTCTTTGAGGTTTCTTGGAGGATGCATATCGAGGATAGCCTTTACTTTCTCTGGGTCCAGATGTATACCCTTTGAAGTGATGACGAAACCAAGGAACTTGTCGCTGGAAACTCCCAGAAAAGACTTGGTTGGATTCATCTTGAGTTGGTGTGCATGCATTAGTTCGAACACCGTTCTCAAGTCTTGGAGGTGGTTGCCCTTGAGACGACTTTTAACTGTAATATCGTCTATGTAGCACTCCACTGTTTTGCACAAATGATTATGAAAAATTGTGTTCATGGCTCGCTGGTATGTCGCCCTGCATTTTTTAATCCGAAGGGCATCACCGTATAGTAGTATACCCCCAAAGGTTTTGGAAAGATGTGTGCTTCTCATCGTCGGGGAACATCTTGATCTGATTGTAGCCCGAGAACCCATCCATGAAGGACATCCGCTCAAAGCCGCAAGTATTGTAGATCATTACATCGGTGATTGATATAGGGAACTCGTCCTTCAGGCATGCGAAGTTCAAACCATGGTAATCGATACAGACTCGAACTTTACCATTCTTTTCTATGACTGGAACGATATTGGCAACCCAGTCTGGGTGTTGTTCTTCGCGAATGAATCCACTGGCAATGAGCTTCTTGATTTCATTCTCGATAGCCTCCATGACGTCTGGTTGGAATCATCATTATTGCTGTTTCGCTGGCTTAGCTTTAGATAAAATATTTATACGGTGCATGGCAACTTTAGGGTCCAAGCCTGGCATGTCTTCATAGCTCTATGCAAAGATGTCGACATATTCTCTTATAAGCTGTATAAGATATTGGTGTTTCTCGTCAGATAGACTTTTGCTGATGAAGATTGGTTTAAAAGATGATTCATCTCCTAAATTGACTTGGATGACTTCATCTTCGGTGGGTGGTTCATGTTGTTCGAAGCGCAGCTCCCACCTAGTGTCCATCTTTTAAGCCCATTATTCGAGCTCGATTGATTGGACATCGTCTACAATTTGGTCAACGAAAACCATATTAACGGACAATGTTGTCTTGAATATGTCGCCAATACTGGAGTTTGAGTCCCAGAAGGAGGAATCAAAAGAATGAAAACAACGATCTGCTTCATCATCTGATCTTTCAGGAGTTGTTGGAGGAGTGACATAACCAAAACCGACACCGCTTCGTTGATAGTAGTTCTCAGATTTGTCGGGAGGAGCAATGTGTCGTATTGGCAACCGTCGTCCTCGGCCGTAATTTAGCCCCTGGTCGCTTTTGATGTCATATCCCATGTTCTGGATGATATTCTTGGCCTGCCAACTATAACGAAAAAGTTGCATTTTCCCAGAGTCATAGTCAGCTTCTGTGTTGTGCTTGGGAGCAGTAGAGTCTAGAACGAACTTTCACTCGCCGACTATATGACCGAAGATGATTAGTTCTTCATCCTTCTTTCTGGCTGTAACGATGAACTAGAGGATATCTTTTGGGTAAACTTTTTCTCGCAGGTGAGGCATCGTGACCGACATACAGAGGTGTGGTCCTATGCCGTGCTCTAGAGCGTATATCGTATCTATGTAGTGGTTTATAGATTGATAGATATCGAAGTAATTCAAAGACAAACCTTTACTAAGGAAATACGCAAGTTCTTCTTCTGTGATAACATCATCCGCTGAAGGTACATTATTATGTGTATTGATATAATAATTTAGAGGATCATCATCTGGAAGAGGATCCACAGTCTTGGCCGAGTTCACCATGTAGGGTAATTCTTCAGGATTGGTCCTTCCGGGGTATTTTGCTGAGAGTGATGGTCAATGGTTTGACCTTGTCAGGATTCTTCTTTTTTATCCAGATTGTGAGAGGCTTCGAAGTACTTTTTGGAGTTGTACGTCCTTTGACTCGGATGATCAGGGGACCATCATTGGAGTATGAACTTGCTTCAGCTTAATTGTCAGCTTCGTTGCCGTCATCCTTGGGGGACTGAGATTGGTAAAGTATCGAATCTCAATAGTAAGCTTCGATGCCCTTAAAAGGATCGACATCGACAAACTCCGTCTTCACGACACCGTCGCTATTGACGTACTTGAAGCACTGGTGAAGTATGGAAGGAACGATCATGTTCTCATGTATCTATGGACGTCCCAACAAGACATTGTAGGATACATTAGCATCGATCACATAGCAAGAAACCTCCGTTCGGAGATCATTGATCTTGCACTTGAGACGGATCTTGCCCAACGGGTGGCTTCGACCAGCATTTAATGCCATGATAGTTGTGCTGGTTGCAGATAGCTTGTGCAGAGGGATTTCCAGAATTTGAAGAAAACTTCTAGGAATGATGCTGAGGGAGGATCCTAGATCGATGTGCATGCGGTCCACCTTGATTGCCCCGATATACCATGTATAGTACATGGGTCTATCATGACGATTATTTTTGAGTAGAATGTCCTCCTATGAAAAGGTGACGTTGGGCACCACTTCCATAGTACTGTGGCAGTGAGGACAGGAGACAGGGTCTTCAGCGGGGGCTTTGACTTCAGCAAGATAAGAGTCGGCATGTAGTAAAGCTTCGCTTAAGGCCTTCCGCGTTTCTTTGGAGAGTCACAACAGGTCGAACAGAGACAACCTGATAGGTGTATTGGCTAACTGTGCCAGTATGTCAAAGTTGTAGGGCCGATCCATGCCTTCGGGAGTTGGCACCTTCTGAGACTTGTCAAACCGCATCTCCTTCTGCTTGGCTTTGTCCGAAGTAGGAGGCTTAGACGGGTCGACTTTTGAGCTTGTGGGGGCAGCAGGAGGTTGAGGAGGTATTTCTTCTTCTAGTACGGGGTCGTATGTTCGAATATGTCTTCCCCGATCGTGTCTCGCTAGATAGAACCTCATAGATGGGAGAAGATACCATATGGCATGACTTGTAGTTCTTGCCCCTTTTTGCTTTAGGAGGTACCACCCCTGCGTTATTTCATGCACAAGTTCCGGATGGATACACATGATCTCTCCACGTTCAGTTGTAAGTGGCACCAAGGATGAGTTGCAAGCTGGCGGTAGGTTGACTACTTCCATTATTGCCTTAGGATTCGGGACCACTCCGTCTGGGACTTCTGTGGGAGGAATGTCACCAAACTGAAGAGAGATCATGTTAGAAGATACGACCTTGTCTTCAGCTTCGAGGTTGATCACTTGGCTGTCGATAAGCTGTTGTATCTTCTTTTTTAGGATGATGCAGTCCTTGGTGGAATGATTCACGTACTGATGATAGAGACAGTACTTGGGATCGTTGAGCTGGCTCGCCTCTGCAGGACGTCCTGGTGGAGGCAATATCAGCTTATTACCTTTCGTCAATGTGTGAAAGTTGGTAATGACATTGTCTTCGTCAAAGGAGAAGGTCTCCTTAGGTTTGTCGGAGGCGCCCTGAGAATTGGAAGCTCCTTTGGAAGTGTCAACCTTCAGGACTTCTTTCCCTTTACCCCCACGAACAAGGATAGTTTGAGGATGCTTGCCCTTGTCTTCGGATTTGGGTGTTTTCAACCCCAATAGTTCCAGGTTAGGAACGTCGTTTTCAGCAGCTTTAGCGGTCCCAATGAAAGTGGGCCATATATCATACTTATGTATACCCAGACAAAACTTTACCATAGGAAGGAAGTTATGTCGACAAGTATCCATAAGTTCTGAGTCTGGTATGTCGAAGGGCACCTTCAGTGCTAGCCGCCTAAAGCGTTCGATGAAGGCGATGACAGACTCAGTCCTCCTTTCCTTGGTCTCGATGAGGGTGGACATACTAACATACATGCCACTCTCGTAAAACCTGTTGAGGAACAACCTCTCCAAGTCTTTAAATGAATTGATACATCCGTCAGGCAGACTGCAGAACCATTCAAAAGCTACCTCCTGCAAGGTGCTAATAAATAGCTTCGACAAGAATGGATCGTCTCTGGGCAAGTGTAGTCTGCGTATTGAAGTACGTCATGTGTTGACGAGGATAAGTCAACCCGTCAAATGAATTCAGCGTCAACGGCTTGTAGTTAGGAGGGCAAGTAGCATTCTTCCATTCAGGGGGATACGATTGAGATATCCCCATCTTCTGAAGCTCATCTTTGTGTGAGATGGCGTCAAGATGGGCGACCAGGAAATCAATTGCATCCTGTTGATTGAGCATGTATTGGGAAACGGTTGCTGAATGGTTGTCAAGCATCATTGGCGAAGGGCCACCCCCAGCATTTGTAAGATTTGGAGGAGGCGCAACGGAATGATACTCCTTTTGTAGTGAAGGAGGGTTTTTGCTACGTGTCAGACTAGCGTGAGCCAAGACATTTTGTTGAGGTGGAGGAACAGCCCAAGCTGTTTGAACCGCCATAATACTGGTAAACATATCAATGATCTTGGCGAATGATGTTTTAAGACCCTCTAGCCGTTTGCTAGTCTGAATACTGGCTTCTTCAGGTCTTTCTATATCTGCCATGTATGTAGATAACATGCAAGGATGAACAGAGAAAATAGTACAGATGGTGCTGATACTGTCTGTTATCGAGTGGACAAGTCCTTCATCTTCAGGTTGAGAAGGTAGATAGTCACCATCAGATTCGGAGAGATCGTCATCCTCTGGAAGGCTACCCCCAGTGTGAAGGTCATCCGCTTCAGACTCTGAGGGAATACTACCCAAAGCTTGGGAGTCTTCGTTGTCCACATAAAATCTTACCTTTGACCGAGTGCCCATATAGACTCCTTCAGATGTGACAGCCTGCTGGCCATCTGTTGGTAGAATTCTTCTTCTTCTCGCAGAACAGAGAGAGAAAGTTGGGTTCGTTGTCCACCATCTTTGATTGGGGCTTTCGTAAGGGGGACCACATGAATCCATGTTGGATGAAACACACAGTGGCTTTCATCGTCAGAGAAATGCAGCCGTCGAAACATAGACTTTCTCTGAGGCACTATTGTTGCTTTGGCGCAGCAACAGTTAATAACAATACTGGTGCTCGGATGTGCACTATGAATTGTTATGTCCTCCTGTAAGCCCCTGTTTTTCAAAAAATTATTTGATTAGTGTTAATTAGCTTTTTATGTCATTTTTAGCCTTAAAATATTCACTATGATTTTTAGGAATTTTTCTAGAATTTTTAAATGAGTTTTAAATGAGTTTTAAATGCTAAAATGTCATTTTGTAATTTATTAAAATGTTTTTAATGCATTTTGTAATTTATTAAATTGTTTAGATATCAGTTTGCAATATCCTATTTGTTCATGCAAATTTTATTTGCATATAATAGCTGCGGGAGGGGATTTGCAAATGTTATTTGCATTGTTTACCTGTTAGGACTTTTGTGTAAATCATGAAACTCTAGGGGACCTATTGGTAAACCGCTGTTACCCCCCCCCCGACCTCGGCCACCTGGCCCCGACGACCAGCCGCCATTTCTGGCCAGCACACAGCCCCGACCGCCTCAAACCCGCCTATTTAAACCCCCTCCCTCTTCCCAGTCCTGACCCTAACCCTAAAACCCCACCACGACCGCCCACGACCACCGTCTCCTCCACTTTTCCCCCGCCGTAACCCTAACTCCGACGTACCCTACCACCGCCTCACCGACCACCGTCGTCAGTCGCCACCACCGCCATTTGACGCGCCGCGACGAGCAGCACCCAGCGCCACCCGAGCGCCACCGTCCCGACCACTCCTCCGTCGGCCAACACACTCGAATTTTCCCCAAACCGCCGGACACGTAAGTGACAGTGTCTTTTCGTGTCGTGCGTGTCTCGTTTTCACATATATGACTCGCTAGGACACGCGCGACGTAATGGTGAGTCTGGACACGTAAAACTCGTGTCGTGCGTGTCGAAATCGATCCAGACACATAGATTCCTGTGTCCCTAACTGTCAGGACACAGGACTGTGTTTATATATATTTTTTTATTTAAATGCTTAAAACCTAAATAACACTAATCTAACCCTAATCCTAACACAACCCTCGGGCTGGCCCCCTGGCTAGCCCGACCCGACTTAAACCCCCCCCCCCCTGCGCGCTCTCTGGTTCGAGTTCGAGCCCCCCCTTGCTGTTGCATTTATTTCTTTTTCTTTTCCTTTTTCTTTTTCTGTTTTCTATTATTTATATATATATTTATATATATATATATATGTATATATATATATTAGTATATATATGTATATACTGTATATTGGCAGTATTTTTATATATGTATATATATTTTTATAGTTAGTAAATCTTTATATATATATTTGTATTTATATACATATATGTATATATGTATATATTCTCATGTGTATATATATTATTATATATATACTATTATATATGTATACAATATTTGTATATGTATATATACTTTATAATTAAGTATTTTCTTATATATATATATATATATATATATATATATATATATGTATTTTTAACATATGTATGTATATATTCATTTTGTATAATTTTACCTTATTAAAATAATAATATTTATTTTGCACTTTTACCAATTTGTATTTTAGTGTATTTAAATTACTGCAACCATTTGGTGTCCAAGCCTAGTATGGGTTTTTGGGCCCAAATGTGTTTTCACACATTCAAGACCTGTACAAGTCATATTGGACTTGATTCATGGCTTTGGGACCTATATTTGAACTTTGGTTCAAATTATGTACATGGACAAAATACGCAGATAATTAATTATTTAATTTCAATTGTGCGCAATGCTGTTTTTGGATTTCTATAAATACTTAAAGTACTGTTTATATTCTGGAAAAATAGTATTTAGATACTATGTTAATTTAGCTAATTTAGTATAATTTTTATAGTATTTAATTTACTGTTTTGCCACTAATTTGGCATATGAAAGCAAAACTCTTTTTCTGAATACCTAGGAAAACAGATTTTTATAAAATACTTGTACTGGTTAATAAATTCCAGGAAAATTATAATAAATTTCTATAATTAACAAGGATCATTTTGGCACTTTGTTTTATGTAAATTAAGCTTTTTGTCTATCCCAAAAATTGTTGGAACACAATGGTCATTTGATTTATTTATTGATTAATTACGACTTGTAACTTTTTGTGCTATTTTGAGTTTTAGCCGTATTTGAACCCCACCCCTCACTAGTGTAAAGACCCTAGAAAGTTAGTTAAAGTAGCGTGTCACCCCACATTGGTCTCCTATGCTAAAATTATCATTTTGGCTAGGTGCCCAGTCACAAGTTGTGTTGCACCAATTAGTGCCTTAGCATTTTAGCTTAGTGTAAAAACTAAGTTTATGTATTTATTTCTACAGTGACGAGTTATCGGACATCTATAGCACTTTTATCGCAGCTTGCTTTGCTATGCTTTACTAGAGGCAAGTACTTTCTACAAACTTTACATACTGTTACATAAATGAACTGCTAATCCAACCATATTAAATGCTGATCCTTGGGGTAGCAAGTTAAAATATCACATGTACTTTCCATTACTACCATGCTTAGAACAGACTTTACGTATCTCTCACATGATTAGAATATGGGTTATGGGAAAACTGTTAGTAGCGTACGTGATCATGCCCCTTTACTCGTACGTACGTACCGAGCAAGGTTGATATTTCATATGTATACCTTGTCGCAGGCGCACCAGCTGTATTTGTACGTATGTACATCTATCGCTTGTTTTACTTGTACGAAAGTACATTTATATACTTGTACCACAGTACATTTTACACCTATTGACGATCACGTACCTGCTACAGTTTTAAACATTACATATACATCTGTCTCTATGACATATGTGTCCTTGCCATGATAGATTGTGTGATGCCATGTTTCCAGTTATTTTCTCTTATGTTCATTTCCATGTTTCATATGCTAGTTTGCTAGACTCAGTACTTGCTCCCGTCCTGACAGGATAACGTTGTAGGTGTCCTTACTAAGGAGGAGTTACTCTGTGACACATATTATGGAGTTACTGCCGAGGACCCGGCTTTGCTTTACGAGGATGTTCCTGCTGGAAACCTCGCCTAGTTATCTTTTTGCTTTAGACTTTTGAGAGTAGTCATGTATTAGACTACGTGTTTTGTAACTGGACATGTATCCAGTTTTATATTTCAGACTTGTACGTGGACATTTTACTATTATGAGACGGCTTTTTGTGTTTGGAGCATTTATGACTTTTATTCACTTATAGAACTGTTAGCACATTTAGTCTTATCTTGTTATCTCTAGAACAGCTTACTGCGTTTTATCGCAAACGCTGGCTGGACATGACTCGGCCCGGCCCAACATATTGGGTAACGGGTCGTGACATGTTTTTAGTGGTGGCCCTTGCAGGTCCTGACTAAATTGTTTGGTTACGTTATTGTACCAAGCATGCCTAAAATTAGGAACTTAAGGTAATTAGACAACATTAGGCATGACGCTTAAAACACCTAGAGGAATGCTAGGATTGCAACATAGGAAAACATCACATGTTTGCTATTATAATTAGATTTTCTTGTCTATGATTGCTTACTTTAACAAGTCCTTATATGTCCTTTTTACTGTAATTAGATGGTGCTTATTTGTTCATCCCAGTACATCACACCTGAGAATGGTGCACTCCCTAAACAGTCTGCTGACCAGTTGATTGATACACCTCCACCTACCACACTCCCCCACTCCACAGATCCACAGACCCAGATGCCTCCACCACCTTCCACATCCCAGTCCCAGCAGGCCCCGATACTTCCACCACCCCCTATCATCATACCTACCCAGGCTTCCGTCACACTCGACGGGAACCAGCTGCTCACTATGATCCAGGGGTTCCTAACAACCCATCAGGAGCAGACTACCCTACTCCATCAGAGCCTGGAGCGTTCTGAGGGACGTCCCGTGGTCCCACCACCTGTAGAGCCACGGCAGAGAGCGGGAACGATCAAGGACTTCATAGGTCTGAATCCCAAGGAGTTTTCAGGGACTGAGGGCATAGTAGTAGCAGATGACTGGCTAGACTCGGTGGAGAGGAAGCTCCTAGGAGTTAAGATGCCGGGTGACCTCCAGGTCGAGGCAGCAGGATTTCTGCTGATAGACTTGGCAGGAGACTGGTTCCGGAATAAGCCATTGTTTGCGAGAGGGAGAGCCACTTGGGATCAGTTCAAGACCCATTTCAAGAAGAAATTCTTCTCGACCACTGCTAGAGTAGCCATGGGGCTACGATTCCAGAACATCCAGTAGGGGAACCGTTCTGTTGACGAGTATGCGGCAAAGTTTAGGCGCCTGAGCCGTTTCGCTCCTAGTCTGGTTGCAGATCCAGAGGAGATGACCCGTAGATTTTTCCATGGTCTAGTTCCAGACATCGACAATCTTATAGTGGCGAACGGTACGACTGACTACTACTAGAGCCTAGAGTTGGCCCGGAGCATTGAGGAGCGTCTTCTGTCTAGCAAGAGGCCGGTTTCTGTACATCATGAGGGACCGTCCAAGCGTCAGGCCTTCCAGCAGAGAGCACCGACGCCGCCCCAGCAGACTTACTGTCCCCCTACACCACATCATCAGACCCCGCCAGTTATAGCCTCGAGACTCCGACAGCAGTCGAAGGGAGCTATATGTTCTTTCTGCGGAAGACCAGGGCATGATTACTCCATCTACAGGAAGAGGTTGAAGCAGTGCTTAGTTTGTGGGCCTGCCACCCACATGATACGGGAATGCCCAGTAGCCAAGGGACCTAGAGGACCGCTTCCGACTCAACAGCAGAGGTTTGGGCAGCATTTGCAGCAGCAGAAGGGACCTCAGGGAAAGGTTTATAGCCTAGCCCTTGAGCCGGAGCCGGAGCAGGTTTCGGAGCCAGATTACTTAGCTGACGTCATCACAGGTCATGTTTATTTACATACTTTTCTAGCTATATGCTTGTTTAATTCTGGTACATTTCATAGCTTCCTATCATTAGAGTTTATGCATAAACACCATCTAGTAGCTACACCTACTGCGGAGATTAGTAGAGTGATGACGGGAGGAGGACCAGTGCCTATTAGATCTATTTATAGATGTTCTATTTTTATAGCCGGGAGAGAGTTCAGGGGCAATTCTTTGTGATGCCACTCCCCGGTTATGATATCATATTGGGGATGGACTGGCTTAGCTATGCCCATGCATCTATATATTTTCATGAGGGTAGTATTTTGTTCAGTCCCCCAGGCACAGCACCATTCAGTGTCAGGAGGACAGGACCGGAGATCAGCCTAGAGCCGAACTGTTGTGCGACAGTTGGGGACGTAGCACCACCACACCCTATCATTAGAGTGTTTATGGATGTATTCCCAGAGGATCTTCCAGGGCTTCCGCCTGACAGAGATGTGGAGTTCACTATAAATTTAGTGTCGAGTTCATCACCAGTATCCCTGGCTTGCTATAGAGTGAATCCCAAGGAGGCAGTAGAAATGAAAGAGCAGATTGATGACCTGTTGAAAAAGGGTTTCATTCGATCCAGTGCTTCTCCATGGGGAGCACCAGTGCTCTTTGTGCCTAAGAAGGATGGTACAGTCCGGTTGTGTATTGACTACCGGGCCTTGAATGCCATCACCATCAAGAACAAATATCCTCTGCCCAGGATAGATAATTTGTTCGACCAGTTGAGCGGGACGAAGGTGTTTTCCAGGATAGACTTGAGATCCGGGTACCACCAGGTGAAGGTTATGGCAGTAGACATCCAGAAGACGACGTTCAACACGAAGTACGGGCAGTACGAGTTTCTGGTGATGCTATTTGGTCTCACAAATACACCAGCTGTCTTTATTAATCTGATAAATAAGATATTTCACCAGTATCTGGATAAGTTTGTCGTAGTGTTTATCGATGACATCCTGATATACTCGAAGACGCCGGAGGAGCATGCAGAGCACTTACGGATAGTTTTGGGGATTTTGAGGCGGGAGAGATTGTTTGCCAAATTGTCGAAGTGCGAGTTCTTTTTAGACCGAGTGGAGTTTCTCGGCCATGTAGTCACTGGAGATGGAATCTCGGTGGATCCCAGGAAGATTGCTGCAGTTGATACGTGGAAGGCTCCGACGTCAGTTTCAGAGATCAGGAGCTTTCTGGGTTTAGCAGGCTATTATAGAAAGTTCGTCCAGGACATTGCTAGGATAGCTGAACCCATGACGAAGCTGACACGGAAGGACGCAGAGTACATCTGGTCAGAGGACTGCCAGGCAGCGTCTGAGGAGCTGAAGAGGAGGCTGATGATCGCTCCAGTTCTGATATTACCTTCTGGTTCTGGAGGTTTCACCATTTACAGTGATGCTTCTGGAAAGGGGCTAGGATGTGTCCTACAGCAGCATGGGAAAGTGATTGCTTATGCATCTAGGCAATTACGGACTCATGAGCGGAATTATCCTACCCATGACCTAGAGTTAGCTGCAGTGATCTTTGCACTCAAGTTATGGAAACATTACTTATACAGAGAGTGTGTGGAAATCTTTACTGACCACAAAAGCTTGAAGTATGTGTTCACGCAGAAAGAGCTGAACATGAGGCAAAGACGATGGTTGGAGTTGATGAAAGACTTCGACATCGATTTACAGTATCACCCCGGGAAGGCAAATGTGGTGGCGGATGCGCTGAGCAGGCATCCGATGGCATGGTACCTGATGATTGATCGGCATTTACGGGAGGATCTGGAGAAGCTCGGTATCAAGCTAGTTCGGCCAGGATCAGTAATACAGATGATGGCGTTTGACATCCAGTCAGGATTGATGGAGCAGATCAGGGAGGCACAGTCTACAGATGAGAGCCTTCGCAGACTTCGAACCCAGGCATTAGCAGGATTGCTGGATGACTTCACTATAGCAGAGGATGGATCCCTGAGGCATGGCGGCCGATTGTGCATGTCGAAGGGAGAGCTGGTAGAGGCAGTCTTGCAGGAGGCGCACCGATTGAGATATTTTATTCACCCTGGTGCTAACAAGATGTACCGTGACTTACGGAAACATCTTTGGTGGCACGGGATGAAGAGGGATGTATCATGTTTCATCTCGAGATGCCTAGTTTGCCAGCAGGTCAAGGCGGAGCGCCAGAGGCCAGCTGGTTTGTTGCAACCATTACCCATTCTCGAGTGGAAGTGGGAACATATTACGATGGACTTCGTCTTAGGGCTTCCTCGTTCCCAAGGAGGAAAGAATGCCATTTGGGTTATCGTGGACAGGCTGACGAAGTGTGCGCACTTCATACCCTTCAAGGTGGGGCTTTCCACCGAGAAGTTGGCGGAGCTATACATGCAACAGATAGTTCGCCTACACGGAGTGTCGGTGAGCATCATGTCAGACAGAGACAGCAGATTCACATCCCACTATTGGAGGAGCTTGTAGGAGGAATTGGGCAGTAGGCTCAAGTTCAGTACGGCATACCACCCGCAGACAGATGGGCAGTCCGAGAGGACGATACAGACACTGGAGGATATGCTGAGGACCTGCATGCTGGACTTTGGAGGATCATGGGAGAGCTATCTGCACTTGGAAGAGTTTTCATACAACAACAGCTACCAAGCCAATATTAGTATGTCTCCTTTCGAGGCGCTTTATGGACGACGATGCCGCACACCGCTCTTTTGGGATAATATCGGAGACAGAGTTATGCTTGGGCCAGATATGATCACGGATGCAGCAGAAAAAGTCGGGATGATCAGAGACAGGCTCAGAGTAGCTCAGGACAGGCAGAAATACTGGGCTGGTGCTAGTCGCAGGCCGATGGAGTTCGCAGACGGTGATATGGTGCTAGTAAGTTATCACCTACTAGAGGGACAATCCGGTTCGGACGAGGAGGGAAGCTGAGCCCCAGATACATCGGGCCGTTCGAGGTACTTGGCAGGATTGGAGAGGTAGCTTATAGGGTTGCACTTCCACCCAAACTAGGAGGAGTTCACGATGACTTTCACGTTTCTCAGCTGAGGAGATATGTTACAGACCCCAGTCATGTGCTAGATCATTCAGAGTTGGAGGTCGGACCGAGCCTTACAGTTTCTGAGTAGCCGGTGGAGATATTAGACAGGAGAGAGAAGAGGCTGAGGAACAAGGTTATACCCCTAGTACGAGTAGCTTGGAGCCGTCACTCCCCAGGTGAGTCTACTTGGAAGAGGGAGTCGGACATGAGGGAGAGATACCCTTACTTGTTCGATCCAACCGCTGCGAGGGAACCACCCATTCCCGCTTGATACCTTAGAGGTTAGTTTCGATCATAGCCTTAGTCATTTGTTGCATTGGCTGCTATGTTAAAATATTATAGGGTCTTCAATCCTTGTGAATTTTGAGGACAAAATTTTTCAAGGAGGGAAGACTTGTAAGCCCCTGTTTTTCAAAAAATTATTTGATTAGTGTTAATTAGCTTTTTATGTCATTTTTAGCCTTAAAATATTCACTATGATATTTAGGAATTTTTCTAGAATTTTTAAATGAGTTTTAAATGCTAAAATGTCATTTTGTAATTTATTAAAATGTTTTTAATGCATTTTGTAATTTATTAAATTGTTTAAATATCAGTTTGCAATTTTTATTTGTTCATGCAAATTTCATTTGCATATAATAGCTGCGGGAGGGGATTTGCAAATGTTATTTGCATTATTTACCGGTTAGGGCTTTTGTGTAAATCCTAAAACTCTAGGGGCCCTATTGCTAAACCGCCGTTACCCTCCCCCCCGCGACCTCGGCCACCTGGCCCCGACGACCAGCCGCCATTTTCGGCCAGCGCACAGCCCCGACCGCCTCAAACCCGCCTATTTAACCCCCCTCCCTCTTCCCAGTCCAGACCCTAACCCTAAAAACCTACCACGACCGCCCACGACCATCGTCGCCTCCACTTTTCCCCCGCTGTAACCCTAACTCCGACATACCCTACCACCGCCTCACTGACAACCGTCGTCAGTCGCCACCACCGCCATTCGACGCGCCGCGACGAGCCGCACCCAGCACCACCCGAGCGCTACCCGCCCTGACCACTCCTCCGCCGGCCAACACACTCGAATTTCCTCCAAACCGCCGGACACGTAAGTGACAGTGTCTTTTCGTGTCGTGCGTGTCTCGTTTTCACATATATGACTCGCCAGGACACGCGCAACGTAATTGTGAGTCTGGACACGTAAAACTCGTGTCGTACGTGTCGAAATCGACCCGGACACGTAGATTCCTGTGTCCCTAAGTGTCAGGACACAGGACTGTGTTTATATATTTTTTTATTTAAATGCTTAAAACCTAAATAACACTAATCTAACCCTAATCCTAACATAACCATCGGGCTGACCCCCTGGCCAGCCCGACCCGACTTAAAACCACCCCCTGCGCGCTCTCTGGCTCGAGTTTGAGCCCCCCTTGTTGTTTCATTTATTTCTTTTTCTTTTTCTTTTTCTTTTTCTTTTTCTTTTTCTGTTTTCTGTTATTTATATATATTTATATATATATATATATATATATATATATATATATATATATATATATATATATATATATATTTCCTGTTATTTATATATATATATATATATTTATATATATATATATATATATATATATATATATATATATATATATATATATATTTATATATATATTTTTCTATTATTTATATATATATATATATTAGTATATATATGTATATACTGTATATTGGCATTATTTTTATATATGTATATATATTTTTATAGTTAGTAAATCTTTATATATATATTTGTATTTATATACATATATGTATATATGTATATATTCTCATGTGTATATATATTATTATATATATACTATTATATATATGTATACAATATTTGTATATGTATATATACTTTATAATTAAGTATTTTCTTATATATACGTATTTTTAACATATGTATGTATATATTCATTTTGTATAATTTTACCTTATTACAATAATAATATTTATTTTGCACTTTTACCAATTTGTATTTTAGTGTATTTAAATTACTGCAACCATTTGGTGTCCAAGCCTAGTATGGGTTTTTGGGCCCAAATGTGTTTTCACACATTCAAGACCTGCACAAGTCATATTGGACTTGATTCAAGGCCTTGGGTCCTGTATTTGAACTTTGGTTCAAATTATGTACATGGACAAAATACGCAGATAATTAATTATTAAATTTCAATTGTGTGCAATGCTGTTTTTGGATTTCTATAAATACTTAAAGTACTGCTAAAATTCTGGAAAAATGGTATTTAGATACTATGTTAATTTAGCTAATTTAGAATAATTTTTATAGTATTTAATTTACTGTATTGCCACTAATTTGGCATATGAAACCAAAACTCTTTTTCTGAATACTTAGGAAAACCGATTTTTTTAAAATACTTGTACTGGTTAATAAATTCTAGAAAAGTTATAATAAATTTTTATAATTAACAAGGATCATTTTGGTACTTTGTTTTATGTAAATTAAGCTTTTTGTCTATCCCAAAAATTGTTAGAACACAATGGTCATTTGATTTATTTATTGATTAATTACGACTTGTAACTTTTTGTGCTATTTTGAGTTTTAGCCGTATTTGAACCCCACCCCTCACTAGTGTAAAGACCCTAGAATGTTAGTTAAAGTAGCGTGTCACCCCACATTGGTCTCCTATGCTAAAATCATCATTTTGGCTAGGTGCCCAGTCACAAGTCGTGTTGCACCAATTAGTGCCTTAGCATTTTAGCTTAGTGTAAAAACTAAGTTTATGTATTTATTTCTACAGTGACGAGTTATCGGACATCTATAGCACTTTTATCGCAGCTTGCTTTACTTTGCTTTGCTAGAGGCAAGTACTTTCTACAAACTTTACATACTGTTACATAAATGAACTGCTAATCCAACCATGTTAAATGTTGATCCTTGGGGTAGCAAGTTAAAATATCACATGTTGTACTGTCCATTACTACCATGCTTAGAACTGTACAGTCTTTACGTATCTCTCACATGATTAGAATATGGGTTATGGGGAAACTGTTAGTAGCGTACGTGATCATGCCCCCTTACTCGTACGTACATTCCGAACAAGGTTGACATTTCATATGTATACCTTGTCGTAGGCGCACCAGCTGTATTTGTACGTATGTACATCTATCGCTTGTTTTACTTGTATGGAAGTACATTTTATATACTTGTACCATAGTACATTTTACACCTATTGACGATCACGTACCTGCTACAGTTTTAAACATTACATATACATCTGTCTCTATGACATATGTGTCCTTGCCATGATAGATTGTGTGATGCCATGTTTCCAGTTATTTCCTGTTATGTTCATTTCCATGTTTCATATGCTAATTTGCTAGATTCAGTACTTGCTCCTGTCCTGACAGGATAACGTTGTAGGTGTCCTTACCGAGGAGGAGTTACTCTGCGACACATATTATTGAGTTACTGACGAGGACCCGGCTTTGCTTTACGAGGATGTTCCTGTGGGGAACCTCGCCTAGTTATCTTTTTGCTTTAGACTTTTGAGAGTAGTCATGTATTAAACTATGTGTTTTATAACTGGACATGTATCTAGTTTTACATTTCAGACTTGTACTTGGACATTTTACTATTATGAGACGACTTTTTGTGTTTGGAGCATTTATGACTTTTATTCACTTATAGAACTATTAGCACATTTAGTCTTATCTTGTTATCTCTAGAACAGCTTACTGCATTTTATCCCAAACGCAGGCTGGACATGACTCGGCCCGGCCCAACAAATTGTGTAACGGGTCGTGACACCACCCTCGTTTTACGCTTATGATTTATCATGTCGTGCAAGTCAGCGGAAGGTAGTTTTGTCTTACAACCCATGTTGCATGCATCACCAAGCTTTGCATGCAGGTTGGTTAGGAGAGTTGGCACATCCAGACTTAGTTCACGTATATGGGCAACCCCTGCACCTAAGTTCTGTGATGTCCTTGAAGACAGTCCCGTGCTATACGTGTTGGGGCTTATCTTTTTGTTGTGGGCGCATAGGCCTTAGAGACTGGCCTTGGGCACATGCTTCTTGACAACATGTCTTAGCCTCCTTGATGTGGGCGTATAGTATTGATCCAGTGAGCCTGGACGCATAGCCTTGGGCTCATGACCCTGGATGTCCAGTCTGTTGAAGACAGAAGCATTCTGGTTGGGGTTATGCGCCCAAATATCCCCTTGGGCACATGCTTGGTGGAGCAATGCTGCTTTCTTCCAGTTTTGTCTCCTTTATTTGTGAGCCTCGCTGGGTTTGCCCAGAGTGTCGAATACCCTGATTCTTGGCATCGTATCGTAGTACTTTCTTCTGCCAAGTCTCGAGTGTCGAAAAATCTATTGTTGGTTGGGCAAGAAAGAAGTCGCTGGGCTAGTAGAGCCCGGAATAGTGTGAGCCTTCTTCATTTGGGAAGCTTCTGTGGTAGGGTCATGCGCCCATATGGCAGAGTCCTCCAGTTACATATCTGCTATAATACTAGCAGGATATACACAATGAGCCTTCGGAAGCCAAGTCTAGCGAGACTTGTTTGGCTTCGCTGATTTTGAGCGAGTAGAGCCATCCCTCGAGCGCATCTCTTCGAGCGCCTGCTGATCAATTTTACGATCAGCATCTTCTGAGTGCTCTCCACTTTGTCGGTATCGGATTACGTCACCACCTTTTCATCAGAGAAAAAGGTAGTCCCCAACAGAGTCGCCATTTTTGTGGACACACACAAAAAGAATAAGAAATACTGTCTTTTCTTTATTGGCGCAAGGCACCACAAATCGAGTACGCCAGAGAGATCCTGCGCTGATGATCCCTGAGTACAAAAAACAATTTTGGAGAATGGGACGATGGAGATCGAGTGACTGTTGCTCCTTTACTCCGTTGACACTCTGATTATAAAAGTGGAAGAAAACCTAAGAAAATTACTAACGCTTGGCTTTCTTGCAAGAAGTACAGCAATTTTGCTCTTGAAAATGCTCTCCATTCTCTCCTTTGAAGAGGGATGAGACCACTTTTTATAGTAGTTTCTGAGCTGGAATGATGTTATGTGCCCACATGAGGAAACACACTAGTTTTCATGTGGGCGCATAGTCTTGCTTTGGGCGTATAGGAAGTAGGCGCATGCAGGCTGCGTAGTCGTAGGTTGATCGTGGTACTGACGTGGCCGCATGCTTCGGTACATGATTGCTCGTGGAGACTGACGTGGCCATACGCTTCGGTGTACATTTTGATCATGGCTTTGACTGAGTCAGGCTTGGACGCATGACCATGTCTCAGGCTATGCGCCCTCCTTTTGGGGAAGGTTATCTTAGGCTCATGGAGCTTCACTGGCAGGGCGCATAGATCTTCACTAGCTGGGCGCATAGAGCTACACCGGCTGGGCGTATAGAGCTTCACTGGCTGGGCACATAGTGCTTCATTGGCTGGGCGCATAGAGCTTCACTGGCTGGGCGTATATATTCTCTTTGGCTTGGGGGCATAAGGCTTCATTACTAAAAATTTTTCATGCTTCTACAACGGCGACGGCTATCTTTCTTGTATGGTGATTCTCGTTGAATACGGCACGTCGCACGCTTGGTCCAGCAGCGACGGCTATCTTTTTTGTGGTTCTTGTTGAATACGGCACGTCGCACGCTTGGCCTAGCGACGACGACTATCTTTCTTGTGGTTCTTGTTGAATACGGTACGTCGCACGCTTGGCCTAGCGGTGATGGCTATCTTGCTTGTATTGGTGGTTCTTGTATGATTAAGAATGTTTACATGTTTATTCGAGTATTTTCTGACACATAAATAGAATACGAGTCTAGCCAGAAGTAAATGGTGCTTGTAGGTGATTTGAGTAGGTGGTTCTGGTAGTAGGGCTAGACAAGTCAAATACATGTGTCGCAAGTGAATGAATCTAGAATACCAATCTGTGTTGTGACAGAGAATCAAATAGAACTATACTAGAAGCTGAATCATAATAATCATCAAGTAAATAAAAACTATCAGAGAATGTACTCGCCTGATATCCTGAGCAATGACCGAGTATTTATGTCTGAACCAACGCCACAAAGCCCTAATATGAATTTACAAAGTTACATGGTGTTCTAGAGTAAATATTATATTTAAATACATTAATTATATGCTTCTAGGCCTTTTCTAGGTCATGGAAGACAAACTAGTTCAAATCTAGTCATACTAGTCTTTGTAATCATTATTCCTAATAATATGAATTGCAAGTTGTAGGTTATTAAAGTACCAAGTTTGCACCTCGTTATTCGTATATCAAAATCTATGACCCATAAATTGTGACAAGACGATCAACCATAAGGTTAATAATCTTATTTTAGCGATCTGCATGGTTATCTTGTCAATTTTAGCGATAGGAGATCACTGGAATCGACTGATCTCAATTTTGATGCACGAATTTTGAAATACGAACATAAAGAGAATTAATTATAACTATTGGTGATACATAAAGGAAAAATCTACAGATGTCGTCGGATGATAAAACAAACATCACCAACTTGTCCAGAATGGTCAAATTAGCTACGGTTGCCTCCCATAAGTCCTATTTGGACGCAGGGATAAAATGGTAATTTTAGGCCAAAATGATGTCCGTCGTTGGACCCACTTTGCACCGAAAAATGTGCTAGGATAAAAGTCTACTAAACCTAGCAAATTATATGTCCACCTGTCCAGAATGACGAAACGAATCCAACAGTATATCTAGAATTGAATTCCGATGAGTCGATCTCAAAATGGTCAGTTGACCCGGACTATAGGGCCCACCTTGCACCGAAATATATGCCGGGGCCCACGTCCTCAAAATCTAGCAAACTTTATATGAGTTCGTGCTAGAACGATGCCACGAGTCCATCGATGGTGTCAGAATTGGAATTTGAAGTCTCGGGTCCAAAATTAGAATTTTATAAGTTAGAAATTACGGTTTCGAGAGCCCAACTTCAACCAACCAAACGTTGTCCTATAAAGCTGAAACTTATGTGGCACGAAGGTGGTTATACCTGCTGCGCGTTGGAGTTGGAGGTTCATCAATCGGAGCTTCGATGACAGAAACAAATCCGCAAAGTTGGCTCCACGAATCTGTCCAAAAATAATACAATTTAAATGGTCAACTTGGTGGCCTGTTTTGATCTAACAAACGATCGAATTAACGGTTAAAACCTGAGAGAAGCGAAGGGATATGTTCTGAGATAGAGACGGAAGAAACGGATCGACGATCCAATGGTCAGATTGCCGAAAAAATATGTCCAACGTTGCTGCGATGAAGTACGATTTTTGAGTTTCAGAACATGCGGGTCACAACGGGAACTCGTGTGAAACGCACAAATAGCCTCTGTGGCTCATCGAGTAGGATGGTGACACATCCAGAGGGGTCATCATAGGTTCGTCGGGTCGAAGGAGCGGTCGTGGTGATGCACGATGGCATTCAACGCACTGCTGCACGTGCATGTCCGCTGTTGGCCATACTTGCTGTTGCGTGTGGGCACTCTGACCGTACGGGGTGTTCCACAGCGTACGACAGGGGACCACGACCAATTCCACTATCGAGTACCAGCAATTGCGATGACTGCACATGACAATTTTTGCTGAAGACAACAGTAGTTGCTGCTATCGTCCACCCGTTGGCGGCCTTGGAGCGACCAATGGATGAGTGCGACAGCTGCATGTCGGGCCGTGGTGTTTGTGCACGACGACGTGGTGGCTGCGTGCGACTAGGCAGCCCTACAGCACCAGTAGCAGCGGTAGTTGTACGGAGCCACAGTAATGGATGCCGCCATTAAAAGGGAGGGTAGCTGAAGAGGATAGTAGAAAGGAAGGAGGAGAGTGAAGAAGGAATTTGTGATAAGGTTCCTTAGGGTTTTAGGTTCTTTATAAGGAAGAAGAAAAGAAAGAAATTGAGGGGAGAGTGTATGTCGGCTGTGCACTGTGGGGGGCTATGTTGGCTGCTGTAATGAAGGGAGGTAAGTGGAGTATATTGCTAGGGTGTGGGTTGAGTGGTTGGGATGAGTTGTAGTGGAATGAAGGGCTAGGATTGAGTATGTGCAAGGTTAGGTCATAATTTAGGAATATGATCAATGTAGTTGTTATATAGGTATATGAATAAGTAGATATTCCCTAGACAATATACATACATACCTACAATACAAAATATATTTTTAAGTATGTATATTCACCCTAAAATATATATACCTCCAAAATATCACATATACTCTAATTAGTATATATATACTATAAAATATTTCTATGTATAACTATACTCTAAATAGGTATAGGAATACCTACATACCCTATATAATTTGTATATAGTTATATATAATATACAAAATATCCATTGCACTCTAATATACATATGAATATTGATATATTCACTAAAACATTACTTGTATCTCTATTCTTCAAATTGTATATATACAATTATATGCCTTACAAATATGTATTACTATGAATATTTAGTAGCAGTAGCAAAATAAAAGAGGGGGTCACATGCACTTGGGTTGGGTGGTTTGGGTTAGATTGAGTTAAGTTTGGGCTAAGTGTGATCAATGGCTACAAATTTAAATCATTTAGATCATTGATGAAATACTAGCATAAGGGAGCTCAATTGGATGACACACAAGTGGCATGTGCGTAGTAGGCTCAAAATAGGTCAAAACCATATATTGGGTCGACTAGGTTGGATCGATGTCGAGCCCCAAAATTGAATTGGAAGTCTGGTCAAATTTTACGGTAAATGGTCAAATGGCCTAAATTGACCAGAAAGTTGCACCAAGTAAAAAGGATACAAGGTTGAGTTGGACATCATATACCAAAATGAATATAATCTTGTCTGCTACAAAACTCATAAAGGAAGTTTTGAGAGATTGCAATCCCTGGCGCTCCAAAAATCAAAGTCACGAAAAAGAACATTTAACGATCACAAATAATTATAATAAAATATTTATTGAAAATAATTCATTTTGAAAAGTTTAAAATAAACCCTAAAATTTAGGGGGCTCACATCCTACCCACCTTACAAGAATTTCATCCTCGAAATTTAAAATCATCCAATAGGTCAAGCTATAGTATGTAGCTGCGGCTAAGGCTATACTACTCAATCTGATACCCTTGTGATTTAGGTTCAACAATGGCCCTTCTATCATAAACTATGTCGTTTATCCTTCAGAATCCGTTATACTAGTATGAAATCTTTATGTGTACCCTAATATATAGGTCATCTTCAGGATATGTATATATGTCAACAATGTTTGGTTATCAACCATATTTCCAACCTCAATCGTAAATTATTGATTTCCTTATCATATCCTAAGTATCATTATTCTATCAATCCACAAGCTCTTTGTACTAACTGCCTGTAATTATTCTCTACAGCTTCTCTTTGAAACTGTACGTTGCACCTATCCTTAGGGTCTAGTCGGCCTAGTCGACAAATCTTACATGTGCTAAATCCTCATAGGTTCGAATGTATGGTTCCTATTTGTCAATCGTATCTAAAATAGTCGTTGTCCCATTATTTTATCATAATCACTATTAACTACAATATAATCCTTTAATTTCTTTCTTGTAGTCACTCTCAATACTCTATCCCATCTCGCGAGTCACTAATACCTATCATAGAAACTTAACCCAATTAACTTATAAGAAAATTTGCCCGCTCTAGACTACCCAAACATCCAGTCATACCAACAACATGCCCTAATTATATTATATAATATAACTACGAGGTTTGTCCATTTTAGTTGTCTATAAGGGCCTAAGACTGGGTCGAGCAATCCATATCAGTATTCAAATAATTTAAGGATCAAGTAAGACAGAAAGGATTGTCAAAATATCTCCAATGATGGTACGAGGCCAAACGGGATACATAAAATATAGTCGAGGAAAAACTCGAGAACCATATCCCTCTGTGATTATGTCACGCAAAGTTACTATCGCACTAGTGTACATCTGGCTGCAATTAACTTCCTTGTTCCTTAATACAACGGATAGCTGCAGTGCACAGCTGCCACGCCAGATAGCACAGGTTCTTGATCTTATCTTGCCTAAACCTATAAAATATTTCCAAACTAACTTTTTGCAAAATAAAGGCGAAGATGTCAATCAAAATGCACAAGTAATGGTCTAAGTATATTCCGAGAAACATATGTAACCATGATGCCGTCATCTGAAGGCATACCTCGCCAGTATTTCTATTGCTGCAAAAACTCTCGATTTTGTAATACAAGAATAAATATACTTTTTTGAGCTTTTCTTTGGACTAATCCATAAGTAATTTCCAACAATTACCGAAAAGGAACGAGAATAATTACTCGAGGGGTCCACAGTAAAGAGTTTAGTCAAGTCATAGGAAAGATGGAACACAAAGCAATCATGACGAGAAAACATAACATGAGAGCAATCATGCTGGAGAGTTCTGAGAACATATAATCCTAGTTGTGGGTGTACCATCAAATCCTATTTCTCAATTGGTCACAGGATCGTAGTAGTACACCGATCCTAAGTACCACTACGACTTCGTACATTTTACGAAGATGACCTGTATGGGCCACCACAAAAATGTGTCACGAGCCACACCCAGTTTAGGGGCACGAGTACGTGGGTACGTCTAGCCTACGCCGCAGTATTGGTGGTAGAAAGCTGTATAGGTTGTCTGTAATATCTAACATCTAACAGATATAGAATAACCTGTCATCTCCGTACAGAGGAATAATATATCATCTAGAACAGAAACTTAAACACAGACATCTAGGAAAGATAATAGCACGAATAGAGAGAAGATGAAATGGTGAAATAAAGTTTAATGTCATAAGTCAAATACAACAGAATCTAAAAGTCTATAAATAAGTACATAACCCGAATAATATAACAAGTCTCAAAAATATCAAAACTAGAGACAGATCCAATAATAGTGATACTATCAAACTAACACCCACCTAGGAAGGCTATGCTACTCTGCTGGAGAATCAACTCCTTTGGTCTCCAGAGCACAGTAATAAGTAGGACATGTATCCGCGAGCTCGTCAACTGAAAAATATATCCAGTCAGGATTGGAACGAGCACATCTCCTTGAGTAATTCCAAATAAATGACAAAGACTATGAAGCAGTTATAGACAGTTATACTTGATGAACATGGAAAGTTGAGGCATGTAATGAAATAGAATCAACAGTTAAAACTAGGAAAGTAAATATAGTAAAATAGAAGAACATGGTAATGAAACTGTAAAATAGAAGTAACTGAACTAGAACGATGTGATACGAGTCCAATCAGTATAACATGAGACAATGTGAATATAGTACAAGACACTAATCCAATGTGTTTTGAAATGCCGAGTTCGACATATAACGATTAGACGAGTAGTGAATACGGCACGTCGCATGCTTGGCCTAGCGGCGATGATTATCTTTCTTGTAGGGTGATTCTTGTTGAATATGGCATGCCACACGCTTTGCCCTGCGGTAATGGCTATCTTTCTTGTGGTTCTTTTTGAATACGGCACATCGCACACTTGGCCTAGCGGCGACGACCATTATTCTTGTGCTTCTTGTTGAATACGGCACGTCCCACGCTTAGCCTAGTGGCGACGGCTATCTTTCTTGTGGTTCTTGTTGAATACGGCACGTCGCACGCTTGGCCTAGCGGTGACGGCTATCTTTCATATGGTTTTTGTTGAATACGGCACGTCGTACGCTTGGCCTAGCGGCAACGGCTATCTTGCTTGTAGCGGTGGTTCTTGTATGATTGAGAATGTTTACATGTTTATTCGAGTATTTCCCGACACATAAATAGAATATGAGTCTAGCCAGAGTAAATGGTGCTTGTAGGTGATTCGAGTAGGTGGTTCTTGTGAGTGGTTCGGGTTGTAGGGGTAAATAAGTAAAATATATGTGTCGCAAGTGTATGAATCTAGAATACCAATCCATGTTGTGACAGAGAATAAAATAGAACTATACTAGAAGCTGAATTATAATAATCATCAAATAAATGAAAACTATCAGAGAATGTACTCGTCTGATATCCAGAGCAATAACTGAGTATCGATGTCCGAACCAACGTCACAAAGACCTAATATAAATTTACAGAGTTACATGGTGTTCTAGAGTAAACATTATATTTAAATACATTAATTATATGTTTCTAGGACTTTTCTAGGTCATGGAAGACAAACTAGGTCAAAGCTAGTCAAACTAGGTCATACTAGTCTCTATAATCATTATTCCTAATAATATGAATTGCAAGTTGTAGGTTATTAAAATACCAAGTTTGTACCTCTTTATTCGTACATCAAAATCTATGACATGCAAATCAAAACAAGACGATCAACCGTAAGGTTAATAATCTTATTTTAGTGCTCCATATGGTCATTTTATCAATTTCAGCAACGTGAGATCACTGAAATCGACTGATCTCAATTTTGATGCACGAATTTCGAAATACGAACATAAACAAAATTAATTATAACTATTGGTGATACATAAAGGAAAAATCTACAGATGTCATCGGATTATAAAACAAACATCACCAACGTTCCCAAAATGGTCATATTAGCTAGGATTGCCTACCCATAAGTCCAATTTGGATACATGTGCAAAATGGTAATGTCGGACCAAAATGATGTCCGTCGTTGGACCCACTTTCCACCAAAATATGTGCTAGGATTAAAGTGTACTCAAACTAGAAAATTATATGTCCACTCATCCAGAATGATGATACGAACCCAACGGTATATCCAAAATTGGATTCCGGTGAGTTGATCTCAAAATGGTCTGTTGACTCAGATTGTGGGGCCCACCTTGTACTGAAATGTGTGTCGGGTCCCACGTCCTCCAAATCTAGCAAACTTTATATGATTTTGTGCTAGAATGATGTCCCGAGTCCACCGGTGGTGTCAGAATTGGAATCCGGAGTCCCAGGTCAAAAATTAGAATTTTACAAGTTAGAAATTACGGTTTCGAGAGGCCAACTTTGGCATCGATTTCAACCATTTGAACGACGTCCTATGAAGCTGAAACTTATGTAGCACGAAGGTGGTTATACCTGCTGCATATTAGAATTAGTGGTTCATCAACCCGAGCTTCGATGAGAGAGAAACGAATCCACGAAGTTGGCTCCATGAATATGTCCAAAAATAACACAATTTAAATTGTCAACTTGGTGGCTGATTTTGATCTATCAAACGATCGAATTAACGGTTGAAACTTGAGAGGAGCGAAGGGGTATATACCGAGATAGAGACAGAAGAAACAGATCGACGATCTAATGATCGAATCGCTGAGAAAATATGCCCAAAGTTGCTGCAACGAAGCACGATTTTTGAGTTTAGGAACTCGTGCGTTACGACGGGAACTCGTGTGAAACGCACGAATAGCCTTTGTGGCTCGTCGGGTAGGATGGTGACACGTCCATAGGGATCTCTAGAGGTTCGTCGGTCAAGGGGGCGGTCGTGGTGGCACCCGACGGCGTTCATCGTATTGGTACAACGCTTATGTGCACGCACGTGTCCGCTGTTGGCCATGCTTGCTGCTGCGTGTGGGTGCTCTGACTGTACGGGGTGCTCTGCAGCGTGCTGCAGGGGACCACGGCCGATGCCACTGCGGAGGACCAGCACTCATAAAGGAAGTTTTGAGAGATTGCAATCCCTGGAGCTCCAAAAATCAAAGTCACAAAAAAGAACATTTAATAATAAAAATAATTATAATAAAATATTTATTAAAAATAATTCATTTCGAAGAGTTTAAAATAAACCCTAAAATTGAGGGGGCTCACATCCTACCCACCTTACAAGAATTTTGTCCTCGAAATTTAAAATCTGCTAGGGTTATATACTAAAAGATCACTTTTGTATTAACTTTATTTTCTTTAATTTTGAATGAGAATCTTATGGACAATGTTTGCATATTGTATTTGTTACAAGTGTTGATGCAATTGTCTGATACTCTATATTGTAGATAATATTGTGTGTGGTGTCATACAGAAGATCATATTATCAGTTCCCTATGGATCATAAAGGAACAAAAGGAGGTTTATTTTATAGTCCTAAGGATCAGAAGGTCATTGTTAGCACCAATGCTCAATTCTTAGAGGAAGACTATGTGATGAACCATAAACCCACAAGTAGAGTTGTTCTAGAAGAACTGAGAGGTGAGACACCAAGTACTTCAGTACCAACAGTACAAGAGGATGAACCACAAATAACTGCATAACGTGTCACAAATTTTATACCACAACCGATAGTGCCTCGTCGTACTGGGAGGGTTGTGATACAACCTGATAGATATATGTTCTTTGGAGAGTCGTCAGACTTCATCCCTGAGGAACAAGATTATGATCCCTGTACCTACAATGAAGCACTCCAAGATAAAAATGTAGAGTCTTAGCAAAAAGCAATAATATCTAAAATAGAATATATGGATTCCAAACAGGTCTGGGAGCTTGTAGAACCACCCGTTGGTGTAAAAGCCATTGGATGCAAGTGGGTCTATAAGAGAAAAAGAGGGTCAGATGGTAAGGTTGAAACCTTTAAAGCTCAGCTTATTGCAAAAGGTTTTAATCAAAGAGAGGGTATCGATTATGAGGAAACCTTTTCTCCAATAGCCATGCTTAATTCTATCTGGATTCTTTTATCTATTACAGCTCATCTCGATTATGAGATTTAGCAAATGGATGTCATGATAGCTTTCCTTAATGGAAGTCTTGAGAAAGACATCTATATGAAGCAAGCAGACGAGTTCATTGAAAAGGACCAAGAGCATCTTGTTTGTAAGCTCAAGAAGTCTATTTATGGACTTAAGGAAGCTTCCAGATCTTGGAACATATGTTTTGATCAGGTGATAAAATCCTATGGACTTGATCAATGTCCAGATGAATCATGTGTATACAGAAAGTGTGACGGAAACGTGCTGGTATTCCTTGTACTTTACGTAGATGACATCTTGCTCATTAGAAATAATATGAAGGTGTTATCTGATGTAAGGGTATGGTTATACAAACCGTTTGATATAAAGGACTTGTGAGAAGTAGGTCACATCCTTGGGATCAAAGTTCTACGAGATCGCAAGAAAAGGATATTGGACTTGTCCTAAACATCCTATATCGGTACTGTACTAACTCGTTTTAGGATGCAAAATTCTAACAAAGTTTTCTTACCTTTTAGGCATGGAATTGCTCTATCAAAGGAGCAGTGTCCGAGGATACCTAAAGAGATAGAGAACATGAAAGCAGTTTCTTTTGCTTCAGCAATAGAAAGCTTAATGTATGCAATGCTATGTACGAGACCAGACATCTGCTTTGCCATTGGCATGGTCAGCAGATATCAGTCTAACCAATAACATGAGCTCTGGACTTCCGTAAAACATATTTTGAAGTACCTGAAAAGGACTAAAGAGTATATGCTAGTTTACCAGGCAGATAATTTAGTTCCCTTGGGGTATACAGACTCAGATTTTCAGTTAGATAGGGATTCTAGAAAATCTACCTCAGGTTATATATTTACTTTGGAGGTGGAGCCATTATATGGAGGAGTATCAAGCAAAAATGTATTGTTGATTCCACCATGGAAGCCGAATATGTGGAAGCCTCTGCGGCAGTCAAAGAAGCGGTTTGGCTCAGAAACTTCCTGTTGGACTTGGATGTGGTACCTAGTTTGCCTGAGGCTATTACACTTTATTGTGATAATAGTGGTGCAGTTGCAAACTCGAAGGACCCACGAGCCCATAAGATAAGTAAACACATTGAGCGCAAGTAACACCTGATACGAGATTTCATAAAGAAAGGAAAGGTTGTTGTGATCAAGATAGCATCAGCCGACAACCTAGCAGATTCCTTTACAAAGAGCTTACCGGCTAAGGCTTTTGATAGTCATGTTGAGGGAATGGGAGTAAGATGTGTAGCAGCATGACTTTAAGTATAAGTGGGAAATTTGTAACAGTATACTGGAAAAAAAATAATGCTTTGAGTATAAGTGGAAGATTGTTAGGGTTATATACTAAAAGCATCGCTTTTCTATTAACTTTATTTTCTTAAATTTTGAATAAGAATCATATGGACAATGTTTGCATATTGTATTTGTTACAAGTATTGATGCAAGTGTCTGATTCTCTATATTGTAGATAATATGGTGTGTGGTGTCACACAGAAGATCATATTATCAGTTCCCTATGGAATATATAAATGGTTCACAACCTAGATGGACTTGGACAATCTATTGGAAAGGTTGTAGTGTAATCTAGTATTAGTCTATCTTGATTATAGGTTTACACTAGTACACTTTATGTGTATTCAACATGACCACTTGAGGTTGTTCTCTTTGTACTGACTACATAAGAGAACAAACACCTCTATTATTATGGATGCTTGTGCTCTTAATCCGGATATAATAACAGACATGTATATGCAGTATGTATTACTTTGACTCATAAAAGAGTGAGATTCATTATGGGTCAACAACCTCTATGGATTGGGTAATAACATTGTATGTATGATGGGCTGTTGATTATAAAAGGAATTCATGTCCCGATACGTCTAGTTGATGATGTCCCCTTATGGAGCTCATAAGGATTGTCATGTAAATCCTGCAAGTAGATTGTATCCGACATGCCAAATAAAGTTGAGTGGTACTACTTAAGGATAAAAGATGTCGATCAATATAGTTGACAGTAACAATCTGATTGACGGACATTCGATAACATGGGGAGCCAAACGAGCATATAATAGAAGGAGCCCACAATCATAATTTGGGATTAGGAAGGTATTGCAACAATAGCTCATTAATGGACCGAGCGATTGTTAATGGGCCTGGGTCCGTTATGAGACCTAACCCTAATTTCTCCTTATGGTCCCTGCCGTAGCCTTATATATATCCTCTATTCTCTGGTCGCAAAAGGTTGATTAGAACAAAGAAGCTTTCTCTAAATTCGTAATCCACGTAAGAAAAGAAAAAAAAGGCTACCAAAGAGAAAAATAGGTAAGAAGATCGTCGCCCACACAACGTCCAACGTAAGGAAGGGATACGTGCAGAAGATCTTGGGGTCGTGACTGCTTGATTTTACTAGGAACTGTTGTCTTCTTCTCGCACCAGGTATAATTCGTAAACCCTAGTTTTAGCACATGAAGGGTTAGAACACGTTTATATCTTTTTAACTTTCTATAAATCAATACGCAAACCAAAGTAGCGTCTTGGGAATCCCAGTTATATCAAAATCACCTAATATGTCAAGCTATAGTATGTAGCTGCGGCTAAAACTATCCTACTCAATCTGATACCCTTATGATTTAGACTAAATTGATTATGAAGAACTAATTGGCGCTGGAGGTGCCAAGCGTGCCACTATTGTTGCCAAGCGTGCCACCACTACTGCTGCCAAGAACAAGGCACGTGCCATCTGGACTCCGAAGTCCACTGCCACGCCAATTGTTGCTGCTGCTACTCAACACAAGGGAAATGGCCCAATGTCCACTCCCCACTCTTCCCCAGTCCTGGACTTGGTAGAAAACCTACTTGATTATGCCTCTACGCTAATCAGTGTCAAAACATCTCTAAACAAAAACTATACTTCGGTTCAAAGTTTGCTCCATTTTGTCCATAGGTGCCGTGCTAAACACGTTGTGCCAGTACGCACAAAATACCAAGGCATCCTACCTACTTCGTGCCAATCATGCCAGCGCCATGACCTCCCTACCGCATATCAAAAAATGAAACGAGAAGACTAAAGGTGTCACAGACTATCGACAATCAAGTCAGCCCTGATACTGACATGTGTGCTAAACTCAATAGGCATAGAACATAACTTCCTCAACCAAGGCATATGGCACGCCAAAAGATCATGATGCAGTTTGCGCCAACCAGCAGTGCATGCACAGTGAGGGCTTTCAGGAACCAGACTTCTTTGGTCAAAGGAATCTCTTCGACTCCAACCTTGGGGTTAGTGACTTACCAGACTTTGATGCTGACAGCGAAGACTCTGATCAAACTATCCTGTCTACCAGCTCATCTTCTGTATAAAGAGAAGTGTCTACTTATGTGATAAATGAAGAGCAAGACGCTTTCAGTTCTGGTAGACAAGAACAAAGAATCGCATCATTGGAAGCTAATTTAAAGGCTATGGCTGACATGGTTACAAGCATGCACGCAGTAATCATGACACAATATGTTGTTCCACTAGTTGTGAACCAAGTACCAACTCAAGAACATACAGTAGGTTCGGTGCCTATCAACACTAGCCCTAGAGTACAGCCTCAGCTAAATACTGCCATCCCAAAGGATATACACCTTCAAGCACAAGCTACTCCAAGTCACTTTGGTACTGGGTATGGTACTTACCATGCGGTTCCACCTCCTAATCCTTCAAATCAATCTGTTGCTTCATAAACAACAGAAGACCCTCTTGAAGCAGTCAAGCTTCTGCAAAATTATTTGAAGCCTTCAAGCAGAAAGAATGATTGCAAAAGTTAGGGATCAAACAAACCTATCCTGCAGAGTGGAAGGAAGTCCAGTTCCCACCTAAATACAAGCCGCCGACCATAATATTGTTTGACGGAAGTACATCTCCGATTCAGTATATCAATCACTTCAAAATGATGACTGATCATCTCCAACAGAACGATGCTCTACTTACTACAGTGTCCATCGGATGCTTAGCGGGTATTGCCTATGACTGGTATCGAAGCTTACCAGATGGCTGTATAACATCCATCGTAGTATTAAAACAGATATTCTTGGAGTGATTCTATGAAGGTACCCACAACCTGACTATGTCTGCCCTCACCAAAATCAAGCAGAAGCTCAATAAAACAGCTGAACGTTTCATAAAGCACTTTCGACGAGAGGCACTGAAAATTCCTCTAGGTACCCCTTACACATTGACTATAGATACTTACAAATCAAATTTTATACCTATAGTCAGCATGTGGACGGGACCTACACAGTTTCAAGATTGGGGTTCCTTCATTGTAAGTGCCAGAGCAGCTAAAAATAGTACTGCAAAATTTAAACAACTAGGCATCCCAATGCCAAACCTCGATAAAGATAAGCACCCTGCTACTAGCAGCGGTAGTCACCAAAAAAAATCACAAAGGCAAAGAAGCTTTAGCCATCAATGTAGTTCAGCCAGCACCTATGGCAACAACACCTCCACAGAGGGCAACACCACAACATAAGGAAGAGTATTCCTTCGATGACGATGATGCCATGAGCATATTTGATTGCTTGATCAAAAGCAATAAGCTTCAACTGCCAGGGATCAAATGGCCAGACAAAGTAGGTAAGACTAATAATCCTAAATATTGCATGTATCACAGGTTTCTGGGGCATCCAACCAGGGCGTGCTACGTACTCAAAGGAAAGATCCAAGTGCTGGTCAATGCCAAAGCAATTACTCTCCGAAAAGACGAAAAGATGGTGACAACCAATGTTATCTCTCTGTAATTTGGAGACTTTGCTCCTCATCTAGTCCCTAATGGTGTTGTCACGATACCTAAGGCAACTATGGAGATCGTCAAACTCCCGCCGGCACGAAGTGACAATTTAGTGCTACTGTCTACAGCCAATGGCAAAATCATGTGGGTTCATCCAGACCTCATCGTCGAATTCGAACAGAAAGCAACTGTCTCTTCTAGCGAGTCAAAAAAATTAGCCAAGTACAAATCATGCAACATGACTTCAAGTGAGCACTCCTCACTTGATGATCGTGTTTCCTCTTTGAATGCTACTTTTATTCCGGCAGGATCCACGTCTTCCTCTTCAGAGACTGCCCCGCAGACGTCCAAAGTCAACTACCAACCTAAATTTCATCGATACAGTCAGCAATCTTGTGAGCTGATGATAAAGATGGAATATGAATTTTAGACGGCACCAGGTTTGAATCGTGGAAAGGGGTCTTCGATACCTCTATCTCTACAACTTCAAGACAACATGTCTCGAATTAGACTGGGATTTGGAATAGATCATATGTTCCCTCATCAAAGAAAGAAGAACTCCAAAGGCAAGGCATGAATGAAGGCCTGTAACATTGTTTCCCTCTCACCTGTTGCAGAAGAAGAAGTCTTGACAGGTACTAGATCCGGTAGACTCTACCTCAGAGACTACCCAGAAGGTCAAGAGAATGAAGTTGTCACTCCCCCACCTGCTCTTGATGCTCTTCCAATATCAGCCCCACCAGCTGACTCAGGTCCTTCTAAACCGACGATAGCTAATAAAGGCAAGCAATAGGTTCACTTTGACAAGAACCTGAAGAAGACTCCACTACAAGGTCTTCAAAAGCCATATAACTTTGACATACTGGCTAAATTAGCCAACACTCCAGCAAGACTATCAATCTTCGAGATCCTTCGTCTCTCTAAGAAAACTTGAAAAACATTAAGCGAAGCTTTGATGGAAGCCGATGCTTGTCTTGCACATCTGAAGAAGTTAGATGAATATCCTATGACATGCCCTCAATGTCATAGTGTGATGGAAATAATGCCGAACATTACCTTCACCCAAGATGACATGCTACTAGAAGACAATCAGCATGGCCGACCTCTTTATTTCACTGGGTATGTTGACACAATGAAGGTAGATCTCATTCTTGTTGATCCCAGGTTTGCACTCAGTAGAATCCCGAAAACTTTGCTAGATTCTTTGAAGATTCCAGTCCATAGCCTCTCAGCGACAGTGACAACTATTCTCGGGTTTAATTCTGGAAAGAGTAAACCGCTGGAAAAGATTCGCTTGGGAGTCCAAATCGGTGATCTACGTACGAAAGCCACTTGCTATGTGATTGACAATCACGTCTCCTATAATTTACTATTAGGAAGGTCGTGGTTGCATGAACATAATATTGTGCCATCCACTCTCCACCAGTGCGTTAAGTACGTGGACGACAACGAAGAAATCAAGCAATAAGTTGCTGACCTTAATCCTTTTCGAGGTGTCGAGGCCTATTATACGGACTCTAGAATGTACAAAGAAGAGTACATGAAGGTCGTGTTGGCTATGAATACGGAGGAAGACCAAAAAGACATCCCAGATGAAGTCTTGGTAATTTCAGTTAAAGCACGCACTTCTCGTCCTTTATCTTCTCAGATGTTAACCATCAATCTTGCCCCTTCTATCAAGAAAGTGAAGCTGTAGAAGCATGAAAAAGCATAGACATATCAAAAGTGCAGGTGACGTTCCCACTATACGTGGCTTCACAAAAGCGCAGGTACCCTAAAAGCACAGACAAATAACCAAAGTCACACAGACATACAACAAATGGTTCATAAAGAGTTCTTTATTAAAATTATGTCTACAAGGATCTATTACAGATTCGTCATGATTACATGAAAAGAACTTCTTTATTAAAATCATGTCTACAAGGATCTATCACAGATTCGTCATGAAAAGAACTAAAGCGCCTAAAAATCTACAAGGGGGTTAATCTTCACAGACGCGTAGCCCCCCAGATAGGCAACACTGTCAGAGCGAGCCACTTCCTGAAGCAGCTATTGGCCCGAACAAGAACTCAGTCCACAGTACAGGGTGTGCCACCGCTATAGAGCAAGGCAGAGAAAAACCTGTGGCTCTTCAGATTGGCAATCAATCAAAACTCGAAAGCTTGGATCTCAAAGACCTCCAATATGTTGTTTATGTTCGAACTCCTTACGCCAAACACTCAAGTGCATCTCAAAACTCAGCAGCAGTTCTTCTACAATGTTATAGCTTTTTTAAACAAAGGGATCCACAACCAACAGTCGACTTGTGCAAGACCAACGACCGTTCGAAGCTAAGTCGGGATCGAACGTGACGGTGGAAATGTTAATAAACAGGAGACACAACCCTTCGGAAAAGCTTCCCTTTATATAGGGTGAGTGTGGCCCAACCCACATGACACATGGCCATCGGTCAAAAACTCTCAAATTAATGGGATGAACCTAAGACTCAGCACAATGAATCTCATTTAATAGGTTCATTCGACTGAATCCTAGGCCACAGACTTCTTAAATTCCCTAAATGACGGTGGTAATTAAAGAAGAGAATAACCGACTCGTCCATCAAAAGAGCAGTCATTAATTGCTCTTATGACTTTGACAGAAACTAGCTCCTACAACTCAGAAACGCAACCATTTTATTCCTTCCACTGCGCCCTCACTTCAATCCAGAAGGCACAGTAACTTCGTTGCCCGAAGCACAAGTCTATTTGTCGTCCTATAAGCGCAGTGACTCCGTTTCCTGAAGCACAAGTCCGTTCGTCGCTCTAAAATCTCAGTGACTCAATTGCCTGAACCACAAGTCCACTCGTCGCCCTAAAAGCACAGTGACTTTGTTGCCTGAAGCAGAAATCCATTAGTCGCTTTAAAAGTGCATTGACTCCATCGCCTGATGCACTTGTCCACTCGCCACTCTAAAAGCGCAGTGACTCCGTCGCCTAAAGCACAGTCTACTTATCGTCCATAACCGCAGTGACCTCAAAGCCTCGCTAGAAGTGCATCTCGTATAGAAGCTCAGTCTTACGGGGTAACATGGTTCTACGTGGCCAGACGGGTGTTTATGTCCTTTCAGATTGGTTCGTTTAAAAACCACCGCTCTTAAGAAATGACAGAGTTTAATTATGTTGATAAGAGCAATATTCTATCAGTTTGTTTAAACCACAGATAAGGACGAGATTTGTTCTTATAGACAGAGGGCGATATCTACTTGGTTTGTTTAAACCAATGCCCCCAGGATAAAACAAAATCCAACTTTAGGGATAAGAACAGAATATGCTCAGGTTCATCTGATCAACAGTAAATACATGCCACATGTCATTTATTCGGTCATGTTGATAATTCCCCCAAGATCTCGATAAAGGAAAATCCCAGCATCCGCCACATGTCCTCTCAGTAGTAGCCCTCATCGTGCAACTTCGAGATTCTTTCGTATCTCTACGTGCAGCATTCCTGCACAATCCTTATGTATATCGTATATGTGCTTCCCTATAAATAGAAGGAGTTTTCTTTCAATAAAGTGGTTTCAAAATCATCACAAATTCGGCATCCTCTTAATTGGTAACCCTAGAGTTCCAATAACAAGCACCAGAAAGCCAGAGCAAGTTCAACTCGTCGTCAGATCGTCAACAGAGTAAAGGAGACGCTGCAGTGCTCGATCTCCACCGCCATACTTCCCCAGAAAACTTTGTACTTAGATCTTCTGTTTAGGAATCGATTATACTCTTTTTACGTTTAATATACAAAAAGTTTGCATAACCTTTTGTCATGTAAAACAAGATGGCGACTCTGCTGGGGACTTCCTTCTCCTCCAACGAGAAGGTGGTGGCATAATCTGACGACAACTTGCAGGGATCTTCTCAGAAGAAGTTGGTCGTAAGTTTCTACCAACAAGCTTTCAAAGATCTCCTTATTGAGGAGAAGTCGAGTCCCTCGAAGCGGATCGTAAAACTGAAGAAGACTCGACGCACCGGGGTATCGAAGGCGGCTGCAACGAGCAGCACGACGGAGGGGACTGCGCTCCAGAACCCCCTGAACGACAAAGCCCAGAAGAAAATTTCGGCTACTGCTAACAGGCAGCCTCGCTCAAGTCCTACTTTAGGAAAACACAACGAGGAGTATGGCGCCCCTATGACGGCTCTGATAAAAGTACAACATTGGAAGAAGCACACCGTGGTCCACCTACGGACGGAGGAGGCTGCGCAGGTGAGAACTTATGTCTTTGGCAGAATTGCCTATACATCGGGTAAGGCTACATTGGATTCTGAACGTTATGTACCTTCTAGGGATTAGGAGTAACGCAAAGAGGTCCAAGGTGGCACATGCCATACACAGCCAAAGTATTATGCCAACTACTCAATTGGACTCTAAATACTATGCACCTTCTAGGGGTAGTAGGAAAAAAATCCAAGGTAGCATGCGCTTCATGCGATCACGGTGCTATGCCGACGGCAGACCAATGTCTCGCATTGACAGTCACGCGTGCAGTCAATGGAAAGCCATACAAAACTCGTCCGAGTGCTTCGATGCCTCGACCGATGAAACTCCGCTGTCACTTGAGCTCTCATGCGTACGATTCAAGCCAGGGGTACCTACTATCGAGATAAGACTCGTGCAAACAGTATTCCTAAAAGCAAGGAAGGAGTCACCTCATCAGCAACTCTCTAATTAGGACATAAGCGTGTCTCACGCACAAGAACTAAGAAGAGAGAAGCTATCTCCACATTCTCACTCCTGTACGCAACTTCCCTGTGCATGCGAAAGGGGCAGGAGTGGAGACCTAAACAACTCCCCATAAGCATAAAGTAAGGAAGGGATCTGCGACGCAAGGCGTGTCTAAAACAAGGAACAACTGTACCCAGATCACCATCAACTGCTGCTATTGCCAAACGGCTGCATCGCCACCAAAGAGGCGGTCCATCTTCCAAAGATAGCAACCGATGGTATCTGGAAAAGAACAAGATGAACTTCGTGTTGCTTCATGCAACGCGGCACGGGGTTCTCCGTCTCTCAAGAAGCTTTTCAAGAATCCTTTCATGTCGGCCAACATTCCCATAAACTGGCCTGGGGTAGCAAGACAGCGGTACCCAGTACGGGTGTGTTCGAAGGCACACGTGCCAAATCTGGATCCTTGGCGCAATGGGGTGACGCTACAGATGCAACATTGGATTGGGGTGGCCAGCCCTCCACCATTCTTGACAATTCTGCCTTCTAATCCAATGAGGGACTGTATAACACAGATAACTCTACAGGCACAGGTAGCCAAAAAACTGGGGGTAGCAATTATAACGAATTTGAGGATGATTGCAATCTACCAGTTTATCCTCAAAACGACGGGACTCAACCGACTGAGCTGTAGGAACGAAGTCGTAAAGCAGAATACTCTAGAGGGGGTGAATAGAGTAGGCAGCGGAATATTGCTAATTAAAAACTTGTTAGCAGTAACATCACAGAAATAATATCAAGAATCACAAAGTAATAATTATAAAGAAAAGTGATCAGAAGGAAATTGCAAACACAGCAATGTATACTGGTTTCCCTCTTGTGAGGACTAGTCCAGTCGGAAGAACTCTAGCTTCTAGTTGAATCCAATATTGGAAAATCCTGCATGTTTTTATACGAAGTCCTTGCAACTTCTACAGACCCGAGCTTTGATAGAAAGAACTCGACCAACTTCAATTTTGAAGAGTTTCTTCAATCAAGCTTCTGATTACAATTTCTCTGAAATCTTCTAGACCACACTGTAACAGCAAATTGACTAGAGAATTGTAACTAGCTTGGGATTTGAAAATGAAAGCTTTTTAGAAAACTCTTTGGAAAGAAACGTAAGCTTAGAAGAGAAGAGATGAAAGTGAATGAGTGATTTAAAATGATCAAAATTCTCCTCTATTTTTATAGTTTTTCCAAAGGCAGAACTCTGGCAGAATTCGGGCAGAATTCGGACAGAACTTTATGTAACAATCCGCAACTGAAGGGAGACCAAAATTTTTAAACGTTCAAAAATTAAACGGTCACTAACCGAACTCTGGCTGAACTCGGGCCGAGTTCTGTCTGGGTTGGTCAGGGTTTTTCAAAAATAATTTTTGGGCTTTTTAAAATCCTGCAGAAGCTTTCGTAAATAAGGGATATTTTTTAAAAACATAGGTCATTTTTAAAAAAATAATTGGATAGCCTATTTGCCAGTACGACTCGGTGTACAATATATTCCTAGACTCAATAAAAGTAAAAAATTACATAGCATAAAGAAATACAGACTCGAGTGGGAAACATAGCTTCGGTCTTGAACTGAGTAGATATCCGATCTTGATTAGTGTCCAAGTGTCCAAAATGTCTTAAGTAAACATCTGAGTAGCTCCGTATATCAAGACAGAGTTTGATCAATTATTAAAATTAGGTTTGACCATGACCAATGGGCCAACAATCTTCTCCATTTTGATAATTGACAAACCTTGAGTGATATAATATCTTCGGTATTTTTGATAAGACAAAAATGAATTTCGGTAAAAAAATAGTTCATGTAATCTTACAAAGAAAAGATGTTAGATCTTATTTCTCCCACGCTGTCACTTAGTAAAATAATTGTAAAAGAGAAAGCTCCCCCGCAGTATATGCATAAGCAATATTCAGTGAAGAAAAACAAAAAATTTATGAAATATTTATAGTGTTCGCCGGCATGGTATATTAAAGAAATATTGAAGCATGATAAAGAGTACTATAACGAGATATGCCAAATAGTACTAAACTGATATAAATCTCTTAAGTAGAGAATAGAAAACGATGTTTAACAGACAAACATCACAAAAAATGTCATAAAAAGTTCTAAAACTAGCACAAATAAAAGTACTGATACTAGCTTGGAATGTCGGAGCATTTCCAAGTAAACAAAGACAATAAACAGTCAAAATATTACGATAAACTAGACAAAAATGTCTACATCACATCTCATCCTTATCATCATCATCATCAGTAGTAGTCCTAGCATGACCACCATGTCTAGAACGACCAGCTCCAGATGTGCTAGCTCTAGAGGTTTGTGGAGTAGCACCCGAATCACGGTACCAATCATAAGCGTTCCCTTGCTGGAACAGAGAATGGACCGCATCATCCTCAATGCGGTAACCAGATATAGCAGGATCTCTAGGAAGAGAACTGGCAGAATGACCCGTCTGAGAAAATCGGAGATCGACAAACGAGTTGGCAATAGCCTAGAACCGAGTCACGTCACGGAACTAATATTCCCTGGAAGTGTCAACAAAGAAAGTCTGCATATCTGAAAGGTGCTGATGGATACCCTCAAAAGTCATAGGGTAGGTCTGAGGAGGAACAGGGGCAGTAGGAGCAGGAGCATGAGGTGTAGGAGCAACGGCAGTGCTACGACGAGAAAGCTGAAGATACATGGGCTCAGGGCCCAAAGCGTAAGTGGATAAATCGATATCAAAATGCTAAAAGATGCGAGGGATAAGCATCGCATAAGAAATATTGTGGTCTCTTCCGCGACATCTTCCCATCATCTGGATGATAGTCTTAGGAGTAGAAAAAATGAATCCCCTTAATAATGTGATAGAGGGCTGATAGCTCAAGTGTAGTAACATCATCTTTTGAAGTAGATTTTGGAAGAATAGTAGAATAAATGATACGATATAACTCGTAGTTAAACAAGTTCAAGTTATTAGCCTTGAACTTTCTAGGACGAGCACGTGCTGGCGCACAAAGCTCATTCTTGAAACTAACAAGAGTCATACCCCTGGGAAAGTTAAAGACGGTGATGTCATCAAGCGGGACACCTTCGTTTGGAATACCAAGGATTTCTGCTAGCAATACATCATCGAACTCGATATTGATCCCGCCAACACGAATTCTTGTGGTAAAAATGTCTAATACAAAGTTATAGTAAAATAGTCGAAGGGCATTAGTAGCTATAGGGAATTATTGGATAACGAGACGGTGTAACCCTAATGCCTCAAACAAAGGGCGATGGCATGGAAATACAGTCCATTTGATTGGAGTGCTTGTGCATATTGTACGCATGGCAAAGTAAGCATACCATAGTAAAGCTTGGTCATGAGTTTTGAAGTAAAACTCATCCGACATGCCGTCACCTGATTGGACCGATAAAAAGAAGGAATCTGTATTCGAATATGAAGATGATGCCTCTTTACTGGCATTAGTCTTCTTTCTCTTAGAAGGATTGAATCCCTTAGGCATTCTTTCCCAAAACTAGATAACCCTAAGAATTTAAGAGTAGAGGAAAGAAGGAGTTATACCTTCCAAGAATCAAGTTTGTTGTAGAGGACGCGATTCTCTGCACGAATCCAAATTCTGGATTGATTTTTCTACTTACATTGGAATAAAAGAGGTGGATAAGAGCTAGGGTTTGGAGGGACCTTCGGCTGCTGCTGCTGCTGTGTCGATAAAGTTTGGAAGAGATGAAGAGGAGGGGGTCTCGGGTTCTGACTAAAAACTATATAGTACCAATAGAACTCTGGCCGAATTTGCCTAGGGTTCTCCTGGGTTTTTAAATAAAATTTGTGGGCCACATCCTTTTGATCAACTCATTTCAAATATTTAATTCAAAGTTTAGTAATTTTAAACTTCAAATAATAAAATTAATATAATTTTATAAATTAACTTTTATTACTATGTGGCTTTTTCAGATTAGCTGTAAGAGTACTGTCCCGGTTAACGGGAGTTCATTGGGAAACAATTAAGTACCGCTTCACTTCGACCGTAGTCGTGGTGATAGACAGACTCTTTGTAGGCTTATCTCGAAAATAGTTATTGAGTATTAAGAAATTAATTAATGAAACAAAATTAATTAATATTATTGACATCTAAAATTCCTAATTCTCGACGTAAATAATGGAAACAATCATCCGCTTGAGGTTTTGTAAAAATATCAGCCAATTGATTCTGTGTGTCTATGTATACAAGGTCTATATCTCCATTTTGTTGATGATCTCTAATAAAATGATGTCGAATCTTGATATGCTTAGTACGAGAATGACATACTGGATACTTAGTCAAATTAAAAGAACTATTGTTATTATAGAAAATGGGTATGTATGTGAGATGTAATCTAAAGTCTTCTAAAGGTTACTTCATCCACAAAATTTGTGCACAACAACGTCCTGCGGCGATATACTCAGCCTAAGTTGTTGATAATGCGACAGAATTTTTCTTCTTAATAAACAATAGACTAGGGATTTTTTCCAAGAAATGATATATGCTACTGGTACTTTTTCTAATCTACTTTACATCCAGCAAAATTAGCATCAGAATAATCGGTTAGGTAAAACAACATAGTTTTAGGATACCATAAGCCGATAGAAGAAGTGCCCTTGAGGTATCGGAAGATATGCTTAACTGCGCACAGATGTGATTCCTTAGGATTCGCTTGAAAATGTGCAAACAAGCAAACACTAAAGATAATATCAGGTCGACTAGTAGTTATGTACAGTAAGCTACCGATCTTACCTTGATACTTACATATGTTGACGGGTTTGCCTTATTCATCAAAATTAAGCTTGGTTGAAGTCGCCATTGGAGTGCTAAGTGGTTTGACTGCTTCCAGGTCGAACTTCTTTAATAAATCTTTTGTGTACTTTGCTTGATTTATGAACGTTCCATTGTTGGTTTGTATGATTTGCAGTCTAAGAAAGAATTTCAGCACTCCCATCATGCTCATCTCAAACTCATTCTGTATACACTTTAAAAATTCTTGACAAAAGAGATTCATCGGATCCAAAAAAATATCATCTACATAGATTTGAAAGAAAAGAAGATTACTATTAAAAGATTTTATAAATAGTATAGTGTCAACCTTTCCCTTTGAAAAACTGTTGCCAAGTAGAAAAGAGCTTAGACGATCGTACCAAGCACAAGGAGCTTATTTCAAACCGTATAAGGCTTTCTTCAACTTGAAAACATAATCAGGATTTTTGGAATTGGTAAAACCTGGAGGTTGAGCTACATATACTTCTTCTTTTATAATACCATTCAAAAATGAGCTTTTAACATCCATTTGAAATAATTTGAAATTATGAAAACATGCAAATGCACATAACATGCGAATGGATTCTAACCTCATAACTGGGGCATAAGTCTCATCGTAGTCGATACCTTCTTCTTGATTGTATCATTGAGATATAAGTCGAGCCTTATTACGAGTCACTAAACCATTCTCGTTCAGTTTGTTTTGGAATACCCAATGGGTGCCAATGACCGGATGATCAATGGGCTTGGGAACAAGTTCCCAAACTTGATTCCGTTCAAATTGGTTTAATTCATCTTACATATCATCTAACCAAAAATTATCACTACATTCTTCTTTAATGTTCTTGGGTTCAAGTTGTGAGATAAAAGCAACACAGGAAGCTTTATCTTTATTAGAGGAATGAGTACTTACACCCTTGGTAATCTCACCAATTACCAAGTCCTTTGGATGATCTGCCAAGAATCTCATCTCTTTTGGCATATCCTCAGGATTGCTGGTTCCGGCTTCTGGTTTTGTATATGATTTGCTTGAAGACTCAGCTGGTGCTTGGTGTGAAGGTTCTACATCTTTGTGTGAAGGTTTTGCAGTAGCTGTACTTGGTGTACTTACGTCTTCATTATCGTTATCGACTGAATGTTGATTTAGTTCATCAAACTTGACATTAATTAATTTTTTTGATGATCATGGTTCTCTTATTGAAAACTCTGTACCCTTTGCTCTTTGCCGCATAACCTAAAAAGATACCTTCATCGGCCTTTTCATCAAATTTACTCAGGTTGTCTTTAGTATTAGGAATAAAGCATTTACAACCAAATATCTTAAAATATAAAACAGTGGGTGTTCTATCAAACCATAACACATAGGGAGTCTTCTTCGATATAGGTCGAATCAGAACCCTATTGAGAAAATAGCACGTTGTATTGACAGCTTCAGCTCAAAAGTATCTAGGTATACTAAACTGGTTCAACATTACTCTAACTATTTCAGATAGAGTCATGTTCTTACGTTCCACAACTGCATTTTTTTGTAGAGTCCTAGTGCAGGAAAACTCATGCAAATAACCGTATGTGTCACAGAATTGCTTGAACTCTGCATTCTCAAATTCGCCGCCATGATCACTACGAATGCGAGTAATCATGAAACCTTTTTCATTCTGTACTTTTTTGTAAAGGTGACGAATTCTGACAAAGCATTGTTCTTGCGTGCAAGAAAATATACCCACGTGTATCTAGAGAAATCATTTACAATGATAAATGCATATAACTTACCACCTAGACTAGCAATTCTACTAGGTCCAAATAAATCCATATGCAGTAATTGTAGAGGTCTAGTGGTACTTATAACATTCTTGGACTTAAAGACGGATCGGGTAGCATTGTTCTTTTCACATTCGCTACATACCGTATCCTTCTTGAAAGATATATCCAGTAAGCCGCGTATCAACTTCTTTGTAGATAGTTTTGAAATTGTGTCCATGTTTAATCGACCGAGTCTTATATGCCATAGTTGAATCTCAATGCTCTTGGCCATCAAGCATCTACATGCTTTGTTAGCATCTTCTAACAGATAGAAAACATATATGTTGTCTTCCCTGATACCTTCAAAGATAGTACTGTAAGTTGAGCTATCAACTATAGTACATTTGTCTTTGACTATGTTAATACCATAATTATGATCAGCTAAATGGCTTATGTTGAGCAGATTATGTTTTAACTCGGCAACTAGACAAACATCTTTAATCACAAGATAGGGAGCCTTACCAATGTCACCGATACCGATTATGTACCCTCTCAAATTATTATCGAAGGAGATATATTCTTCTTTATTCTTCTTCAATATTATTGTGAATAATGATGCATCACCGGTCATGTACCGTGAGCAACGGCTGTTGAGGATCCATTTGCTTCTAGCATGTGAAGGGCGTCCCACCTACAAAATAGTTTGTAGATGAAACTCTTGGTACCCATTTCTTCTAGGGTCCTAACATGTTAGTCTTTGGTATCCATGCATAAACATTTAAATCTAATAACTTTCTGATTCTACATGCAGAGGATATATGACCAATGAGGCCACAATAATGATATTTTGCATGTTGAGTGTTGAAAGTTGTATGAGGTGCATGATTGGTAGATTTTAGTTTTCTAGTATAAAAAAATGCATGCCTATAGCCTTCTTGGGCAGTGGTTTGGTATGGTTTGGTCTGACAGTGTTTGGTTTGGGTGTATTCTGATGATTGGGTAATTGACATGTGTTAGAATAGGAAGCAACAACTTTAGGCCATTTTCCTAAACTAATTTCCAACTTTTTAGAGGTGTCATATAATCTAGTATAGTCAGATGTAAGTGTTTCCATTCTGACTAGTGCATATTGGAGACTCTTTCTCTACTTAGATAGGTCTCCCTTTAGCTGGATGATAGTTTGGTCTTTTTTCCTCGGATAACTTGGTAGTCTCGTGTAACAACAGCTTAATAGATGAATGCTCACCAGACTCAATAGAAGAAATATTATTTCTAACATCAGCTAGTTTGTCGGTAAGTCTTCCTATCTCACCTTTGTACTCTTTAAGTACCTTCTTAGAGGTTTTATATTTACTATGTAGTTTCCTGTAGTCATTTAACATGTCACTGAAAGCCTCTCCTAGTTGGTCAAAGGTGAAATCATCATAAGGATCAAACAGAGGATTAGTGGTTACCAAATCGCAAGCTATCAAGCGTACATTTGCAGCGTCATCCGATTGTTCGACTTCTGAGTCGCTGGCTTCGCTCTCATGCCATATGCTTGTATTGGCGTACTTCCTTGATGTAGATCTCTTCAGGTAGGCTTTGTCATATTTGCTACTTTTTTTTGTTGATGATGATGCTGTCGAAAAATTATTCTTCATATGTCCTTTCTTCATACATCCGTAGCAAATAGGATCTTCCTCGTTGTTGTTGCTGTTGCTGTCTTTTGTTCTTCTGTTGAATCTCATGAACTTCTTGAATTTTCTTACCAGAAGAGCTTCATCTTCAGAGTCAGAGTCCTTGTTGTCAGAATCATATTCGACAGTTCTTCTATGTTGAGCCTTGAAAGCGATCGACTTCTCTAACTTCTTCTTTGGTGTAGCATCTTCAAAGTCTTGAAGTTCCAACTCGTGAGTGGGTAGCTTACCCATGAGTGTTTCCAAAGACATTATTGCGAGGTCATTTTCTTCAATGATTGTTGTAGCCTTTGGAATCCAGTTCTTTGTGAGAGCTCGTAGAAGTTTGCAAATCTTCTCACGGTTACTGTATTCCTTACCTAATGAAGACAGAGGATTTATAACATCCAGGAATCTCGTAAATATTTGAGTGACATATTTATTTGGCTTCATCTTGAATGCCTCGTACTCTTGAGTAAGTCTGCTGATCTTTGACTCCTTGACTTGCGTTGTTCCTTCGTAGGTTACTTTGAGAAGTTTCCACACTTCATTCGATTTTGTGCAAGTCAACACCTTGTTAAACTCAGTTCTGTCTAAATTATAAAAAAAGCGTTAATAGCACGTACGTCAAGGCTGGCATTTTTCTTTTCATCCTCGGTATATTTATCATGGGGTTTATCAACTAAAACTCCCTCAACAGTAATACGAGGAGGCTTTTTGTAGCCATCAATAACTATAGACCATAAGTCAAAATCAAGAGATTTTAAGAAGAAACTCAACCGTGCTTTCCAATAAGTGTAGTTTATGCTGTCAAACAGTGGAGGTCTATTTGTGGCTTGGCCTTCACTTTTGAATTTCACAGTTAACATGTGTAATGCTATGATCTATAAAATTATTAAATATAACTACAATTTTACCTTGCTTTACCTGTATAACCCGCTATGATACCAATTGTAGGAATGAAGTCGTAAAGCAGAATACTCTAGAGGGGGGTGAATATATTAAGCAGTAGAATATTGCTAATTAAAAACTTGTTAGCAGTAAGATCACAGAAATAATATCAATAATCACAAAGTAATAATTGTAAAGAAAAGAGATCAGAAGGCAAACACAAACACAGCGATATATACTGGTTTCCCTCTTGTGAGGACTAGTCTAGTCGGAAGAACTCTAGCTTCCAGTTGAATCCACTTTTGAAAAATCCTGCAACTTTTCATACGAAGTCCTTGCAACTCCTACAGACGCAAGCTTTGATACGAAGAACTCGCCCAACTTCAATTTGAAGAGTCTTTCTTCAATTAAACCTCTGATTATAATTTTTCTGAAATGTTCTAGACCGCACCGTACCGACAAATTAACTAGAGAATTGTAACTGGCTTAGGATTTGAAAATAAAAGCTTTTTAGAAAACTCTTTGGAAAGAAACGTAAGCTTAGAAGAGAAGAGAAGAAAGTGAATGAGTGGTTTGAAATGATCAGAATTCTTCTCTATTTATAGTTTTTCCAAAGGCAGAACTCTGACAGACTTAGGGCATAATTCGGACATAACTCTATGTAACAATCCACAACTGAAGGAAGACCAAGTTTTTCAAACGTTCGAAAATCAAACGGTCACTAACCAAACTCTGGCCAAACTCGGGCCAGTTCTGTCAGGGTTGGTCATGGTTTTTCAAAAATAATTTTTGGGCTTTTTGAAATCCTTCAGAAGCTTTTGTAAATATAGGATATTTTTCAAAAAACATAGGTCATTTTTAAAAACAATTTTGGATAGCCAATTTGTCGGTACGACTCAGTGTACAATTTATTCCTCGACTCAATAAAAGTAAAAATTTATATTGCATAAAGAAATACAGACTCGAGTGGCAAACATAGCTTCGATATTGAACTGAGTAGATATCCGATCTTGATCAGTGTCCAAGTGTCCAAAATGTCTTAAGTAAACATCTGAGTAGCTCCGTATATCGAGACAGAGTTTGATCTATTATTAAAATTAGGTTTCTCCTAACCAACGGGCCAATATTGTTGGCCCATTCTACGGTCACACACGATTTTGATAATCAATATACACTTTAGTCAATACACAAAATATAGAAAATACTGCTAATCATTTCAGGATTCATGAAATCATACTCAACGGACGTTGTACCACATCAATCAAAGCGTCAACATCATCAAATCTTCTGGAGACTCATTTCTCATTTTATTCTGTATTTTATATTTTATTGAGTCTAGGATTTATTCTGTAAAATCAATTGTGGTAATACTGGCTTAGGGTTAAAACTGTCCACATTCCAAAAGCCTACCTATTTACCATTCGTATTTTTGGTTACAAATATTTCAAAAACATATTTCGAAAATAGTCTTTCAAAATGATTTTACAAATAACCAAAAACATTATTGAAAACTGTTTTTGCAAATGATTTTCAAATATCTCCTGACAGAACTCGTAACCGAGTTCGGCCCGAGTTCGGTCTGAACTCTGACCGAGTTCGGTCAAAAGTTATTCAAATTTCTGTTGCCTCCAAATCAGTGAGCAACGTCTCTTTGCGAGATATTTGCATCCGAACTCTGTCTGAGTTCTGCCCGAGTTCGGTTGGAAAAAACACCTATAAATAGAGAAGAACTTTCATTTCAAATCATCAATTCATTCTTCATTCTCTCTTCTCTATTACTCAAGTATTTTCAAACGATCTAAGATTTTCAAATCTCACCTATACATCTCTTAGCCAAAAGCCAGTCTATCAAAGTTGATTTAGAGTCTTTTGGTTACTCAAGAGTTGTAAAGAGGTCGTTCCAAGTTTCAACAACTTTTCCTGTTGTGGAGCTGGTCGTGCGCTCGTCACCAAGCACGGTGTATGTTGTGGAGCTGGTCGTGTGCTCGTCACCAAGCACGGTGTTGTAAGAGACTGCAAGCTTTCAGTTAAAGCTTGTGCCATAGTGGATTAACATCGAGCAAGAGTACTCGAGACTGGATTAGTCCTCTCAGAGGGATACCAGTATATATCGCTGTTTTACTGAGTTTGAATTCTCTCTCTATTTACTGTCTCTTATATATCTGCCATAGTTTAAATTTTTATTGGTGATTATATTTCACTGCTCACGCACACTCTATTCACCCCCCCTCTAGAGGTGCTCAACGGTCCTACAATTAGTATCAGAGCAGGTTATATTTTTATATAACATACCTTAGAGAGTATATATATGGCAGCCGTGAAATCTATATTCAACGGTGAAGGGCAATCCACAAATAGATCTTCCCTATTTGATGGAACAAATTACACATACTGGAAAACACGGATGACTTTCTTTCTAAAGTCTCTTGACTTTGATCTTTGGTCAATAGTCATTGATGGATATAAGAAGCCAGCACCCACAGTGGTTGAAGGCATTCTTATGGAAAAGCCTCATGACAAGTACACTGATGCTGAAAAAGCAAAGGCTAGTCTTGATGCTCGAGCCATCAATGCACTATTCTGTGCAATTGACAAAATCGAGTTCAATAGAGTTTCAACCTGTAAGACGTCTCACGAAATTTGGAAACTCCTTGAGGTAACCCATGAAGGGACTTCCCAAGTGAAGGAATCCAAAATTAGTAGACTGACATAGGAGTATGAATCTTTTAAGATGAAACCCGGTGAGTCAATTACACAGATGTTTACTCGTTTCCTCGATATAACTAATCCTTTACAATCACTTGGCAAGGATTACAGCAATCACGAGAAGATCAGAAAAGTGCTGCGGGCTCTAACAAAGAACTGGAATCCAAAAGCCACAGCAATCATTGAAGGAAACGATCTCACCACTATGACTCTGGAAACGCTGATGGGCAAACTCATGACCCATGAACTCGACTTGCAAGATTTTGAAGAAGCAACACCAAAGGAGAAAACTATTGCCTTCAAAGCCCAAGCAAGAAAGTCAACATACAACGATTCCGATGAAGAATCGTCAAGTGGTGATGAAAGAGCCCTACTTGTGAGGAACTTCAAGAAATATCTAAAGTTCATAAGCAGAAAGAAGAAAGACGTCCAAGAAAGCAACAAAGATGAAACTATATGCTTTGGATACAAGAAATCAGGGCATATGAAGAAGGACTGTCCAACCACCAAGAAAAGCAGTCCATACGATAGATCAAGATCAAGCAGAAAAGCTACATCTGGTCGAAAGTATGCCAACACAAGCATCTGGCACGAAAGCGATGCCAGTGACTCAGAAGAAGAAGACAGACCCTGCAGCAATGCAAATGTTTGTCTCATGGCATTTAAAAAGGTATCATCTAACCCTTTGTTTGATGATTTTACTTTCGATGAACTAGAGAACGCCTTTAGCGAACTACTTGAAGATCACAAAACTGTGCTCGACAAGTATAAGCAATCTCGAAAAGAGATTAAGGCACACACAACCGAGATAGTTAGACTGTCTAATCTAATTGATGATATTAAAGAGACATCTACTACCGGTAACACGGAAGAGATAGCCAAACTTAAGGTAGACTATCAGGAGGCTATCCTCAATATTGAAAAGAAAGAAAGGGACTATGTCAAAGTACAAAAGCTTTATGACATAGAGAAGAAGATGCACCTAGTAACTGAACAAAGACTCCTTGATATGACTGCTAGATACGAAGAGTCTATTGCGATTTCTAAAAAGTTAGAAATCAAGTTAGGCAAACAGGCAATACCTGTGACACAGCCTAAGATTAGTCCTAATGCGAAGCATACACCTAGAAGGACTAAATACAAGAAAGCACAGAAGAAACATGAACACCATCATGCTTTCACTTACAGGTTCTCCAAACAAAACAAGCATGCAAATACAGTTTCTACCACTAAACTGACTTGCACATATTGTGGTACGCACGAACACATATCACAATATTGTCTTGCAAGAAAGCTTGTTGACAACCATAATTTAGTCTGGAGACCTAAAGCTAATCTGTGTGGACCCTTCAGAAAATGGGTACCAAAGGATTCATCTACTTGTCTTGTAGGTGGACCCTCAACCCTCTCATGCTAAAAGCAAATGGATTCTCGATAGCGGATGTTCGCGACACATGACTGGTGATGCATCCTTATTCGCTACGCTATCGATGAAGAAAGAAGGATACGTCTCCTTCGAAAACAACTTGAGATGTGATATAATAGGTAATGGTACTGTAGGTATTTCTCCTTATCCAATAATAAAAGATGTTTGTCTAGTAACTGAATTGAAACATAACCTATTGAGCATAAGTCATTTGGCAGATAATGGTTATGGTATCAATTTTGTGAAAGATAAATGTACTATATATGATATGTCATCTGGTGATCCCGTATATAAAAGGATTAGAGAAGACAACATTTATGTTTTCTTTTTGGAGAATACTAATAATGCAGGAAGATGCCTAGTAGCCAATCAAGATGAAAGTTGGCTATGGCACATGAGACTAGGACATGCAAACATGGATACTATCTCACGTCTGAATACAAAGAAATTGGTAAAAGGACTCCCTGAAATTCCATTCAAGAGAGATATGGTATGTGCAGACTGTGAAAAGAACAAAGCACATAGGTCTACTTTTAAATCCATCAACGCTGTAAGTACTTCGAGACCTTTGCAGTTGATTCATATGGATTTATTTGGTCCTAGTAGAGTCGCTAGTCTTGGCGGTAAGCTCTATGCTTTTGTTATTGTTGATGATTTCTCTCGATTTACTTGGGTATACTTTTTATCAAACAAAAGTGATACTATTTTTGAATTTTAGATATTTTGCAAAAAGGTACAAAATGAAAAAGGCTTCATGATTACTCGTATCCGAAGTGATCATGGTGGCGAATTCGAAAATTCTGACTTCAAAAAGTTTTGTGATGATAGTGGATATTACCACGAATTTTCTTGTCCTAGAACTCCCTAACAGAATGGTGTTGTGGAGCGGAAGAACCGTACTCTAAGCGAAATGGCTAGAGTCATGCTGAATCAGTATAATCTTCCTAAATACTTTTGGGCAGAAGCTGTTAGTACATCCTATCATGTTTTAAATAGGGTGTTAATTCGACCAATCTCAAAGAAAACACCATATGAGCTTTGGTTTAGAAGAATTCCAAACATTTCTTATTTTAAAGTTTTTGGTTGTCGCTATTTTATCCTGAACACCAAGAATAACTTGGGAAAGTTCGACTCTAAAGCAGATGATGGGATATTTCTCGGATATGCTGCTAAGAGTAAGGGATATAGAATTTTTAATAAAAGATCTATGATCGTTGAAGAAATTATTAATGTTACGTTTGATGAGTTGAATAGTCACAGATCTAGCGACAGTGATGATGAAGATGCACCTAAAAAGACTAAGAAGAGTTCTAAGAAAGATCTGATTCAAGAGGCAAGGACTGATAAAAGTTCCGAAGATGCAGGAACTGAGAAAAGCCTTGTGAAGGATATGGCCCAAAGATTTGAATCATTGAGATTCAAGCCAGATCATCCAGAAACTCTCATTATAGGTGATGTATCCAAAGGTGTAAGTACACGTTCATCTCTTAAAGATTCTGAATTAGCAGCAAATGTAGCATTTATTTCACAAATAGAACCTAAGAACGTAGAAGAGGCTTTTTCTGATGAATTTTGGATTTCTGCCATGCAAGAGGAACTTAATCAATTTGAGAGAAACCAAGTTTGGGAACTTGTTTCAAAACCAATTGGTCAATCGATAATTGGTACCAAATGGGTGTTCCAAAATAAACTCAGTGAAGATGGACTAGTTCTACGCAACAAAGCACGTCTAGTTGCACAAGGTTATAATCAAGAAGAAAGAATTGATTATGATGAGACCTATGCTCCTGTTGCTAGACTAGAAGCCATCTGCATGTTTTGTGCATTTGCATATTTTAATAATTTTAAACTTTTTCAAATGGACGTGAAAAGTGCATTTTTAAATGAATTTTTGAAAGAAGAGGTTTTTGTGAAGCAACCCCCTGGTTTTGAAGATTTTCAAAAACCTGATCACGTCTTCAAGCTTAAGAAAGCACTTTATGGACTCAAACAAGCACCTCGTGCTTGGTATGAACGCCTAAGTGCCTTCTTACTTGATAATAGATTTTTGAAAGGAAAGATTGATACTACTTTATTTATAAAATCCGTGAATGATGATATACTTCTAGTGCAAATCTATGTAGTTGACATTATATTTGGTTCTACTAATGAAAAACTCTGTCAAGATTTTGCCAAGTGTATGCAGAGTGAATTTGAGATGAGTATGATGGGAGAGCTGAACTTCTTCCTAGGACTGCAAATCAAACAACACTCGAACGGAACATTCATCAACCAAGCTAAGTACACGAAGGACATACTGAAAAAGTACGACTTCGAAAATGTAAAGCCAATCGGGATGCTTATGGCTACATCTACAAAGCTTGATGCTGATGAAAGTGGCAAACCTGTCGATCAGCGTAAGTATCGAGGTATGATTGGTAGTTTATTATATTTAACTGCTAGTCGTCCTGATATTATGTTTAGCGTTTACATATGTACACGTTATCAGGCAAACCCTAAGGAATCACATCTTAGTACCGTTAAGCGTATCTTCCGATTCCTTAAAGGAACTTCTACAGTTGGCTTATGGTATCCCAAAACCAAATTCTTTGACCTTATAGGTTACTCGGATGCAGATTTTGCTGGATGCAAAGTGGACCGTAAAAGTACAAGTGGCACATGTCATTTCTTAGGAAAGGCCTTAGTCTCTTGGTTTAGCAAGAAACAAAATTCAATAGCATTATCAACAACTGAGGCTGAGTATATCGTCGCAGGACGTTGTTGTGCTCAGATTTTGTGGATAAAGCAAACCTTAGAGGACTACAATCTGTACTATACAAATTTCCTATTTATTGTGACAACACTAGTGCAATAAATCTGACCAAGAACCCTGTTTGTCATTCACGCACAAAACACATAGAAATTAGACATCATTTTCTTCGTGATCATCAACAACACGGGAATATTTGCCTAAAATTTATTGACACTGATCATCAACTAGCAGATATATTCACTAAACCATTGGCTGAAGACCGTTTTAACATTTTGAGGCGTGAGCTCGACATTCTTGAATTCTCGGACTCATAATGCATATGGTAATTAAAATTGAATTTATGACTTGATATCTTATTTAACGAAAATTATTTTTGGGTACAAACTTAAAAAGGGTATGTCTGTCACCACGGCTACGGTCGAAGCGAAGCGGTATTTAAGAGTTCCCTGGTGAACCTCTGTTAGCTGGGACAACCCTACAGTTAACCCAGAAATAACAATCGTTATTTAATAAAACAGTCAAAGTTATTAAATTTCACTTTTAAACTTACCAGACTGCACTGTTTATCTCGGGAATACAAGTGGCCGAACTCGGCCCGAACTCTGACCGAGTTCGGACCGAATTCGGACCGAGTTCGGTCGGCACTGTGGTAACTTCCAGAACCGAACAGCCGGCCCTAGTGCCTATATATTCCAACTTTCCTTCTATTTTTTTCTTCACAACAAAACGTGGAAAGCCTTCCTCTCCTCCTAGAAGCCTCTCCTCCTCCATCTTAGCAAGGGTTTGACGAGTTCCAGTGGGCGGTCATCTTCCTTCTCTTTCCTTTTTTTCTTCAAAGGTATTTTTCTTTCCATCTCCTCATGGCCCCCAAGCGTCAAAGAGGAAACACTTCCCAAGGTACTTCCTCTTCCTCTGACTACACCCCTGCTAGTCTTTTTAGTCCAGCAAGACCTAGAGATCCCGATGAGTACGATTCTACTTTGCTCCCCGACAAAGATTTTTCGGATCTCTGGTTCGACTCTTTCTCTGGTCGTCGTATTTACTCTGGAGCTTTCGTTAATTTTACTACTTTCTTTGAATATGCTCCAATCTTTGACCAACTTGGATACCGCGATTTCTTCGAGGTCCAAGAGAGCATTTATGATAACGCCGTCCGTATATATTACTGCAATCTGCAGGTAAAACAAAACGGCAATTTCTATTCTTGCATTGCTGGGCAAGAATTAGAATTTAGCGCCACCGACATCAGCGAATTCTTTCATATTCCTGATCTTGGTGATGTATTAGTTGACATCTACCATATTCAGTTCCCTGCTGATGTCACTCTTGCTTCCTTTAGGGAATTAATTTGTCATCCTAACCCTCCTCCCCGGAGAATTTTTGCCAAACATCTGAACCAAACATTCTATGTGCTTCATCGTATGATATTTTCTGCTCTTCTTCCGAAGAAAGGCTCTACTGATGAAGTTACCTTTTTGGAACTATCTGCTCTATATCACATCCACTTTGGCATCCCATTCTCCGTTCCCAAAACTATGATGTCCTGGATGCTTAACTGCAAAAATGCAGGTAGGAATCTAGTATATCTTATGCACCTTGCTTCTATATTTTGACGTTTCAAGATTGATCTTGAGACATGTGCCATCTCCTCTCCTCCTGTTGAGCTGACTCGATCTCGTCGATTTTCTGCACCACCTGGAGCTGCTCCTGCTCCAGCTGCTGATGCTGAGGTCCCTCCAGCTGATGCTTCTCCTGCTCCGGCCCCTGCCCCAGGATTCGATTAGACTTTCTACCAGCGCTTCGATGACTTTGTTGTTGTCTCTACGCAACGTCATCAGGACTCAGAGTTCCGGCACATTTCTCAGGCTCAGGTGCTGAGAAATAGTATTGCTGACCTCCACTATAGCCTGGCTCAGGATTCAGTCCATCCGGTCACCATCCTACCTCACCCTGCTTTTCCAGGTCCTTGATTTACTGATGAGGTTACCTTTCAGTATTTCGACCCGACTACAGCCTACTTCCCTCATGATCCTCTCGGTGCGGACGACCCCAGGATGTGACATGGATTCAGCTATGGGCTAGTGGATATTGATTTGATTAGTTGACGCAGTTGATGTAGTAGTTTTTTTATTTTTCATGTCTAAACTGTTTAGTTAGACATTATAGTTGTACTTTTGGATTTCTAGTGGAAACTTCTATGTTATTTCAGTTTATTATGAGCTAGTTCATTCTATATCAATTGTTTCCATATATGTCTATACTGTGATTATTTCTTTTTGCTTCACTTTGTCTTGTGTTTGTCTATTGTTGGTTTCACGATTTACGGGGGAGCCTATTCATTTTACTACTTGACAAAGGGGGAGAAAAAGAGTATACCAAAGCTATAATCCAAAAACAACAAAATCCAAACATATCTCATTTTTTTTCAAGTACTTTGTATTTTGTTCTATTTGATATAAATATATTTTGGTATAGACTCAAGTTTTTCAATTATCAAAATGGGGGAGATTGTTGGCCCATTCCATAGTCACACCCGATTTTGATAATCAACATACACTTTAGTCAATACACAAAATATAGAAAATACTGCTAATCATTTCAGGATTTATGAAATCATACTCAACGGACGTTGTACCGCATCAATCAAAGCGTCAACATCATCAAATCTTCTGGAGACTCATTTCTCATTTTATTCTGTATTTTATATTTTATTGAGTCTAGGATTTATTCTGTAAAATCAATTGTGGTAATACTGGCTTAGGGTTAAAACTGTCCACATTCCAAAATCCTACCTATTTACCATTCGTATTTTCGGTTACAAATATTTCAAACATATATTTCGAAAATAGTCTTTCAAAATGATTTTACAAATAACCAAAAACATTATTGAAAACTGTTTTTGCAAATGATTTTTCAAATATCTCCTGACAGAACTCGTAACCGAGTTCGGCCCGAGTTCGGTCCGAACTCTGACCGAGTTCGGTCAAAAGTTATTCAAATTTCTGTTGCCTCCAAATCAGTGAGCAACGTCTCTTTGCGAGATATTTGCATCCGAACTCTGTCCGAGTTCTGCCCGAGTTCGGTTGGAGAAAACACCTATAAATAGAGAAGAACTTTTCATTTCAAATCATCAATTCATTCTTCATTCTCTCTTCTCTATTACTCAAGTGTTTTCAAACGATCTAAGATTTTCAAATCTTACCTATACATCTCTTAGCCAAAAGCCAGTACTATCAAAGTTGATTTAGAGTCTTTTGGTTACTCAAGAGTTGTAAAGAGGTCGTTCCAAGTTTCAACAACTTTTCCTGTTGTGGAGCTGGTCGTGCGCTCGTCACCAAGCACGGTGTGTGTTGTGGAGCTGGTCGTGCGCTCGTCACCAAGCACGGTGTTGTAAGAGACTGCAAGCTCTCAGTTAAAGCTTGTGCCATAGTGGATTAACATCGAGCAAGAGTACTCGAGACTGGATTAGTCCTCTCTGAAGGATACCAGTATATATCGTTGTGTTACTGAGTTTGAATTCTCTATCTCTATTTACTGTCTCTTATATATCTGCCATAGTTTAAATTTTTATTGGTGATTATATTCCGCTGCACACGCACACTCTATTCACCCCCCTCCTCTAGAGGTGCTCAACGGTCCTACAAATATGAGCCAGAGAGCGAAAGATCCACCATCCCATCTACCCATCCATATATGATGTCTATGTTCATAGACGACGGCGATAACGTAGACAGTAGCAAAGGATCCAGTTAGCAAAAACGTGTAGAAGCCCTCGAGACGGGCCTAAATACGTTGAACGATACTATGAAGTCCTTGGCTTCCGTCGTCTTGGAGATCAGGGAGAAGTTGACACCCGTTGTCTCCGCTCCTGTGAACCAAGACCCAGGGACTAACGACGGGTCCAATGTGTCCCACATCCTGAGCCAAGCAGCGCCCCCGTCACCTACTCTATTAATAATAGGACCTGCAATGTCGAGTGAAGTATATCAGGCCCTCAAAGAGTTGTACGCTTGCTACGATGCCAGAGAAAAGCGAGAATCACTTCAAAATATGGGGATTCGGCAACCATATTCGGCTGAATGGAATAATGTGATCTATCCTCCCAATTACATTCCAAAGATGCTCACGTCGTTCGATGCAAATGAGTCTCCCCATTGATACTTGAGGTACTTCGCCTCAGTAACAGGGCATATACCAAAAGATGACGCTTCCCTTACCAACATATTCGTAGGAACACTGCAGGAGGTGGCCTATGAATGGTTTTGTAGCCTCTCGGACAACTGTATTTCGTCGTTCGAAGACTTGAAGTTCCTTTCCTCAATCGATTCTACGAAGGGGGAATGGACATGACAATGTCGACTCTTATGGACATTGTCTAGAGGAGAAGGAACCTGTATGCGTATACATTGAGCGCTTCCGCCAGGCCGCTCTGAGATTACCCCTACCAGAGCCCATGTTTATGGACTCCTGCCGTAAAAACATGCTTCCCGCCATCAAATTGTGGTATAATGCTCCTTGTATAGAGTGGACGCCCTTCATTACAGAGGAAGACGTAGCGAAAAGGAAATCTCGAGACGCACAGCTATTGGGACTGAGTTTTCCATCGCTCGAAGACAAAGGGAGGCGCTCATCTAGCAACAATCCCGCTCCTAAGGACGGTAAAAGGAAACAAGCCATGACCGTCAATATCTCCAAGGGTTCAGCAACAATGATCCCTAAGCCGGCTGAAGCACAGTGGCCGAAAAAGACCTACTCCTTCAACGACGAAGATACACTAGAACTCTTCGATATGCTAACGAAGGGTGGTAAGGTTCAGCTCCTGCCTCCTAAGCATCCCGATGAAGTAGGAAAGGTGGACAATCCAAAATAATGCCACTACCACCAGTATGTTCACCATTCGACACGTGACTGCTACGTGTTAAAAAGACAGATCTAGCACCTCATCGATGCCAAGGTCATTTCGCTCGACTACGAGGAAAAGACTGTTAATGCCAACATGGTCACTCTCCAGTTCGAAAGTTTTCCGAGAACAGAGGCTTAAGACGGTGTAGTCCTCATCCCTAGAGCAACGATAGAAGTAGTCAATCTTCCACCAGCCCGTGACAATGCTCAAGGCCTCATCCCATTTACAATGCTGCGAGTTGAAGTGATATGGATCCATCTTGATCTCATCCCAGACATGATGGTGCCTGTAGCGCACTCTGTCAAGGGAAAAAAGTCAAGTCATGTCGTATGGTCTCTACATCAGCTGATGACACTCTTGTTACCACTCGCTCCGATCACCAGTGAGAAGAAAATCAGGCTCCGAAAGAGGAAACACATCCCCTTGTTGCGGCCACCACCCCCGATACATCAGAAGCTAGTCCGTTTTAAACCCCTGTCGCAGAAAGGCAAAGGCAGAAGGAGGTTCACTTTGATAAACCTCTGAGAAAAGACTCGACAGTAGGGCCAATCAAGCCCTACAATTTCGACATATTGGCACAGCTGGCCAATACCCCAACTCGACTGTCACTCTTCGAGATCCTCCTTCTTTCCAAAGAGACTCGAGATGCCCTCACCGTATCTTTGCAAAATGTTGACTCTTTCCTCACTCAGGTGCAACCGTCCAAGAAAGACCCTGCTGCATGCCCACATTGTCACAGTGTGGTCGAGGTGATTTCTATCATCACCATCACCCAGCATGACATGTTGCTGATGAACAACCGACACAATAGGCCCTTGTACTATACATGATATGTTGGTGCCATTAAGGTCGATCGCATCCACATCGACCCTAGAACTTCTCTTAGCATCATCCCTCAGAGTTTACACCAAGCTTTGGGGATCCCAATGCATCGACTGACTGCATCAGATACTACAATCAGCGGCTTCAACGCAAGAAAAAGTAAGCCTCTAGGCAAGATTTGCCTGAAATAACAAATAGGCGATCTCCAAACTGACGTAACTTGCTACGTCATTGACGCCGATATAAACTACAACATGCTGTTGGGATGACCATGGATCCACGAGTACATGATCGTGCCCTCCACTCTCCATAAATGCATGAAGTATGTGGCCAGTGACGGGACCATCAAAACCGAGTTCGCTGATATCAACCAATTCTAAGGACTCGAAGCATACTATACAGATGCTGAGCTGTATAAGTCAGTCCCATAGGACGATGATGCCAATGATGCCAATGATGAGGCGGATACTGTATCGAAAAACAAAGCTGTTGTGGAAGAACCATTGAAAGTTTGATTTAAGAGAAAACTTCCCAAAACACCAGCTTCTCTCGTTATCAAGCTTCGAGGCAAGGCTCCAGTTCAGTTACCCTCGATAATATCAGCCGTTAGCCTGGAGCCAATGCAAATAAGGCTTCCCCGGAAGGTCCCAAGGCCAACTCTGAAGTCGCAAGAACCTTTGACTACAACCCCCTTGGTAGTCAAGTTGAAGGGAAAACTGCCTTCACCTTCTCCCATGGCAGCACTAGTGCTCACAGATGAAGAGTTAGAAGACTACTTGTGTGCCAATACTGAGGTGCACTTTTTAGATGATGTAATCCCTCGGGATAAAATTTTGTATTTTATTAATAGGAAGTTATCTTTGAATTACTCTTGTGCGTATTGGAACACTAGGTATTTCTTAGACAATGCTCTATATATGTTACAAACACAAGTGACAACCGCTAATCTCATAAGCCGAGTTGTCCCACCTCAAGGTGCCTACTTCATAGTTCCAGCAAGAAAGAAGGAGAAGGAAACCATCATCTTCGGTCGATTGGAGCATCCTCAGCGACTGCCTCCGACAGAACCAGAACCCGATGTCACGGCCCGTACCACTTTTCGGATACAAGACGTGTCCAAGCCCAGCCTACGTTGTAGTGTCGATGGTAGAACGCTGTCTATTACATATGACTCAAGGCAGTCTAGAATCTCATGGTAATCTATATCTCATCCACAAATAATCAAGTCACAACCAAGATCAATGAATAAGACATAAAACTGAGTAATAATGAATGTAACTAAATATTTCCAAGAATCAATGTCATGCCCGATGGACATAAATCCACTACCAATAGATAGAAGGAGAAAGAAATCATGAAATATACTATCTGAATACAACCTGCTAATTAAGGCAACCTCAACTGCAAGGTACCATGATCTGATGCTAACTCAAACCCTCTCGATTGCTCCTGACTCAAACTCGGCTAACCTGAAGAGATCATTAGGTCCTCAGAGGATATAGCACGATACATAATATACATGCCTATCTAACAGTTTTATCATATGCAAGAAAATAAACAAGAAAACAGGAACACGATAAATGACTACGAATACGAACACTAGAACACTAGAACAACTACGTATAAATGAACTACCGGATGAACAATGAACACGAGATCAATAGAAAAACTAAACCCTCATCCCGAGTGTGGACTCACAGGTTTGAACTAAGCACTAACACTCATCCCGAGTGTGGAGTCTCTGGTTAGCTCACGGCAAAACACCCTCGTCCCGTGTGTGGACTCTCTGGTGCAACTGGTCAACCCTCGTCCCGAGTGTGTACTCTCTGGTGCCAATGAACACGACAAACACCCTCGTCCCATGTGTGGACTCTCTGGTGCACTGATCAACCCTCGTCCCGAGTGTGGACTCCCTGGTTGTGTAAAACGATAATCAAGCCTATAGCAGTTCACTACACGCACTCGTTCTATGACACTACTCAAGCAAGGTACTGGTGAGAAACTCCAAGTATGAACCACAAGATCAATCATGAACACGGCTATATGTAATGGAAAAAACTCAACAGAATATAACACGAAAAGCATATGTCCATAAACAATCAAAATTGGGAAATAAAATACAATGCATATAAATAAAACTGTAGAGGGTGGCAAGGTATACTTGCCTGTGGTCCTTGCACAAATCGTAGTCACAAGTCGAGGATGAGGGAATGCCGATATAGGAGCTGTCAACCTATAACACATATCGTACTATGAACCGTGTACGAAAATTATAAATCAATTCTAATGTTTTAGTTCTAAATTCATGGAATAGTGGCTAGTTGGGTTACTAATCTAATAATAATCAATTCTGGAATAATTCACTTTAAAACCTAATTTAACCTAATAATAATCTGAATATAATCTAAACATGCAAGTTTGGCCGTCAAAAGTCATGTTTCCTAATTTTGGAAATCATGGCACGCAAATCGAGACGTACCGTTGACTATCTAGTCAAACACTATAAACTCTAGATTTTGACAGTGCACTTTAGTAGATTTCAGTGCCATGAGTGCGCAGGAATCAACCGTGCCACAAAATCATGTATTGGTCAAAAGATATCACCGTTATGGCTAATCGTGACCAAAACGGTGATCAACCGATCAATTCTGAGTTCAACAGAATATATAAAATAATAGATGAACGAAATAATTTCTGAAAAATATATGTTGTATAGCTCCGTGTTAGCTTTCTGAAACTTCAAACGGTATGTGATTTTGATTTCTGGTTCTCCCGAAATCTTGAAAACACCGCAACGTGTCAAGTTTCGGACAACCAACACTCTACGAATTTTTTAGAAATTTAGGAATAATATCTATGAAAATAAATTACATATTCAGAAAGCTTACCTCGATACGAATCCAGCGAAAAAATAGCGCACAAAAAGCACGTCGGAGTTGGCGGAAAACGCTTCAGGAAGTCGGGGGATCACCGGAATCAAACTCCAAAAGTCGGCTGAGAAATAATCTAGGGTTTCTCGAAAAACCCCACGAATATATATATATATATATATATATATATATATATATATATATATAAACAGGGCGGCTTGGTTGAGTCGGTGAGCGGCTAGGGACACGTGGCGAGATCTCCTCAGCCCCGCTCAATAGAATGATTGGCCAAATGGCCGAGTTGTTTGAGTCCAAGCCGCCCCAGAGTCAGCTATGGAGCCGAGCTCTAAACAAAGTCACAATCAGCTGTGCTGACTGACAGGAGGGCCCGCTTAGCTGGCCCAAGCGGCTGACAAGTGGGCCCACAAGCGCTGACTGGGAAAAAGGGTTTATAATATCCATAATACAGTTTTTAAAGCCATTTTAATTACAGAAAATTATAATAAATATTAAAAATAGCCAGGAAAATATGGAAAAATTCTAGAAAATGTAAAATAACATAATGAAGCCTAGAAAAATATCTGGGGTCAATATTTTCCCATAGGCTTGCACAGTAAATTCTAGAAGTCTTAGAAAATAAGTTTTTCCTATATTTAATTATCTAAAAATTCCCAAAAAATTATAGAAAAATACAGAAAATATATTTAACCTAATAAAGCCTAAAGAAAAATACTGGGTCTCAAAATAGTCACAAAAGGCCTCAAAATAAATTATGAAAGTCATTCATAAATATAAATCTTCATAGAATAAATATTTAAAAAATATATTAAAATGTCTAAAAATCATAATAAAATATAATATAGCTATAGAATGCATATAGACCCTATCTAGAGATCATGTGACCACAAGATGGTCATAAATCACCTGTGGGCTTAGTCACAACTCATATGATCATCAAAAATTAAATATAAACTATTCAAATAAAAAATTAAAAAATATCACTAAATTATAAACGGGATGGCAGATGCCACACCCGATAACGGCAAGATGCAACTCTACCGTTACATTACTCAAGCCAAACACCTTATCTAGAAGATGGGCTACGGCTTGAACAACAACAGAGGTCTGAACTATGGCAAAGGTCGATGCCTTCCCTTACGACTTCGTGCTCCAAAAGAAAAGTCCCAAAATTACTACCAACGTACTCGCCGGAGGTTGGATTACGTTACACACACAACAACATCAGAGAGTTCAGAGCCGGAGGTCTTTATGCAATCACACTATTCTGACTCCTCAACCTGGGACTTCGATACCAGTATCGGTCGAGCCTTCAAAAAGATATTATCCGTCAATATGGTCTCTGTAGATTCCTCAATCGAGAAGGAAGACCAAATACTTGAATTATTTGAAGATGAACCCTGGGCTCAATGCCTGGGGTCCCAATAGGAATGACACTTCGAATAGCTCGAACCTCCCACTGAAGATGAAGTCGTCCAAGTTGATCTAGGAGTTGAGGCTTCCCCAAAACCCATCTTCATCAGCAAAAGCTTGATAGAAGAAGACAAGGGATCTCTGATACAGCTTATCCAAGAAAACATCGATGTCTTTGCTTTGATCTATGAGGACACGTCGGGTCTAGACCCGCAGGTCGCCATGTACCGTCTTAACATCTTATCCGACGCTAAGCCGATCAAATAGAAACAACGTCATTTCCGCCCCAACGTCATGGGTGCTATTGAGAAAGAAGTTGACAAACTCATAGAAGGTGGCTTTATCCGTGAAGAGCAACACCTAGATTAAGTGTCTAATGTTGTCCCAGTCACTAAGAAGAACGAGAAAATTTGGCTCTGTATAGACGTCAGGGATCTCAACGCGGCCTGTCCAAATATTCACCAAAGTCGAGAAGAGTACTTCATTCTGGACTCCAAAAGGGGTATACTGTTACACAGTGATGCCCTTCGGCTTGAAGAATGTGGGAGCAACATACCAACGGGTTATGAGCACCATATTCCGCAAGCACCTCCGAAAATGGTAGAATGTTACGTTGATGATATTGTCGTCATGAGCAAAAAAATCCAGTCATTTGGATGACCTAAGAAAGATATTCAACTTAATACGGACACATCGACTAAAGATGAACCCGACTAAGTCTTTCCTAGATATTTCCAGTGGCAAGTTCCTGGGCTTTATTGTCAGAACCAAGAGTATTCATATTGACACCAAAAAAACTAAGGCGATCATGGACGTGGCTCCCCCAATGAATCTTTGTGAGCTTCGAGGCCTACAAGGATGCCTGGCAAACATCAGAAGATTCATAGCAAATCTCTCTGGTCGATGTCAACCTGTCAACAATATATATATGTACCTGTCATCTCCGCACTGAGAAATATATATATAACTCAATCACATGAATCTAAGAATGATACGCACGAGAAGATAAAGATATGATGGAAATAGAAAAGCTGGAAATAGATGCAAGTCACAACATCTAACCAAAGATAGAGAGTATATCATAATGTACATATCCTAAAATAATAATATACTATAAGCCAAAATAATAAGCTAGAAAGTAGTCTAGTCAAACCTACTAGTATAGATCCCTACCGGTGGTACATCCTCTAAAGGTACCGGCTCCACTAAATACATGTGATAATCTGCATCTACGCCAAACCGTAGAAGGTCGGGCAATCTGTATCTGAATCCTCTAAAAAATACAACGAAGTTATCAAGTCAGGATATGAGCAAGTACAAATGCTAACAGAAGTTCCATGTGAATTGACTAATTCTATAAGCCACAGTTATAATAAAATACAAGATAAAATATCAAGACTGGAATATAAACAGAATATGTAAATTTGGATATCATGTCAGTGTATAAATACTGAGAATGTAGAGCAGTACACTAATAACTGATATATAATGTAAACATAAATAGTACCCTGAGATATTACAGCGTTATGTGATCGGCTTGGGACATGATCAGGCTCCTCCATTTGACCGGCTATGAGTCAAAAAATACAAGAAAACCAGAATCAGGCCGGCCACAATGGAAAGCTATGAGGCAAGTAGTAACACAGGTTAGGCTTTACCCTACGTTAGGTGAGGGTAAAGCTATGATGCAAGTAGTAACAAAAATACAAGAGGGGTATTGATCACATAACCTCTAATAACTCTCTGTCCCCGAGTAGTATAATGGATCCAACCATGACACGTCATGACACAAAATTTAAAGAGCAAGGGGTCAGCCCACTCCCAAATTGGTGTCTATACAAGTACAAAAAATAAGATCGAATAATGTACTCATATACCAGGTAAATCAGGAATAACCTCTCATGACGAGATCCAACGTATACTAGCCCGTGTACCATCATGTCGAAAATCAAGTAAGACACCACAACTAAATCGGATATAGCAGATATCAAGACAATGAAAACTATCAGAGAATGTACTCGCCTGCGGTCCTGAGCAGTCAATTGGAATCGAGGCTCAGAGGATAGTCATAGACCTAAATATGAGATATACAAGAGTTAATTAGGGTTTAATAGTGTTTGGCATGTTTTCTAGTGTATGATATTCAAATCTAGGTCAAGCTCAGTCAAACTAAGTCAAACTAGGTCACACAAAGTCAAACTAGGTCAAACATAGTCAAAGGTTGACTTGCAGTTGACTTTTGGTCAACTGGTCAACTCCTAGTCCAATCTAGGTCAAACTAGGCTAATGATTGACTCATAGTTGACTTTTGGTGAACTGGTCAACTCTGGTCAAGTTCTAGTCAATTCTAGGTCCAATGATGACTTTTAGTCAAAACAGTCAACTATGGTCAAACGGGATCAACTCTAGCCTAGGTATCCTATTCCTAGCATTTACCTACCAAGATACCACATATCTTGGCCCTATTGGTATCCCGATACCAATATCTTGGTTTAGCACAATTACCTTAGCCTAAGGTAAACCCTTACCTTAGCTAGGTAAACCCCTTACCTAGGCATCCAAGAACTATCCTAGACTAATAGCTAACTCATACTAGTTATCTATCCTATGACAAGGTAAACTAATACCTTACCTTTCCATGGTATCCCAATACCTTACCCCATGACAAGGCAATCTTCATTACCTTGCCTATACAAAGATAAATCACATTTACCTTAAGGTAAAAGCTAGTATCCTAAGATACGCATTGGTATCTTAAGATACGACTCTTGGTATCCTAAGATACCAAGACACTAACTTATCTAACCATTACCTACCCTTAGACTCTAAGTTTATCTAATACCTTGAGGGTATCACAATATCTTACCCTATATGCAGGTAAAAGGTAAACTAGAGATATCCTAAGGTACTAACATTGGTATCTAAGATACCATGATACTAACACAAAACTAACCAATCTAGTATACCTTAACAAATTCTAACATCTAAATTACATATCCAACATACAACGTACTATCTAACACAACCTCTAACACACACATACACACAACTATATAAATAAACACCCACACACACACTAATATATATATATATATATATATATATATATATATATATATATATATATATATATATATTTAATATATATATATATATATATTTTTAATATATATATATATATATATATATATACACACACACACACACACATACACTCCAAGACATCCCGAAACCAATCCAAATACCCAACCCTCGAAATTCTACCCTCCAGGGCCTAGACACATACCCCACACAAGCAATCTAACTCGCACACGTGAGCGAAAACGAAAATTAGGCCCGCATGTCCAAATGGCCATTTTGGCTGCTTCGGGTGTCCGATTCGCAATACCGCAGGATACGGGTACCAAACATATCTGGAGTCAATCCAAATTCTACCCACGAATCCTATATAATGATTAGAACCTATTCTAAGTGCTAGCTTATCGATTCTCGTGTCGGTGTAAAAAATCACCCATGTATTGGAACCTGAAAACCATTTTCATGATTTCTTGCAAAACGACCCCACATATCCAAATATGGACACGTACCTAGTCTCATCTCACCCAAACTAACCTAATTAGGTCTAATTAGACTAGGGACAACACCCAAATATGTTAATTTAGGATTTTCCTAAATTTGGCACTATACCTAGGCCAAAAGTCCCAAATCGGGTCCAATGGGTTCCAAATCACTCCTAATGGTTTATACTACACCTCTGGCATCCTCTAATATGCAAATGGCACTAATTAGAAGTAATTACAAAGGTTAGAGTAAGGGTTTACCTATTGGGAGTTGGAATCCCAATGAAAAGCTCCAAAATTACTTCTTTTTAGGTCAGCACAAGATCTATGCTTCCACCACCACCAAGCTAGATCTACCTAAATCAAAATTACAAATGAAAGATAAACAAGGGTTAGCACCAAGATTAGAGAGAGATCTAGAGAATTTGAAGAGATTTGACTTACTTGGAGCTTGAAATCAAAGAGGAGAAAAAGAAGGTTTTGTGAAATAAGAGAAAAGAAATAGAGAGTGTGTTTTTTTTGCAAATGAGAAGAATGGGGGGTATAATTCTGTCCAGGCATTTCAAGGGGGGTTTTGGGGCATTTGGTACATTACAAAAATGCCCTCCAAGTCAAAGAATAAAATGGTTTTGAGTTGGGATCAAAAGGGTAACTTGAAAACTCCTAATTCCAAGTTCTAAATCTAATTCTAAACTCCCAGTAAAATCAAATAAGATTAGTCAAAAATAAATATCTGGATTTGGTAATGACGAGTTGGTTGTGTCCAAAACTGACCCGGGTCACTAACACAAGTCGAAATGAGACAAAACTCAAACCTGATCAAATAAAACCCCAAAACACCATATTATTAAATAAATAATCACAAAATATTAGAATATTAAAAATGACAAATTTTCTTTCAATTTTAAAAACTGAAGGTAACAAATCTACCCTCCTAAAAAAATTTTGTCCTCAAAATTACAAGAAACTAGTACAGGAAAGACAAGCAAGAAACAGACAAAATAATACCTCAAGGCTCGAAGAGATAAGGATAACACTCCCGCATGTCGTCCTCCCTCTCCCAAGTAGACTCACCTAGAGAGTGGTGCCTCCATGCAACACGGACCAAGGGTATAACCTTGTTTCGGAGCACCTTCTTTCGATGATCCAGGATCTCCATAGGCTGTTCCGGATAGTTGAGTGTAGGCCCCAACTCGATCGTAAAATGATCCAATACATGGCTAGGATCTGCCACGTACCATCTCAGTTGCGATACATGGAACACGTTGTGCACTCTTTCGAGCGTAGACGGCAGGTCTAGTCGATAGGCTACTCCACCAACCCTTACAAGGATAATAAAAGGCCCGAGATAGCGTGGGCTAAGCTTCCCGTCCCGGCCAAAGTAAAATGTGCCCCATGTCGAAGAAATCTTCAAGAACATCATATCGCCAACCTAGGCACGAAGCAAGACTTAATACCAACACAAGGAAGCACAAACGGAAACTGAAACTGAAACTAACCTCGAACTCTAACGTTCTCTAGTGGCTATCGGCCCAATGCCGCTGCCTATCCTGAGCCACCCAAAGTCTATCTCAAATCAGTCTAACCTTCTCCGCTGAATCTACTACCATCTCCGGGCCAAGCAACACCATCTCGCCAACATCGTCCCATGATAAAGGAGTGCGACATCTTCGTCCGTATAGAGCCTCAAATGGTGATATCTCTATACTGGCCTGGTAGCTATTGTTGTAAACAAAATCTACCAGGTGAAGATGATCCTTCCAAGAACCCCCTAAGTCTAGCACACACGTACGAAGCATATCCTCAAGAGTTTGGATGGTCCTCTCTAACTGTCCGTCTGTCTGGAGATGATATGCGGTACTGAATTCGAGCTGGGTGTCCAAATTAGTATACAAACTCCTCTAGAAATGGGAAGTAAAACGACTATCTCGATCCAAGACTATGGTCACCGGAACTCCCTGTAATCTGACTATCTTACGCACGTAAGGCTCTGCCAGCTTCTCTGTAGACAAACCCACTTTGAAAGGCAAGAAGTGGGCCGATTTGGTCAATCTATCAACGATGACCCATATCGCATCTTTTCCTCCAGGAGATCGCGAAAGTCTGGACACAAAGTCCATGGTGATGTGCTTCCACTTCTACTCTGGAACGGGTAGCTGCTGTAGCAATCCACCTGGCCTCTGTCTCACAGCTTTCACCTGCTGACACACCAAGCAGTGAGATACAAACTGAACTACCTCTCGCTTCATGCCATACCACCATACATGCTCACTCAGGTCTCTGTACATCTTGTTGGCTCCAGGATGCATAGAGTAATGAGAATGATATGCTTTCTGAAGAACCTGCTTCCGAAGCTCTCTACTCGGAATGCACAGTCTAGTACCGTGCCTCAGTGACCCATCTTCGGCTATAGAGAAATCGTCGAGCAAACCTGCCCGTACCTGCTCCCTGATGCTCCTCAGGCAACATCATCATACTGTGCTAATCTGACTCTATCCATCAACTCAGACCGAATCTGTTAGCCCTATATCTGAATCTCCATGCCCGAAATAATCACCTCGATACCCAAACTATCCACATCTGCCAAAAGATGATGATCTGCCATCAAATACATAGTGACTGGATACATGCTCAAGATATCTGCAACTACATTGGTCTTACCTGGATGGTACTGCAACGAGATATCGAACTCCTTCATCAGCTCGAGCCACCGTCTCTGTCGCATGTTCAACTCCTTCTGGGTGAACACGTACTTCAAGCTCTTGTAATCCGTAAATATCTTAACTCGCTCTCTGTATAAGTAATGCTTCCATAACTTCAAGGCAAAGACAATAGCTGCTAACTACAGATCGTGGGTAGGGTAGTTCTTTTCATGAGGACATAACTGCCTAGATGCATAGGCAACCACCTTCCCGTACTGCTGAAGAACGCAACCCAAACCCTTCAAGCGTCACTGTAGATCGTAAAACCACCAGTCCTAGAAGGCAACGTCAAGATAGGAGCTGAAGTCAACCTCTTGTTAGCTTGGCACTCCTCAGTCCAGATGAACTCTATGTCCTTCCTGGTAAGTCTAGTTGTCGGCTCTGCAATTTGAGAGAAGTCCTGGATGAACTTCCGATAATAGCCTGCTAGACCCTGAAATCTCCGAATCTCGATGACAGAACTGGGTATAGACCAAGACTCTACAACTGAAATCTTCTTCTGGTCCACTGAGATCCCATGCTCGGTCATAACATGACCTAAGAACTCTACCTGCTCCAGGAAGAACTCACACTTCGACATCTTCTCGTAGAGTTGCTCCTTCCTGAGGGTCTTTATCATAATCCATAGGTGCTTCTCATGCTCCTCTGGTGTCTTCGAGTAGACCACGATATCATCTACGAAGACCACCATGAACCTGTCAAGGTATTGATGGAATACCTTGTTCATCAAGTTCATGAACACTGCTGGGGCGTTGGTCAACCCAAATGGCATAATAGTGAACTCATACTGGTCGTTCTAAGTCCGAAAAGCTATCTTCGGAATGTTTTTACTTCACCTTCATCTGATGGTAACCGGACCTCAAGTCTATCTTCGAAAATACCTTCGTGTCGCTCAACTGATCGAACAAGTCGTCAATCCTCGACAACGGGTACTTGTTCTTGATAGTAAGGTTGTTGAGCGCTCTATAATCGATACACATGCTTACCGTACCATCCTTCTTCGATACAAATAGAACAGGTGCACCCCCAGGTGAAGAACTGGATCTGATGAAACCCTTGTCCTGCCAAAAAAGAAGAAGAAACGATGTCTTTTCTTATTAGCGCAAGGCACCATAAATCGAGTACGACTGAGAGATCTTCCACTAAAGATCCTCGAGTACAAAATAAATTCTTGGGAATGGGACGATGGAGATCGAGCGACAGTTGTTCCTTTACTCCGTTGACACTCTGATTACAAAAGTGGAAGAAAACCTAAGAAAATTGCTAACTCTCGGCTCACTAGCAAGAAGGACATCAATTTGGCTCTTGAAATGCTCTCCGTTCTGTCTGTTTTTGAAGAGGTATGAGACCCCTATTTATAGTCATTTTGTACTAAAATGACTGTTATGCGCCCACAGGTGGAAAATACACTGATTTTACTGTGGGCGCATAAAACCCCTTTGGGTGCATAGGGTGTAGGCGCATAGACACTGGATGATCGTGGATAGATCGTGCGGTAGATATTGTCGCATGCTTCGGTGCACGATTGCTCGTGGAGACTGACGTGGCCGCATGGTTCGGTGTACGACTGATCGTGGATATTAACTGAGTCATAGGGATCTGCTGCCTTGGGCGCATAGTATGGGAGTAAGTTTATACGCCCACACTTGGGTACATATTTGATCTACAAAAAAATAATATGGGCGCATAGCCCCTCTTCGATCATGTGGGCACATAGCCCATCTTCTATCATGTGGGCGTATAGACTTTCTTTGGTTCGGTGGGCGCATAACCCCCCTTTGGTTATGTGGGTGCATAGCTTCTTTTGTCTTCTACATATGGGATACATAGTCTTATATTTTTCATGCTTCTATAAGACCTCCTTCAAATTTTTTGAGACTCGAACGAGTATCGAAATACTTTGAAAGAAGCATGGGAAAAATTGTCTCCACTAGCTTCGTGGATGCATGATGGGTATGACCCCTTTGGGCGCATAGGTATTTTTTAGGCTGTCGAAATATGGCCGTTGAGATCTTCCTTGGAAATCGGATGCGATAGACTCGTTTTGGAATAGAATTTGAAAAGGTCTGCTATTTATGTGATGTTTATGCGTAGTCTGCATCAGCGAATAGCAGGAGCATAATATGTAAAAGTCTGTCTCTGCATAGGCGCATAGATCATATGGGCGCATAGATCGTGTGGGTGCATAAGCTATGTGGGCGTAAAACTCCCCGTTCGTGCCTATAAATAGGCCTTAAGGAGAGAGAAAGTTCATTCTCTCTTATTTTTCTTTAGAATTTTCAAAGAGTTTTTTCTTTTACTCTCTTTCGAGCAATCATGTCTCCCAAAGCTGCTACGACTCCCAAGAAGTCTGCAGTAACTAGTTCTCCTCCTTTGGTAGCGTCTCGTCTGGTTTAAGACCCCATCCTAGGTGAGGTAATGTCTCAAAAAATGAAGTCTCGAGTGCTATTTTTTGACGCTCGGTCTTTTCTCTGCTTGGGCGCATAACCATCGATATGCGCCCAAAGCAAACACACTTCTTTTGTGAGCAGTCTTATGCGCTCATAGATGTATGCGCCCACACGCTTTGTTGTGTCATATGCCTACGTATTTGGTTGTGTCATGTGCCCACACACTTTGTTGTGTTATATAAAACTCCTAAATTTCTACTATTTTTTTATATTAAATTTGGTACTGATTTTAATTTTTTTTTGTATTGTACGTCGCGTAGTCGTATTGTACGTCGCACACGAAATTTTATTTTCGTAATTGCTCGACGAGTGCGAATGTGTGCGAGCGTACATATTTATAGAAAAATATTTTTTCTATTTTTATAGTTTCAAGATAATATATATAATAACTATTTTTTTATCGTTCCAAAATTTCAAGTTGTTATTTTATTTATAAAGCCCTTCATTTCTCGATTTTTTTTTGTAATAAATAATATTTTTATTGCATACTAGAAAAGCATAATTAGAAAAACATTATTTGTGCATACATATATATTTATAATTATTTATTAGTTTATTTTTAATGTAATTTTCGAAATTAATATTATTAGTATTTTAGAAAATATATTTGGAAGTTATTGTGGCCATTTAAATCTTAATTTGATTTTTAAATTTATTTAAATAGTTAAATATTTGAAGTTTGATTTATCCCATTTGATTTTAAACTAAAAATTTAATTAGATTTAAATTGGATTTGTATTTGGATTGGATTTGATTGATTTAAATTAAGTTGTGAATCATCTATTTTGGGTTTAAACTACTCCTAATCCAATCCAAATGGGAATTCCCACATCCTATAAATAGGCAGGTACTCCTCCATATTATTTGTCTCCACAACTATTCTTCCATAAATTTCCAACCCCAACTAATTGCCATCCATAGATTTTATCATGCACCGTGTCCGTGTCCATATTTTTTTCTTTTCTCTTTTCTTTTTTTTACAAATATATTTTGTTCCTCATGTCCGACAAATCCGGACACGATTTCTTCTGTGTCTCGAAGGACACCCAAATTTCTAAAATCCTAAATTTTTGAGAATCTCCCAATTCAAAAAACCCTAGTCCTAACCTAACCCTAGCCACCGTCTTCACCGCCACCTTCACCCTCACCATCACCCAAAGCAAGCCATCTCCATCGCCCCTTCCACCCGACGACCACCATCGTCTCTCCGACTGCTGCCCCATACCACATCCTCCTCCCTCACCTTGTCCAACTCATCGGCCACCTCCATCCGCCATCGTCACTGTGACCACCGCCACCATACCCCTGTTCCATCCATGCCCACTACTACCGTCTTCTTCGACCATCTCCCACAGACCTGTACAACAGCCCGGCAACCACGTTCGCCACCCGAACCCAGCAATACCATCCCCACCGTGGCTATCGTCTCCACCACAGCCCTACCATACGCTCGATCGACACCGATCCAAACCCGATCACACTATCAATGGCAGCACCGCCACCATCGTCGCGGCCATTTCCGGCCGCTATCGCCACCAACAACCACAGAAAAAGAAAAAAATTTAACCAGCCACCGCCACCACGATCGGCCGCCACCGCGACCGGCCGTCCACACAAACCCCCAAAATTCATCCCTACCACCACCATCGAGAAGCCCAAAACTTACCCGCCCGTGCGCTCATGAACCCCGGCACCGACCTCCGCCCCTCACCGAAACCCTTCGCCGGAGCCACGCCCGGACGCGCCGCCGAGCCTGCCGACCACCGCCCTGGCCTCCACCGGATCCGCGCCGCCGCCACCCCTCTTTTCTCATCTCCTCCCCTCGCCGAGTCGAAACCAGCGGCCGCTCTAGTGCTCGAAACCCCACGAGCACCTCCACTCCCTTCCGCCAAGGAAAGCCCCGCCTGGCCGCGTGTCTTCTCCCCTTACCCCCGCCGGAGTAGCCGCCGCCAGCGACTCCACACCACTCTGATCGACCCATTCCGCTCCCCCTTCCCTTTTCCTTTTCTTCTCCCTCTCTCTCTCTCTCCTTCTCTCTATAGTTTTCTAGAGAGAAAAAAAAGAAAGAAAGGAGCAGCAACCATGGTTGCTGCTATTTTTGTGGGTTATTAATTATTATTATTATTACTATTATCTGTTTATTATTATTGTCTGTTTATTATTATTATTTTATTATTATCAGTATTTTTGTTATTCTTATTAAGTATTATTGATAATATTTTACGTATTATTTTTGTAAGTATTATTGTTATTATAAGTATACATATATTAGTATTTTTATATTATGTTGTAACAAAATTATTGTACTAGGATTTTCTCTATATTATTTTTTAAAAACAAATGGAATTCAAGGCCTAACAATATTATTAATTTGCGATATTTGAACTAAATATTATAGTAGTATTTTAACTAAATTTTAGTTACCTAAAATAATTTTTAAATATTTTTCCAAACGTTTATTCTAATAATATACGGGTTGCTATCAAAAATTTATCTTTGCGAAACACATATTTTTAGCCTAAATCGATTTTTTTTATATTTTAAGTATTTACAAAATATTATTTTTGGCTTTCAACTACTATAAGTACTTTAATAATAATAATGTAATTAGTTTCCTAAAAATTTCCTTCGATTATCGTCTCTAACCTCGACCAGTCATAATTCCCGTCCCTAGTGAATTCTGTACGTCCTCATATCCACCTTAGTTAATCCAACTGCTATGGACATAATGGAGCAGTCAGTGTCGTCATCAAAGGCCGTTTGGCGTAGTTGTAACATCGAAGTCACATGTTGTACCACCTTGATCATCGCAGTACACCAGGCATCCCACCAGGCAAGTATACCTTGCTAATTAACTGTCAAATTATTTATTTTCTGCATTATTTATTTTGTTTCATATTGTTAATTTCCTTTGTTATAAACTACGCGTCCAAGCCATACTTGGGTTCAAGCGACTTTATTAGTCGTTACTTTATTTTATGCATGTTGACTTAGTGTTAGCGGACTGCCTTTTTGTTTGGGGATATCCTTATATCTTCCTTTGGCTGTGACACTCACACTACACGGTTTGAGACATGTTGCTAGGGGCACGACTTATTGACTAGCTATCTCTAAAGACGTGTGATGGATAGATGATCGTAACTGCTATGACTAGGGTTTTAGAGACTCAAGCAGTTACAAAACTGGGAGGGTCATAGACATGACTTGAACAGTGTAGGAAATATTGGGGAGGACAGTCGCTAGTGCGTATGGAAAGCCAAACAGGTAAACCATAGTCTCCGGATGGAACTGTGGCGATATATTTACAGATACCCTCTGACGTTTTGGACGTTACGACCGGATACAGATGACTGGATACCAGTTACGTACACATAGCCTAAAATTCCACCCATGCTCATGAAAGTTGTCCTCTAAATTGCACATTAGGCAGTTAGAATCTCCTTTGCATATTTGTGTCTAGGATAGTCTTTTATATATTTATATATTATTCTGACAGTTCATATTAGCTTATTCTTCCTGTATCTTGCTACGTCCGTCTGAGGACCTGGTTTTTCCCCAGGTGTGTGTTCATGATTCACTGCAGGTGTTCTAGCCAAGGCCGTGGTCTTCTCTATTCCTTTGAAGACGATTGCGCTTGGTTCGTCTTGCCATTTTATGGATCGATTCTTTTACCTTTCATTCATTGAGATAGTTGGCAGTGGACTTTGTCTCCGCCCAACGATTGTATCATAAATATTCAAGTTAATTTTTCTATTATTATTCTTTTCATTGTGGATGAGATTTAGTTTGTCTTAGATTACTGTATTTTACAGCTTATGTATATATACAAGGCCCATGTACTTCGTATGTATACAACTGTCATGTCTACGTACTTAGTCCTACGTATATTGGGAATGGAGCATTACATGTTTTTGTGGTGGCCCATGCAGGTGTAGATAAATTGTTTGGTTACTTTACCGTACCAAGCAAGCCTGCATATAGGATAAGAGTCTAGGATCTCATCCACATACTTGACCGCCTTCTCTTCGAGTTGCATCTTGCTTGATCCCTTCTATCATAATTCGTGCCCTTCTTTCGTGCTTGATAGAGATTAATAGGTAACCCATACTAGGTGGACGTGACCCATTGTTCCATCACCCTACTAGTTTAACTCTTGTAAGTTGGGTAGAATGCCTTATGAACTAGCAATCCCTTTGTCCTTGTGACCTATATTAGCAAGTTCACTTAGGTTCTAGAATTTAGAAGACCCTAACCCATCTAGTCAACCAAAGACTTGGACAAAGAGACTATAGGACGACTGTATAGAGACCAACATAGGTTATAACTTAGAATCTTAAGGAGTTTGAACTAATTCAACTCTATTTCAATCTTAATCTCTCGTGCTTATGTTTTTTTTACCATCTTAATTAAATGTTGCTACTATAGCCTAGTTTTGCAAGTTTAACCGTTATCAAACTTGTTCAAGACACATGCTATTGAGCGCGCGCTCACTAACATATTGTCTAGTCAGAACCGGTGCATGATGGTCTGATCAACCGAGTGCACTTTGGTTCGCCTTTAATTATCGTTATACGTAGGTGGAGATATAGTTAAGCTTGCTCTCTAGAATCTCACCCACGTCTGCCTTGGCAATTCCCTTTTGAATTTATTCAGTCGTCTTTGAACCGCGTATTCGTATTCAATAAACATCTCCTTCGAACTCTTATTCGTTTTGTCTCTCACTTAAATTGGAAAGACAAAACACTCGAACTTGATAGATAGACACCAAGTGTTCCCCTATGACCATAATAGTTATAGCGGCCATCAACCAAGCCACGTATTTACAACTTCGCCTCGAGTTATTCGCCCTATCCTTCGACTCTTGATCGCGATCTCTAATCATTTAAAATTTAGAAATGACTAGAATTATTTCCTTAACCACCCCTAAACCTAGACGCCTAACTTCACTCTAAGGAACCATGTACCCTTACTCTCTAATTACTTTACCTTCATTACCTAGCCCTTAAATCCTTCTCTATCCTGCAGTAGCTAGCGACCCTCATCCATTACCATATCCGTGCATTATTTTCGTATTTATCTAAATCACGATTCCCTAATGCATCTTTGTGTTAAATGTTGTTTTCTTGCCTCGTCCAACGATTTGATCGTACCCTTGTATCTTCGTACCCTTGTATCGTCACTGTGACCACCGCCACCATACCCCTGTTCCATCCACGCCCACCACCACCGTCTTTTTCGACCATCTCCCACAGACCTGCACAACAGCCCGGCAACCACGTCCGCCACCCGAACCCAGCAACACCATCCCCACCGTGGCTATCGTCTCCACCACAGCCCCACCATGCGTTCGACCGTCACCGTTCCAAACCCGACCACACCATCAATGGCAGCACCGCTACCGTCGTCGCGGCCATTTTCGGCCGCTATCGCCACCAACAACCACAGAAAAAAAAAATTAACAAGCCACCGCCACCATGACCGGCCGCCACCGCGATCGACCGTCCACACAAACCCCCAAAGTTCATCCCCACCACCACCATCGAGAAGCCCTAAACTTGCCCACCCGCGCGCTCGTGAACCCCGACGCCGACCTCCGCACCTCACCGAAACCCTTCATCGGAGCCGCGCCCGGACGCGCCGCCGAGCCTGCCGACCACCGCCCTGGCCTCCACCGGATTCGCGCCGCTGCCTCCCCTCTTTCCTCATCTCCTCCCCTCGTCGAGTCGAACCCAGCCGCCGCTCCAGCGCTCGAAACCCCACGAGCACCTCCACTCCCTTCCACCGAGGAAAGCCCCGCCTGGCCGTGTGTCTTCTTCCCTTACCCCCGTCGGAGTAGCCGCCACCGACGACTCCACACCGCTCCGATCGGCCCATTCCGCTCCCCCTTCCTTTTTCCTTTTCTTCTCCCTCTCTCTCTCTCTCCTTCTTTCTATAGTTTTCTAGAGAGAAAAAAAGAAAGAAAGAAAGGAGCAGCAACCATGGTTGCTGCTGTTTTTGTAGGTTATTAATTATTATTATTATTATTATTATTATCTGTTTATTATTATTATCTGTTTATTATTATTATTTTATTATTATCAGTATTTTTGTTATTCTTATTAAGTATTATTGATAATATTTTACGTGTTATTTTTGTAAGTATTATTGTTATTATAAGTATACATATATTATTATTTCTATATTATGTTGTAACAAAAATACTGTACTAGGCTTTTCTCTATACTATTTTTTTTAAAAAAAATAGAATTCAAGGCCTAACAATATTATTATTTTGCGATATTTGAACTAAATATTATAGTAGTATTTTAACTAAATTTTAGTTGCCTAAAATAATTTTTAAAAATTTTTCCAAACGTTTATTCTAATAATATACGGGTTGCTATCAAAAATTTATCTTTGCAAAACGCATATTTTTAGCCTAAATCGATTTTTCCCATATTTTAAGTATTTACAAAATATTATTTTTGGCTCCCAACTACTATAAGTACTTTAATGATAATAATGTAATTAGTTTCCCAAAAATTTCCTTCGATTATCGTCTCTATTCTCGACCAGTCATAATTTTCGTCCCTAGTGAATTCTGTACGTCCTCATATCCACCTTAGCTAATCCAACTGCTATGGACCTAATGGAGCAGTCAATGTCGTCATCAGAGGCCGTTTGGCGTATTTGTAACATTGAAGTCACATGTTGTACCACTTTGATCATCGCAGTACACCTGGCGTCCCACCAGGCAAGTATACCTTGCTAATTAACTGTCAATTTATTTATTTTCTGCATTATTTATTTTGTTTCATATTGTTAATTTCCTTTGTTATAAACTGCGCGTCCAAGCCATACTTGGGTGCAAGCGACTTTATTATTCGTTATTTTATTTTATGCATGTTGACTTAGTGTTAGCGGACTACCTTTTTGTTTGGGGATATTCTTATATCTTCCTTTGGTTGTGACACTCACACTACACGGTTTGAGACATGTTGCTAAGGGCTAGACTTATTGACTAGCTATCTCTAAAGACGTGTGACAGATAGATGATCGTAACTGCTATGACTAGGGTTTTAGAGACTCAAGCAGTTACAAAACTGGACGGGTCATGGACATGACTTGAATAGTATAGGAAATATTAGGGGAGGACAGTCGCTAGTGCATATGGGAAGCCAAACAGGTAAACCACAGTCTCCGGATGGAACTATGGCGATATATTTGCAGATACCCTCTGACGTTTTGGACGTTACGGCCGAATATAGATGACTGGATGCCAGTTACGTACACATAGCCAAAAATCCCACCCATGCGCATGAAAGTTGTCCTCTAAATTGCACATTAGGCGGTTAGAATCTCTTTTGCATATTTGTGTCTAGGATAGTCTTTTATATATTTATATATTATTCTGACAGTTCATATTAGCTTGTTCTTCCTGTATCTTGTTACGTCCGTCTGAGGACCTAGTTTTTCTCCAGGTGTGTGTTCATGATTCACTGCAGGTGTTCTAGCCAAGGTCGTGGTCTTCTCCATTCCTTCGAAGACGATTGCGCTTGGTTCGTCTTGCCATTTTATGGATCGATCCTTTTACCTTTCATTCATTGAGATAGTTGGTAGTGGACTTTGTCTCCGCACAACGATTATATCATAAATATTCAAGTTTATTTTTCTATTATTATTCTTTTCATTGTGGATGAGATTTAGTTTGTCTTAGATTACTGTATTTTACAGCTTATGTATATATACAAGGCCCATGTACTTCGTATATATACAGTTGGCATGTCGACGTACTTAGTCCTATGTATATTGGGACTGGAGCGTTACATGTTATGCGCCCACACAGAACATGTGCTTATCCGCCCACAGGCCCTTTGGGCGCTTAACATCCAAGCGCATAGAATTTCTCAGTACCTAGCTCCTTTTTTTGTAGATTCTAAGTCTGACTTTTTCTTCTGTCTTCGCAGTTGACATGGTTATCTCGGATCTTGGTGGGATTCCTCTTGGCTCTGCCCGCCATACTTTGGAATCAAGCCTCGTTACCGCAATGGTCAAAAATACTCAGGTGAAGATCAGCCATGACCATCCTTCGGTGTGTGTGATCATTATGCTTGAACATGACAAAATGTTCTTGAAGCAGATAAGGAATGATGAGAAGTTCACATTCGAAGGGGCACGGAGCTTTAAGAGACCGGACTTCTTATTTGGTGACAGCCTGGGATTTAAGGACGAAGAGACGATATGTCTAGAAGATCCTCTGGTGGTCAGGTTAAATAACCAAAGGATATGGTTACCATCGATGAAGCACCAATACCTTCTATCGATGTTTACTGATCTAGCGGTACGGAGGCAAATGAAATAGGACCTGACCCCTGAACTACATGTGGTCATTTTTGGCAGGATCTAATTCAACTCTGGTGACCAGAAGAAGGACACTTTCAAGTGTGCAAGGGTTCCACATCCTACTCTATGAGGAGGCTGCATCCTGGGGCCATAATAAACGATGTCCCGACTGATCTTCACCCTTACGCTGCTGAGACTCTCTCCAACCTGATGCTATCAAAGAAGGAGTCGTACCCCGAAGGAAAGCTGCGGATGGAAGGTTGGAGATACTCTGTCCCATTCTGGAGCGACCTTACTGAATGGGTGCTCTCGACTTACGAGGCCACCCTGAAAGCTACCGACCTTTTTTATGCCGTTAGAGCCATCCAATATGGCATAAAGGTTAATTGGCCTATGTTTATCTCGTTGGTGGAGTTGTACAACTATCACATATGTACCTTCTTCACTCCAGGTGGGGAGATGGGTCTGGCTCTTCACGGGATGCAAGCGATATCAAAACTTCCCTAGGGGACCGAGCCATACGAGGAATATGTTCCTGTGATGAGGAGCTCTTGGATTTGGAGTGAGAGAACTCTGAGATGATGGAGGTGTACAAAGAGTTACATTGTCACCTCTTTATTTGTCACCAGGTCACAAAGAAGGGTAAGACTGAGGGGTCCCTTTTCCATAGGAGAGCCTGGACCAACTACATCTTCATTAGAGAAGACGGAGACGTCCCAGTCTCTTTTTCGACTCGCAAGCCCTCGACGAAATCTAAGATAAATCAACTGATGATAGATCACGGGGCAGTAGATACTGAAGATAGTGATGATCTCGAGGGAAACTTTTCTGTTTATTATTTCTTCAGGCAGGCTGAGTTTAAGCTATCAGAAAAGGCTGTGCTAGCCGACTTTCTGATGACATAGCTCCGCGATTGTGTAGTCCCTGGTGGTTCAGGGTCTATTAAAAGGATAAGCTGGGGTATAATACTTCTGGCTGTAAAGCTGGCATTTGGATACCAGTTTGCCCTGCTTCCTGCGATGGTCTGCGCCATCCAACGAGGCTTGCGACACTTTGTTGTTAACGCGGTGACACCCGATGGTAGAAAAGATTTTGTCAGGACTGAATTTCCCTTTCATTACCTGATGGGATAGCTGGTCCTATACTGTCCCAAATTAATAAATATCGGGCTGATGGCAGACTCTTTGGCGGGAGTTGCCTTTCTTCGAAGATTCAAAGCTGCAGATTGGACCGTCACAGGGGTGCCTGTTAGCAGGAAGGTTTTGAGTTTCCTACAGAATTATGAGTTCTTCATAGTATCGCCTCTGTCTTATAGTGGTTGTGCAGGAGACACTCTAGTAGATGAGGGAGCACTTACTACTAGACTTCATATTGGGACATTACGTTGGCTCCATTCCATCAGGCCTTCCTATTTGGTGCTCAGGAATAGGAAACACACTTTCCTGGAACCTTATCTGCCGAGTCACTTTGCACGATAGTTCGACTACAGCCAGCTTCTTTTGGGCAACCCCAACCCTCATCTACAGTCAATAGGAAGCCTGATCGATGGGGTACGTACATGGGGTTACTACAATGTCGGATGTACGGGGGCAATTTTTACATTGCCAGAAGATAAGCCTGAAACCCATATGCTCTTTGCTGCTGCCAAGTTCTATATTCAGGTCAATACCCTTCATTCTCGGTATAACCGTGAGTAGAGTTTAATATCGAGGCCTAGGCTTGCCCCCACTCTTGTCGATATAGGACGAGTGCGCGCAATGTGGGGTTACAGAAGGGAAGGTACCGCACCCTCAACTGAGCTGGTTGCAGCGCTACGGCAGAGAGTTGCTCTTGAGGAGCCGGTTGTTATAGTACCTCAGAGAGAGGATACTAAAGAACCACTTCCTGATATTCCTCAAAAGAAGAAAGCTTCCACTGAGCTGGTTCAACGGTCCAAAAGGAAGAAGGTTGTTGTCTCCAGGGGGAAAAAGAAGGTCACGGATGTGAGCGCCGGCTCGCCTCCTCCCAAAGATCTTCCCGGCAGACCGGGACAGGGGGAACGGCGTCGCTGGCTATTACCATTTGGGAGGTATATCCCTTCCTAGACTCCAAACCCGTTTTGGTCAAACCGTTAGAAGCTTTCTCGCCATTGCGTTTGTCCTTTGCATAGGACATTGAAATCACGACCGTGGCAGGTGCTTCTTCGTCTGAAGAGGTGGACATAACAATAGTATCCCCTGCTCGTCCTCAACCGATGGATGAAGGTGGGTCTTCTTCAGTTGTAAGGTTTGAGCAAAGGGATGATCAGGGCGAAGGCCCAGACCATGATGGCAATCAGAAAGCCAATCCCTCATTTGACATTTTTTTGGGGATATGTCTGTGATATGAGCTATGATGAAAGATTTGGATGAAAATTAAGTCCAATCAGCTCACCCTCCTCTGGGTATGTTATTCTTGTACTTTTTTTCAGATGAGATTTTCCGACTTTAATTTTGCGTACAACTTGTGAGGCTGTCTTCCATCGTATATTTCCTTATTGACAAGGAGAGTGAACAAAGCACGGAGGTTGCTCCAGATACCGGGGCTAGACAGGAAGCTGCCCTTGGTTATCCCAGTAAGCCGGCATCGATTACTGAAGAAGGCTTTGATCGGCCCGTTGAGGCGGCCATTATTAAATCTGCTTTGGGTCTAGCTGGGACCATGGAAGGTAAGCTGCCTGATGCTGCTTTGGCTGATGTTGGCAGTGAACGACATGGGTCTGCTCTTATTTTTCCAGTTCCAGTTGATACTGAGCCAGCAGAAGGTATGAACTTACAACTCATTCATACTCTTTAAGTAAATGTTTATGTTACTGATATGTATATTGGTTTATTTATCAGGTTCGGCTTCATCCCAAGTAGCTCTCCCTAGGATAGAAGATCCCCATCAAGCTTCATCTTCCACAACCTCTTCTGAAGATGATGAGATGGCTCAGGAAGTCATAAGAGCTTTATACACCAATTTGAAAGTAAAGCTTCCTGGAGTTTTGAACCGAAATGTCTCCTTCGGGCCTGTGAAGGCTGTTGCTGAATGGCAGGTGACGGTTCTTGAAAGTATTGCTGGCTATGAAGAGCGAGCTAATGCTTTAAGGAAGATCAGGCTGACCTGGAAAATCAAGTGGTCAAACTCTGAGAGGTCAGTCAGCGAAGCCCAACATCAATGTTTCTTGAGGAGGACGTGGCTCTGATGCGGCTCTTAAGGAGGAGGAAGCTACTTTCCAAGCGAGGAAGGAGGCGCTGGCTAAAGAGATCGGTGAGCTGGCTGATCAGTATGAACAGTTTGATGCTGCAGGTAGGGCTCGTATTGCCTTAAAGAATAATCTGGCCATTCAGTTCACTGAAAAGTACAATTAGATTGTGCAGCTTCGCAAAAAGATTGCCCAACTTGAGGTCGACTTACAAACAATTGCATCTGAGTAGGAAAACTACGTTGTTCAGGCTAAGAAGAACGTCGTCGTGACACTGTTAAATCTCAAGCTGAAATCAAGGCTCTGAGGGATAGCATCAATCGATTGTGTATCCCTTAAGTTTTTGTTTTTAATTGTCAGTTTTAGCCGTAAGACTCTTGTATTTTTTTCTCCGTCTTTTGATAGACGTTTTTAATAAAGAATCTTTTGGCTTTCAAAATCCATGAATAAAGTTTGTGAAATATCAGAACTAGAGGTAATGTGGACGTAGTAAGGGTATTTCTGGGGGGTATTCTGCTAGGGAATTTGATATAAACTTATTATCCGTTTTATATTCAAGGTTCTTGAATATAGATAATAAGATGAAAGAAGCTGCTAATAGAGGTAATATAAACGTAATAGCAGAGATTGTTCTATATCTGACCAGAGGTAATATGGACGTGAACGGATTGTGACTACCACATTTTAGATTGATGATATTTTGGTTATTTGTGAAATTTTAAATTTATTTTAAATTATTTGAATTGGTAATTGTGATTGTTGACTTTGACTAGTTGAGACTTTGTAAACTAACTTAGGTGTTGACCCTAACTATGGTGATTATTTTAACATGGTGAGACCCTAGTCTAACTTAAGTCAACCTTAGTTAGTCATGTAGGAATCAAGACTTGAATAGAAGGATTAGTGAATTGGTCAATAGGCTTGAGGCTTAGGAAATTGATTCTAGACTAGTGCTAGTTGGCCCGTAGCCCAATAACTAAACCCTAACCCTAGAATTTAGCACATGGTCGGCTACTTAGAGCTCCCCCATTCTCTATAAGTATTCTCTTAATTTGTTCTTGTCTCTTTTGTATTGAAGGAGCACATAGAGAAAGAAAGGTTTGTTCATTCTTCCCCATTCCATAGATTCTTTATTTTAAATCCTTTTCCACTCTGGTTTCTTGCATTAGAGCCTAATACTCTCCTATTTTTTGATTGTGGAGTTTAATCCCAGCTTTGGGACAATTTGGAGCATTGGACTAGCAATGAGGAACCCCCCATTTGGAGCTTTTTCTTGCTATTTGCACCTATAGGTAAAACACTTCTAATTGTTCTAATATTCTGTTTCTTTCTATTTAGGGCTAGATCTAGGTGTCCCCTAGTTGTCCCTAAAGTTTGGATAAATTTTGTGTCTATTTGGTGTCCGTATGGACACGTATCATAGTGTATAGATAGGTGTTTGATTAAATGCCTCTTAGGATTTTACTTCTGATTTTTGTGGAACTAATTACATGGATCCCTATATCTATATGTGTATATTAATATTTGTGAAGACTGATTTGTGTTTGTGTCAGTTTTCGTACCGGATTTGGTGCTGGACACGTAGCATGGGGGCTCGGTCGGGTGCCCTGTTGTCTGTGTCCCAGTTCTCAACGGACACGACACTTCTGGACACCAAAATTGGTGTGAACCTTCACTAGGTGACTGACACGAAGCCCATAAAATTTTGTGGGACCTTTTCGAGTGATTAGGAAGAAATTTGGCACGTACGAATATTTACTGACACTGCACAGTCGGCCCAAGTGGCTCTGACACAGTATTCGTGTCCCACGAAGACACGTATTAGACACGTTTCAGGGTGGCCTAACCCTAGCCCTATCCTAGGCGAACCCATAGGAACGAGCACATTTCCTAATTCATGTCGTATCGTGTCCACGAGTGATGTGCATGCGTGCACGATACTGTCTGTACACAGTTTTGTGTCTGTGTAATGTGTGGTCGTTTGGACACGATTCGCATCCAGTTCTTGGACACGAAGACACCCCTTGACACTATCACATTTGTATCATTAATTACCAACCTATTTAATTAACTATTTAGTGTTATTTTCAAATCGATTTTAGGAATTCCTAATTTTACTGATACTTGACTGTTTCTTGTTTCCCTGAAAACTTGATTATGGTTAACCTGTGTTTGTGATTAAATTGTGTTGCATTATAACCTGGAAATTGACCTACATGCTAGGGATTCATTTGGCATAGGATTTCAGTTTCAAAATTTCATTTCGGGCTTTGAATTCAATTGATTAACTGTTACACTTTGTACTGTTGTGAAATCCTGAGAATGTTGTGGACTGTTACACACATTGATTGGTTATTGAAATCTAAGATTTAATCTGTAAACCTGAGAATTATGCACACATTTGCACTCTAGGTATCCTGAGAATTCCTCTGCCATGTTTACTAATTTGTCGGTTCAAATTTCAATGTGACTTCCTATATTTTGTTGAGTTTAAGTTTCAAATGGATTTATGAATTGTGGTAATGATTGGGTTTTGATTTGTTTGGGCTTGAGATCACTGTTAAGACTGAATACTCACACTCTTAAACTGAGGAAACTGAGAACCATATTGGTAAACAGGAGACACACCCCAAATCTGAGAACTTACACCTTATCACTCAAACACACATGTGAACTCTAATGTACACACACACCTAACACTAAGAACCTGAGAACATGATGTTATCCTAACTACACACATTACACATGAGAACAAATTTCGCCACTGATTGAAACTGTCACATGACACTCTCTACTAAACAGTTACACACACACCCATATCATTCACATCATATGTTACACACGAAACTGAGAACATGATATCCCTATATATACACTGTCACCCATATTTCCTACTGGAAATCTGAGAATATTCACTCACCCATGCCACACACCACCTCATCCCCTATCACTCTCTTTAAATATAATGATATATATAATATTGGATGTAGTATCTAAATAAATATTGACTTATGTATATATGCATGTATGTATAGACTTGATTGGGTCTAGGTTGACCTAGTTGACCTAGCATTGACTAGTAAGTTGACTGAAGTTGACCAGGGTTGACTTTAGTCTAGAATTGACCCAACATCATATAGAATGCATTATAATGTTACATTTTACCATTCTGGTCATGTTGTGACTTGTGTTGCTCTGATTAGGAGACAGACACCACTCCTCAGACAGTATTTCACTTTGGGCTTTCAGATATCAGGTGGGTACATTCTCTGACCGTTTCATACTTGCTAGGACTATTTTCTTGCTCTAGATTATTTTACTTGATGCTGACACGATGGAAACACGGATTAGTACTATATGGATCCTTTCATACGATGTTATCCCCCTCGGGAGCATCAGATACATCATATCATGTGCGTTTTACTTTCATCATGTATTCTTATGCTTTCACCATTCATGTGCACTCTCATGATTCATGTACTCTCATGTTTACGTAGCCCCCATGTTTATATTCATGTGCACCCATTTATGGGCCCCCATGTGAAATCATGTACAATAACATAACTTGAACGGATCCTTATGTATTGATTGGGGTACGGAGGAGTATAAATAGTCATGTAGACAATTTCCAAAGTAGTGTAGCCATGTACAACCTCTCATGTTTATTATCAAGCCGTTCACATGTCTAGCTTGTGCTCTAAATCACTAGTTCACTGTAGCTTTTTATTTATAGTAGATATTTCATTACAGTCTTCTCTTTTACTCATGTATACTCTTCAGCGTTTTATGTATCTTACTCTATTGACTGTATTATATTTCTGTCATGATATGAACTGCGTGAGATGTACTATGCTAGCTCTAGTCCTGAATGGACCTGTTGAAATATTACAGTTGACTTTGAGGATCTGTGTCCCACTTATTACGGAGCAGGCCTAGATGACACATGCAAGCTGGACCCTCAGGAGGACCCAGCACTTGAAGATGATTCTACCCAGTAGACTAGGCTAATTAGCTAGACTAGTTCTATTATTAGTTTGTCTATTGGATACACTTGTATTTATTTGGAGATTGTATTCAGGATTTTTGGAGTTGTTTATCTTAGACATTAGCTATCTCTCTATCATGTATTATCATCTGTGGATTATGTGTTTCATCTATTCTATCTTATCGTATATTCTTCCTTAGTTGTGAATGAGTTGTACTTTATCATGTTACCTCCATTCGGAGTGTATATACTGTACAGGTACCTTATAACTGTTAGATGTATGTGACCTAGGACAGCGTTCTACCGCCGACACTGCGGCGTAGGCTGGACGTAACCACTTGCCGTGCCCCTACATTGGGTGCGGGTCGTGACACGGATATATAACATTAGGTAGGAGTGGATAATTCAGAGGTAATATGGACGTGATTATCTTTGATGAATATTTTGCTCAGAGGTTATATGGACGTGGCAAACACTACAAAAATTTGTCAGATTAGCGATGTCTAAATACGTCGCTAATCTCAGCAAAAACGTCGCTAAATCAATTTAGCGACGTTTAGGGCGACGTTTGAGGAACGACGGAAAAAAACGTGTCGCTAAACGAGAAAACGTCGCAAAACGTCGCTAGGGCGACGCCATTTCGCGACGTCAATAATGTCGCTAATTCGTGACGTAATTTGCGACGTTTGTTATTTGACGCTAATCAGCGACGTAAAAGGCGACGTTATCGCGTGGTCGCCGTTTAGCGACAGTTTTGCGACGTTTTGGCGACGACGAGCTGACATCAGATTTGGTGCCACATGTTGCCATGTCAGAATTTAGCGACGCTTTTAGTGACATTTAATGATGTAGCTAATATGTAGCGACGAATACTAACGTCGCTAAAAACGTCGCTAAATTAAAAAATATTAAAAAATAGGTTCCAGAAAGCAAATGATGCTGGAGCTGGAGCTGGAGCCTGAGCCAAAATACAGAATTCAAAATACAAAATACATAATCTAATCCCTGGGTTCTCCGACCCCCTCGATGGAACACTCAACACCGGCACACACAATACATTCCAGAATATACAAAAAATATAAAGAAAAAATACTATTCGCAACGAACAATGTCAATATATAATATCCTCAACACAACCAAATCAATATCCGCAAATACGTACAAACTCAGTATCCTCAATGAAAAAACTGAATATCCTCAAATACGTACAAAGTCAAAATACAAAATACAAAATCCAATCCCTGGGTTTGCCAAAAATTCAAAAACAAAGATTGACACACAGTTCTAATTCATATGTGTTTTAAGTGTGAGAACGGATGGCTCAGAACACAACCCAAAATTCATTCTAGCATACATTAGTGTGAGTCATCTATTTTCTGTACATATGGTGTAGTATACGTTCTCATCGAATCTAGTATCTAGTATCTAAAGAATATAACAGAATCAAGATGAAGTCACATAATGTAATACTAAGACATCATCTACTACTCTATAAGATATAGTGATAGGTTGTCGTATCATCATTGCCGAGGGATGAGGGTCGAAGGACAGTCAACTTTATCTACGGCTACATAGTTTCTGTCTCGCCAGTCGAATGGCGGCAGGAACTATGTCCCGATCACCATGTTATACCGTAGATTTATGCAAATGCAGCTGGAGCTGGAGCCAAAATACAGAATCCAAAATACAAACTACATAAACTAATCCCTGGGTTCCCCCACCAATTCATTTTCTCCCATTTTACTCTCTCACTCTCTCTCCTGCCCCCCTCCGGCGCTCTCACTCTCTCCGGCGCTCTCACAGTACTAATTCATATCTATTTAAGTGTGAGAATAGATGGCTCCGAACAGAACCCAAAATTCATTCTAGCATACATTAGTATGGATTATTATGTTATGTACATATGGTGTAGTATATGTTCTTATCATATCTAGTATCTGAAGAATGTAACAGAATCAAGATGAACTCACATAATGTAATACTAAGACATCATCTACTACTATATAAGATATAGTGATAGGTTGTCGTATCATCATTGCCGAGGGATGAGGGTCGGAGGACAGTTAACTTTATATATCTACGGCTACATAGTTTCTGCCTCGCCAGTCGAATGACAGCAGGGACTATGTCCTGATCACCATGTCGTACCATAGTTTCTGCCTCGCCAGTCGAATGGCTGTAGGGACTATGTCCTGATCACCATGTCGTACCATAGTTTCTGCCTCTCCAGTTGAAGGCTGCAGGGACTATATGTCCCGATCACCATGTTACAAATTAACCAACCAATAAAACTACTTGTTAGAAATATCAACACTATCGGTGCGTTCGAAACGTAGTATCACATTTTTCGGTGTCAGAAAACAAATAATTATTACTAAATTATCAGATTTTTTGGCACTATCGGTGCCCCTGACCAAGCCACCCTCCCCACACCACCCCTAGCCCTAACCCGAACCCTACTCCTAGCTTCCCTCCTCCAGCCGCCCTCGTCCCCCCTGCCCCACCCCCCCCCAACCACCCCCCACTCACCCCGGAACCACCCGCATTCCACCCTGCCCCTCCTCCCAAGCCACGCGCACCCCCCCAACCATCAACAACCAAAACAGCCGGAGAGAGAGAGAGAGAGAGAGGAAGGGAGGGGAAGAGTACCACGTACCGGAGAGGGAGGAGAGTCGTCAGAGAGAGTGACAACGCCGGAGAGAGTGAGAACGCCGGAGGGGAGGGAGGAGAGATAGTGAGAGCACCGGAGGGGGGAGGAGAGTCGCCGGAGAGAGTGACAGCGCCGGAGAGAGTGAGAGAGCCGAATGGGAAATGAACCCTAACCCGAACCCTAACCTTAGCTCTCCTCCCCCAGCCGCCCTCGTCCCCCCTACTACATCCCCTCAGCCACCCCCACTCACCCCCAACTACCTGCATCCCCCTGTACCTCCCTCTGAGCCACCCGTACACCTCCCCCAAACCACCAACAACCAAAACAGACGGATAGAGAGAGAGAGAGAGAGACAGCGGGAGAGTCACATACCGGAGAGGGAGGAGAGTCATCGGAGAGAGTGAGAGTCGCCGCCGGAGAGAGTGAGAGCACCGGAGGGGGGCGAAGAGAGAGTGAGAGATGAAAATGGGGAGAAATGAAATGTTGGGGAGGGGATATAATTAGAATTTTGCGACGCTTAAACTACCGTCGCTAACTTCGTAGCTATTAGTGACGTCCCAGCGACGTTTCGCGACGACTGGGTCATGTGCTTAATATACGTCGTTGTTACGTCGCTTAGGTCGTCGCTAGTAGCGACTATTAGCGACGTTTATATAAAACATCGCTAATGTACACAATTTAGTGACGTTAATCGAAAGTCGCTAAATATACGTCGCCAATTGAGCAGATTTTAGTAGTAAAAACGTTTCTTAATTATCCCACTGGGAAATAATTATCAAAAAACAGTTCAGAGGTAATATGGACGTAATTGTTTTCATAAGACCATGTTTGGGTAGAGTCCAAAACAAAGATAATTCTACTGGAGAATCTTTTTAAAGGACCTATTATCCATGGCGTATTCAAGACTCTTGAAATACGGATAATAGTTAGATGATTTTTTCGAATCACATAAACATTGCACTGTACATTTACATGACTGAAACAGGGTATATGTGAACTCCGTTCATGAAGGTTACACATAATATTTTTTCAAGAACTTGCCGTTGATCGCCATCATGAGCAAGTCACCATCAGGCTTGGTTAGTCGATACGTACCGTTAGAATACACTGATTCTATAACGAAAGGACCTTCCCATTTAGGCTAGAATTTTCCTTTTGTCTTGTGTGTCATGACCATTGGTCTTCTCACAGCTATGACCAGATCACCAACTTGAAAGATTCTTTCCTTCACCTTTTTATTAAAGGCTCTGGAAAGGCGTGCTTGGTATAGCTCAATACGCTGTTGAGCTAATAAGTATTTTTTTGTCTATCGCTTCCAGCTCTTGTAGTCGCAGACTGTAACTTTCTTCGGCAGTCAACTCACTGGCTAAGGCTACTTGAAGAGAGGGAATCTAGATTTCTAGAAAAAGAACTGCTTCACTCCCATAAACCAGAGAGAATGGCGTACTTCCTATTGAAGTCGGGACCATTGTATGATAGTCCCAAAGATATTCGTCGAGCTTCTTATTCCAATCGTGTTTGTTTGAAGATACGAACTTCTTGAGAAGTTTGATGATAGTCTAATTGAAGGCTTCTGCTAACCCATTAGCTGCTGGATTGTAAGCAGTAGAGGCTACATTCTGAATTTGATTCTTATCGCAGAACAGATAGAACGCATGGCTCACAAATTGTAGGCCATTATCATGGATGATCCTGCGAGGTAGGCCGAAGCTGTAGACAACGTGATGTTTGAAGAAACTGATCACGTTTGACGTCTTTACTTCGATGAACGGTATAGCTTCTACCCATTTAGAGAAGTAATCGGTTATAGCTAGGATAAATCGATGTCCTCAGGAGGATGGTGGGCTAATTGGGCCTATGACGTCCATACCCCAGGCTTTAAAAGGCCAAGATGCCGTCGTCGGGTGTAGAAACTCCGAAGGTTGATGAATGAAGTCGGTGTGGAACTAATAAGCCCTATACTTCTTTGCATATTCAATAACATCTGCTATCATCGTGGGCCAATAATAACCCATTCCTTTGAGGCAATCTTGTAATTTGGGGCCTGGTTGATATGTACCATAAATTCCGTCGTGAGCCTCACGGAGTGCATGTTTTGCTTTTGTGTCCGATAAACATCATAACAGTAGCCCGTCGTAAGAGCGTCGGTACAGCATTTTAGTAGCTGTATCATAGTAAAATCTGAGGGATCGCCTTTGGACAGACACTGCTTCCTTTGGGTCCTCAGGCAGGATTCCGTAGACAGCATAGTCTATGAAAGGAAATCTCCAGTCTTTAACGTCGATGTTTATTTCTGTTGCATAACTATGATGAATATGCAAGGTATCTTTCGTACGGAATAACTCTCGACCAGATACTGTGATCGAATGCTGAGTATTGGTAGGGACGGTCAAGAAAGCTGTAAGATCGGCTAAAGCATCTGCTTCTATATTCTGTAATCCAGGCACGTGCTCGAAGAAGAATCTTGCAAAGGTAGAAGCCAATTCGATTGTCGCTTTGTGATATGGGATGAGATCTTCATGACGAACTTCATAATCCCCTCGGACCTGACTAACTATTAGCGTAGAATTGTCGTAAGCTTCTAGATAGTCAACTTCCAGTTGTTTTGCCAATTAAAGGCCGATCAGTAGGGCATTATATTCAGCCACATTCTTGGTGCAAGGTTCCACGAGAGAAAATGCATGGTGTATAACCAGGTGGTCGGGTGACACAAGCACGATGCCTACTCTGGCCACGATATTTCCTTTAGGTCATGTTCTTGATGCACCGTCAAAGAACATTCACTAAATAGGGATTTCTTCAGTTGCGGTGTTAGACTCCACTACTTCATCCAGGATTTTATCGTAGAGTTTGGAAGATTCTGGCACCGGATGAACTGATAAGAAATCAGCTAATGCTTGGCCTTTTACTGTCTTCTAAGCAACGAACAGCATATCGTATGGAGTCAACAGCATTGCCCATGTAGCTAAGTGGGAATTAAGAGAACCCGATTTAGTCATGAGTATTCTGAGAGGATTGAATCTAGATATGATGGGGATAGTCTGCCCAGACACATAGTGACGTGTCTTCTAGATAGCAAATACCAGTTCGAGACATTCATTTTCTACAGGTATGTATCTGTGCTCGGCACCCACCATCGTACGGCTGAGGTAGTAGATTGCGTGTTCATGGCCTCCTTCAATCTTCTGAGCTAATAAGGCACCAAGGGAATGATCCATAGCGCGGACATATAACAAGAAAGGCTTTCCAATTATCGAGCCACCAACACTGGGAGGCTTGTGAGATACTTCTTGATGTCATCAAATGCGCGTTGACATTGTTCAGTCCAGACGAAAGATACTCCTTTCTTCATGAGCTGAGTAAACGGTTGACACCTTCCAGAAAGATTTCAAATGAATCGTCTGATGTAGGCTAGCCTTCCTTAAAGTCTGCGTAGATCTTTAAGATTTCTTGGAGGACGTATATCGATGATAGCTTTCACATTCTCCGGGTCAAGATATATACCCTTTGAAGTGATAACAAAACCAAGGAACTTAGCGCTGGAGACTCTCAAAAAAGACTTAGTTGGATTCATCTTGAGTTGGTGTGCTTGCATTAGTTCGAACACCGTTCTCAAATCTTGGAGATGGTTGCCCTTGAGACGACTTTTAACTGCAATATCATCTATGTAGCATTCCACTATTTTGTGCAAATGATCACAAAAATTGTGTTCATAGTTTACTGGTATGTCGCCTCTGTATTTTTTAATCCAAAGGGCATCACCGTATAGCAGTATACCCCCAACGGTGTTCAAAAAGATGTGTGTTTCTCATCGTCGGGGATCATTTTGATCTGGTTGTAGTCTGAGAACCCATCCATGTAGCACATCCGCTTGAAGCCGCAAGATTGTCGATCATTACGTCGGTGATCGGTAGAAGGAACTCATCTTTCGGGAATGCAGAATTCAAATCACAGTAATCAATACAGGCACGAACTTTACCGTTCTTTTTTATGACTGGAACAATGTTAGCGACCCAGTCAGGGTGTTGTTCTTCGCGAATGAACCCACTTGAAACAAGCTTCTTGACTTCACTCTCGATGGCCTCCATGATATCTGGTCGGAACCGGCGTTGCTGCTGCTTTACTGGCTTAGCTTTAGACGAGATATTTAGGCAGTGCCTAGCAACTTTAGGGTCCAAGCCTGGCATGTTTTCATATTCCATGTAAAGATGATAATGTATTCTCTTATAAGCTGTATAAGAGATTGTCATTCTTCACCAGACCGACTTTTGCTGATGAAGATTGGTTTAAGAGATGATTCATCTCCTAAATTAACTTGGATGACTTCGTCTTCAGTAAGTGGTTCACGTTGTTCGAAACATAACTCCCACCTGGTATCCACCTTTTGAGACCATTGTTCAAGCTCAATTAATTGGACATCGTCTGCAATTTGGTCAACTAACACCATATTGACGGACAAAGTTGCTTTGAACATGTCTTCAATGTTGGAGTCTACATCCCAGAGGCAGAAATTAGAAGAATGAAAACAATGATCCACTTCAACCTCTTATCCTTCAGGAGTTGTTAGAGGAGCAACGTAACTAAAACCAACACCGTTTTGTTGATAATAGTTCTTGGGTTTGCCGAGAGGAGCAAAGTGTCGTACTCGAAATCGTCGTCCTTGACCGTAGTTTAGTCCCTGGTCATTTTTTATATCATATCCCATGTTCTGGATGATATTCTTGGCAAGCCAACTATAACGATAAAGTTGTATTTTCCAGAATTATGGTCAGCTTCAGTTTTGTGATTGGCAGTAGTAAAGTCCAGAACGAACTTTCTTTCGCCAATTATTTGACCGAATATGATAAATTCTTCACCCTTCTTTCTTGCTGGAACGATGAAGTAGTGGATATCTTCTGGCCAGACATTTTCTCGTAGACGAGGCGTCATGACCGGCATGCAAAGATGTGGTCCTATGCCATGCTCTAGGACGTATATCATATCTATGTACTGGTTTACAGATTGGTAGACATCGGAGTAATTCAAAGATAAACCTTTACTTAGATAATATGCAAGTTCTTCTTAGGGATAACATCATCTACTGAAGGTACATTATTTTGAGTATTGATATACTCATTGAGGGGATCATTGTCCGAAACAGGAGCTACAGACTTGGCCAAGTTTACCATGTAGGATAACTCATCAGGATTGGGAGGACGGACTTCAGCAGGCTCCACCCGAGTCGTTTTGCAGAGAGTGACGGTCAATGGTTTGACAATATCATGATTCTTCCTTTTGACCTAGATTGTGAGAGACTTTGGAGTACTTTTTGGAGTAGTAAATACTTTGACTCGGATAACCATGGGACCATCACTGGCGGATGAACTCACTTCAACTTCATCGTCAGCTTCATTGCCGTCATCCTTGGAGGGCTGAGATTGGTAAAGTACCGAATCTCTATAGTAGGCTTCAATACCCTTAAAAGGATCAACATCGGTAAACTCGTTCTTCACGATGCTATCACTGTTAATGTACTTGAAGCACTGGTGAAGGGTAGAAGGAACGATCATGTTCTTGTGTATCCACGGGCGTCCTAACAAGACATTGTAGGACACATTGGCATTGATTACATAGCAAGAAATCTCTGTTCCGAGGTCACCAATCTGGCACTTGAGGCAGATCTTGCCTAGCGGATGGCTTCTTCCAGCATTAAAAGCCATGATAGTTGTATTGGTTGCAGATAATTTGTATAGGGGGATCCCTCGAATTTGGAGTAAATTTCTAGGGATGATGCTGAGGGAGGAACTTGGATCGATATGCATTCGATCCACCTTAATCGCCCTGATATACCCTGTACAGTACAGTGGTCTATTATGACAATTATTTTTTAGTATCTTATTCTATTGTGAAAAGGTGATGTTGGGTACCACTTCCATAGTGCTATGACAGTGAGGACAACAGACGAGATCTTCAGCGGGGGCTTTGACTTCAGCAAGATAAGAGTCGGCATATAGTAATGTCTTACTTAAAGCTTTTTACGTCTCTTTGGAGAGTCATATTAGATCGAACAAAGACAATCTGGCAGGTGTATTGGCTAGCTGTGCCAGTATGTCAAAGTTGTAAGGCCGATCCATACCTTCAGGAGTTGGTGCCTTCAGAGACTTGTCAAATCGTGTCTCCTTCTGTTTATCTTTGTCGGTAGTTGCGGACTTAGATGGACCAGCTTTTGAACTAGTAGGGGTAGCAGGGGCTTGAGAATGTACTACATCTTCTTGTGTGGGGTCATAAGTCTATAGGTAGGTCTTTCCAGATCGTGTCTCGCCAGATAGAATTTCGTAAATGGGAGAAGACACCATATGGCATGATTTATATTTCTTGCCCCTTTTTACTTTGGAAGACACCACCCCCTGCGTCATTTCTTGCACAAGGTCTGGATGGACCCACATGATCTCACTACGTTCTGTCGTGAGTGGCACCAACGTTGGCATTGAGTTGCGAGCTGGCGGCAGGTTGACGACTTCTATTATTGCCTTGGGGATTGGAACTACGCCGTCTGGGACTTCTGTGGGAGGAAGTCACCAAATTAAAGAGAGATCATGTTAGAAGATACGACCTTGTCTTCAGCTTCGAGGTTGATAACTTGGCTGTCGATAAGTTGTTGTATATTGTATCATCTTCTTCAGGACGATGCAATCCTTTGTAGAGTGGTGCACGTACTGATGATAAAGACAATACTTGTGATCGTTGAGTTGGTTCGCCTCCGTAGGACGTCATGGTGGAGGCAATGTCAGTTTATTATCCTTCATCAATGTGTGAAAAATGGTAATAACATCATCTTCGTCAAAGGAGAAAGTCTTCTTGGGTTTGTCAGGAGCTCCCTGAGAATTGGAAGCTCCTTTGGAAGTGTCGACCTTCAAGACTTCTTTCCCTTTACCCCCACAGATAGGAATGTTTTTGGGGTGCTTGCTTTTGTCTTCAGATTTTGGTGTCTTCAACCCTAGTAATTCCAGATTAGGGACGTCATTTTAAGCAGCATCAGCAGCCTCGATGAAAGTGGACCATGCATCATACGTACGTATACCCAGACAGAACTTTACTGTAGATAGGAAGTTATGTCGACAAGTATCCATAAGCTCTAAGTCTGGTATACCGAAGGGCATCTTCAATGTTAGTTGCCTGAAGCGTTAGATGAAGGCAATAACAGACTCACTCCTCCTTTGCTTGGCTCGATGAGGGTGGACATACTAACATGCATGCCACTCTCATAAAACCTGTTCAGGAATAACCTCTCTAAGTCTTTAAAGGAATTAATGCGACCGTCAGACAGACTGTAGAACCATTCAAAAGCAAACACCTGCAAGGTGCTAATAAATAGCTTTGACAAGAACAGATCATCCCTTGGTAAGTGCAGAGTCTGCATATTTAAGTATGTCATATGTTTGCGAGGAGAAGTCATCCCGTCAAATGAATTTCGCGTTAGTGACTTGTAGTTAAGAGGGAAAGTAGCATTCTGTCACGACCCGCACCCTAGAGTAAGGGCACGAGAAGTGGGTACGTCCAGCCAACGCCGCAGTATCGACAGTAGAACGCTATCCTAGGTCACAACATCTAACAATATAATGTTAAGCAGTTTATACTCCCCGAATGGGGGTGACATAGCAGAATGTAAACCCAATCACAACTAAGAAAGGAGAAGCATGATATGATATAGAACTCAAATGAAATACAGATTATCAGAAGAGTCTATGTGTCTAAGATAACATCTCAGCAAACATCCAGAATACAAGGTCTCAACTACAGTATATGAAAGAATATATACAATCCAGATCTCAATGACAGAAATAAAGCCTAACTAAGCTAGTCCCAAGACAACATAAGTAAGATAAAGCCTAAGTAAACTAGTCTAGGCAGTAGGGGTAATGTCATCAGCTAGAGCTGGGTCCTCCTGAGAGTCCAGCTCACAAGTGTCATCTAGGGCTGTCCCATAGAAGGTGTCAACACCAGCCTCATCCTCGTCCTCTGTAAACATTCAACGGTGCCCAATCAGGACGGAGCGAGCACAATACATCTCAACAGTTCATAGCAGGTTAGAAAATATAATCATGCAGTAAAGTAAGATACATAAAACTGAAGAAAAGTACAGAATGTAAACAGAGAGTGAACTGTAATAGAAATATCTACTATAAGTAGAGAACTAACGGTGGCTAGTGAGTCAGATTACAATATAAACATGTGAATGGCATAAGAAATTCTGATGAGATACTACGAAGGTGATCAGATAAGATACTACTTGGATATTATTCACATGTCTACTTCTACTCCCCCGTACTCCCAATCAATACACAAGGATCAAGCCAGGTTATGTTATGATTCATGTAATGGCCCACAAGGGGTGATATATGGTAGGCCCAAAAATGGATGATTTTAGGAATACCCATAAATAGGGAATTCAAGGAAGACTCTTGATCAATGAATCATGAAGCATAGTGATACACAATGTAAGTGAAACGTACAGAACATGTAGTATCCGATGCTCCCTGAGGGGATAATATCTCAAGAAGGGATCCATACAGTACTAATCCGTGTGACCAATGTGACAGTATCAAGTAAAGTAATTTAAAGCAGGAAAATAATTCTAAAAGGATATGAAATGATCAAAGAATGTACTCGCCTGCTATCTGAGTGTTCGGATGAAATGTACTGTCCGAGGAGAGGTGTTTGGCTCCTAATCAGAACAACACAAGTCACAACAAGTCTAAAATGAAAACAAGATGCAATTCAATGCATTCTATATGAATCTAGGTCAATCTATACCAAAGTCAGCTCTTGGTCAACTTGGTCAACCCTAAAAGTTAAACTAGGTCAACTATGCCATTCTAGGTCTAAACCTTGTCTATCAAGTCCATATTAGTCTAATCAAGGCTAAACTAGCCTATACTAGTCTACCAAGTCCATACAACCTATACAAACTGTCCAAGTCATTACACATTACCTATAGGCACACATTACTTAGCATATATATATCTACATATATATAAGCATACATTTACATAGCTAATAGGCCTATACATGGAAATCACATAATACATATATATATATATATATATATATATATATATATATATATATATATATATATATATATATATATAAATATATATATATACATATAGGCTATCACCACATGTATATGTATATAGGCATTCTAAATAGGCATGCATCATTCATGTTATACTTATATATATTCATTATACATTATATACATTATACACATTATACATTAACTATATATATGAAGAAGAGTCAATAGTATGTGTCAAGTAAGTGATACATGTGAGCTATCAGTCCAACTGGGCAGCAGTGTAGAATGTTCAGGAAGTTAAGTGCAAAAATGAAAAAAGGAATGAAAGGAAATCAGTCCATTCTATGTTCAGTAGAAAAAGGAAAACCAAAATATTGTATTCTCAGTTCAAATAAGTCAACCCAAAACTCAGTATTCAGTCCAATCTTTCAAAACCAGATTACATACCCAATCAATCACCATAATTCCCCAAATTTGACATACAAGTAGATTAATCATAGGAGAACTATAATAGGATATAAAAGATATAAGTAGAAGCATTAAATTGGATTAATCAGTTGGCAAATTTCATTTTTAAAATCTGGAATTAAACTGAAATAGGAACTGATACTTAGGTTTCAGAAAATTACTATGTAAATGAGAAATTATGTATGTAAATGAACTAAAGTGTCAAAATATTGGTTGGTAAACAAATATAGGTTGTATACGTGTCATACAGTGTAAATGTGTCCCACCACGAGGACACAAATGTGTCCAAACAATTTAAAACACCAAAACATCAAACTGGACACAGTGTAGTGCAAAGTAGTGTCGTGCACGTGTTTCCAGTGCTCGTGCACTTGACACAAAGCGACACAGATCTCGTGAACGTGTCCCAGTGTCGAGGGGGACTAGGACTAGATCGTGGACACCCTGATACGTGTCTACAATGCGCGTATGGGTGATACGACACACGTATCAGTGTCAAAAATCTACTGACACACACATAGTGTAATACCAGTGCGCAGCTAATTACGTGTCCGATATGACATGAGAGACCCTGAAACTTGACACACGTGGTGTCAATCAATGCCCTTTCATGTGTGTCCAATATCTCGTGTCCAAGTGTCGTGTCCACTGTGCATTCACACCCGAGTAGTAGGACAGATCTGTGCAGCAGAAATATGTGTGTTCACGTGTCCAAATCGATACGACACAACACAAAAACCAACTCAGTCAACCAAATTCTAACAAGCAATACTAAACCCTAGAATCCTATTCAAAAGTTTCCTAGAAATTAGGTCCAAATCCCCTTTGGGCCATTTCATCAAACACTAGGTTATAGGGACTGATATGTGTCCAAATAGGACATGAATTGGACACAATATCCTACAGAAATCTAGGGTTAGCTAGGGGACACCTAGATCTAGGCTAATATGCAATAATAACAGCAATTTCAATAAGTTTGAAGGAATTACCTATATGTGTCAATTTCCCCCAAAAGCTCCAAAGAGGGGTATTCTTCTTGATGGCCAAACTTCACCAAATTGTCCACACTGTGAAATTTCTCAACACAAACAGCAAGTAGAAGGAATTTAGAACCTATTACAATTGTTTTTGATGGAAAAGGAATTAACTTGGATTTTCTAGGAATTTTTGAAGTTGGGGATTTATCACTTTTTCCAACTTGAGAACTTTCTAAAGGAGGCTAGCCCTAAGTGGAAGAGAGTACTTAAAGAGGGGGAATTCCTAGGTGGGTTGGCCGGCCATAGGTAATTAGGGTTAGGGTTTACATGGTGTTGGGCTTTGGGCCTCTATGGGCTTAAGTCATTAATCATGACTTGTGAAGTCATAAGCCATTAATCCAATCTCTATTCTAATTCCTATTTCCAAATTGGTTCAAATGACTAGGAGATGATTAACTTAAATCAAACTAGGGTTTCATAATCTAACCAAGTAGACATGGCTAGGGTTAGCTTCTAGGTTAGTCTTCAAAGCCAACACTAGTAAAAGTCTAGAATAGTCACTAATTAAAATTTTACCAAAAATCACATTAATTCAAATAAATCTAAATAATACATAATACTTCCAAAATAATGCCCAAAAATTCAAAAATGACCAAAATACCCTCAAGCTAGAAATGTGGTAGTGACACATTCTCCCATTTAGGAGGATAAGGTTGAGATATCCTCATCTTCTGAAGCTCGTCTTTGTGTGAGATCGTATCGAGACGGGAAATAAAAGAATCAATTACATCCTGCTGATTGAGCAAATGTTGAGAAACGGCTACTGTACGGTTGTTAGGGGTTGTTGGCGAAGGATCACCCCCAGCATTTATGGGATTTGCAGGAGGTGCAACGAAATAATACTCCTTTTGTAGTGAAGGAGGGTTGTCACTATGAGCAGGACTAGCGTGTGCTGAGACATTCAGTTTAGGTGGAGGAATATCCCTAGCAGTTTCGACTGCCATGATACTGGTATGCATATCAGTGATCTTGGCAAATGTCGTTTCAAGACTCTCTAGCCGCTTATTGGTCTGATTACTGGCTTCTTCAGGTCTCTCTCCATCCGCCATATATGTAGATAACATGTGAGGATGAATAGAGGAGACAGTACAACTGGTGCTGATACTGTCTGTCTCTGAGTTGAAAATACCTTCGTCTTTAGGCAGGGGAGGTAGATAGTCACCGTCGGACTCGAAAAGATCATCGTCATCTAGAAGGCTACCCCCAGTGTGAAGGTCGTCTGCTTCAAATTATGAGAGAATACTACCCCCAACTGAAGGATTATCACCCCCAGCTTGGGAGTCCTCGTCATCTATACGGAATCTCGTCCTTGATCGAGTACCCATATAGACTCCTTGAGATGTAACAGCTTGCTGGCTATCTGTTGGTAGACTTCTTCTTCTGTTAGAAGAACTGAGAGAAAAAGTTGGGTTAGTGGTCCACCTTCTTCGAATGTGGCTCCCGTAAAGAGGACCCTATGAAGCCATATTGGATGAAACACATAGCAACTTTTCATCATCAGAGTACTGCAGTCGTCGAAACACGGACTGCCTCTGAGGCAACTTCGTTGCTTTGGAGCAGCAACAGTTGATGACAATACTGGTGCACGGATGTACGCCATGAATTGCAGTATCCTGTCTCGCTTTACGCTTATGATTTATCATGTTGCATAAATCGACAGAAGGGAGTTTTGCCTTAAAATCTATGTCATATGTATCGCCGAGCTTTATATATGGGTTTGTAAGAGGAGTTAGCGCATCCGGACTTAGTTCATGTGCAGGGGCAACCCCCATACCTAAGTTCCATAATGACCTTAAAGACAGCCCATGCTATTCGCGGTAGGATCTGTCTTTTTGCTGTAGGCATATAGACCCTGGAGCATGCCCTTGGGCATATGCTTTCATGAAGTCCTGGCAGCATGCCTGGCCCTTCTGGATGTCGGCACATAGAATGGGTCATTAGAGCCTGGGTGCATAACCTTGGGCACATGGCCCTGGGTGCATAGCCTATCGAAGACAGAAGTCCTCTGGCTAGAGTTATGCGTCCACATACTGCCTTGGACGCATAGCTCTGGGCGCATGCTTTGGAAAACAGTGTTATTTTCTTCCAGTTTCGTCTTCTTTGTTTGTGAACCTCGCTGAGTTTGTCCAGAGCATCGAATACTTCGATTCTTGGTATCGTAGTATTTTTCTTTGCCAAGTTTCGAGTATTGAACACTCTGTTGTTGATTGCACAAGAGGGAAGTCGCTGGGCTAGTAGAGCCCGGAACGTTATGCGCCTTCTTCGTATCAGGAGCCTCTGTGATAGAGCTATGCACCCATAGGGGAGCTCCATGTGCCCATGTAGAAGGCCTATGTGCCCATGTGACAGAGTTCTTCGGTTGCATATCTTCTACGACAGTGGCAGGATATGCACCATGAGCCTTCGGAAGCCAAGTCTTGCGAGACTTGTTCATCTTCACTAATTTTGAGGGAGTAGAGTCGTCCCTTGAGAGCATCTCTTTGAACGCCTGCTGATCGAACTTTATGATCAACATCTTCTGAGTGCTCCCCACTTTATCGGTATCAGATTGTGTTACCACCTTCTCGTCATAGGAGAAGGTAGTCTCTGAAAGAGTCACCATTTTTGTAGACACACACAAAAAAGAATAAGAAATAATGTCTTTTCTTTTTGGCGCAAGGCACCACAAATTGAGTACGCCTGAGAGATCCTGCACTGAATATCCACGTGTACAAAATAAATTCTGGGGAATGGAACAATGAAGATCGAGCGGCAGTTACTCCTTTATTCCATTGACACTCCGATTACAAAAATCGGAGAAAACCTAAGAATGTTGCTAACTCTCAGCTCACTGGCAAGAAGGGCAGCAATTTGGCTCTTGAAATGCTCTACGTTCTATCTATTTTTGAAGAGGTATGAGACCCCTATTTATGATCGTTTTATACTGAAACGACTGTTATGCGCCCATAAGTAGAAAATACACTGATTTTATTGTGGGCACATAACACCCCTTTAGGCGCATAGGGTGTTGGCGCATGGACACTGGATGATCGTGGGTAGATCATAGGGTTGACGTGGCCGCATGCTTCAGTGCACGATTGCTCGTGGAGACTGACGTGGCCGCATGCTTCGGTGTACGACTGATCGTGGATGTTGACTGAGTCGTAGGGATCTGCTGTATTGGGCGCATAGTATGGGAGTAAGTTCATGCGTCCACACTTGCGTGCATATTTGATCTGCATAAAAAAATGTAGGTTCATAGCCCCTCTTCGATCATGTGGGCACATAGCCCCTCTTCGATCATGTGGGCGCATAGCCTTCCTTTGGTTCTGTGGGCGCATAGCCACCCTTTGGTTATGTGGGCGCATAGCTTCTTTTGTCTTCTTTATGTGGGATACATAGTCTTGTATTTTTCATGCTTCTACACATCCCAGGCAACTCCTTGAGAAAAATATCCAAGAACTATGCTATCAATGGATGTGGTATTTCCTGCCCCGCCAACAAGGCTCCACAGAAACCATCTTCCGGCTCAGTTGCTCCCCTGGCGAACTCAAACTCTGTCTCTCCGGGCGGCCTAAACTAAACCCTACCTTCTCTGCAATCTATACTAGCATGGTGCCTGCGCAACCAATCCATACCGAGTACTATATCGTAGCTCGAAAGTGGCATTACGAGCAAACACGCACTCAATTCCCGGCCTCCCAGTGTAACACTCCGTCCCTTGCAAACATTATTTACTAGGATAATGCCACTCCAGTCATAATCTTGCAAGTCCTACCGAAGGATTCAGAAATAATATTGTGCCTAAAAGCAAAAGATACAGACACAAAACTGTGCATAGCGCCAGAGTCAAATAAGGCTAACGTAGGAAATGAATCGAGAAGAACAGAACCTGCCACGACATCTGTTATGGGCTCAGCCACCTCTGCTGCCAGTACGAACGCTCTGCCCTGGGGTGCTCCCCTCTAATGTTGGGCAAAATGATGCTGCTGTATCTGAAGTGGCGGGCCCCTCGGCTGAACTGTAGGTCCAGCTGGAGCTATAGCAGGTGGTGCTCTGTCCTGATGGTCAGAAGCACCACAAAAGAGGCAAATGCCTAACCTCCTCCGACAGTCCTCTCGGGTGTGCCCTAGCTTCCTATATTAAGCACACTGAGGAACCTGCCTCTCTTCCTCCTACTGATGGGCACGTGCTGGTGTCTGATGCTGCTAAAACTGAGGCTATTGGAACGGCCTCTACTGAATGTGGGGACGCTTGGCCGGCCTCACACTTGAACTAGCTCCAAAAGCATCACCGCTCCTCTTGGGCCTAAGACCGTAGTCCTCCTCCGCTATCTGAGCATCCATCAGAATCTGCTTAAAAGTCGCCTCGCGATGCCCAGATGTACGAGAACAAACAGCATGGATCAGGCCCCTCTTAAACTTGAGGGCCTTCTTTCCCTCATCTTGAACCTTTCCTGGGGCGAATCGGCTCAGGCAAAAGAACTCCGTCGCATACTCGTCCACCGACGAGTTCCCCTGGACCAGTCCTGCAAACTGGCCCTCCAACGCGCTGAGAGCTACATTAGAATAGAACTTCTCCTTGAATAGACTCCAAAAGTTCTCCCAAGAAAACCCTCTAACAGATGCACGAGGGTCTATGTGGTACCAGGTTAACACAATATCGAAGAACTGGCTCGCTATGCTGATACCCACAGCCTCTTCGGGATCTCCGCCAGCTCCAAGCTCTTTTCTACGTCCTCTAGCCAATCATCAGTGTAAAGGATGCCCTCGGTTTCCTTGAATTCTCGAAGGACCATCTTCTTAAAGTCCAGCACTGTACCAGGCCTCGACTGCTGCTGATGCTGCTCCTATACCGGAGCATCCTGAACCAGAGCCGTAACTACCTTCTCGACTGCTGCCATAGCTAACAGATAAGTATTCTCCATGCTCTGCCTCAAAACCTATGTCTGACGCTGCGATGCCTCAGTCTGTGCTCGCTGTGCCTCCACCATCTGCTGGAGAAGTACGAACATCTATGTAGCATCTACCGACAGTGCAGGTGGAGGCAGAAGAGTCTCAGGCACGACGACACTAGGCCCCTGAACCTGCTGTGGAGGACCTCCAGGTGCTGTTGCCTCTGCTACCTTGATGGTAGAAACAGTAGTGACAGCCTCCTGGACTGCCACACTCGAATCCTGAGGAATAGGTCACGACGGGTCGGACCTCATCGGCACTACACCGGATCCAGCGGCCTGAGCTCGAGTCATTATCATTCTGGTGACAGATTCAAGCAAAATATCAACATGGCACAAGATAAAATATTATCAAATAAGAACAATTAAATTGAAATGCAAGAGGAGTTGTCATGATAATCAAAAGATCGAAATTTTTTCTAAAATGTGACTGAGTAACTCCTATCGTAACCTAGAACCTATATCCTAACTACAGGCTCGTAATTAGTACTCTAAGTCGAGTACCATTACGAGATCGCACTAGTTGTGACATGGACCTGCTTGGGCCACCACAATAATGTGTCACGACCCGCATCCTATTTAGGAGCATGAGCACATGGGTACGTCAAGCCTACGCCGCAGTGTCGGCGGTAGAACGCTGCATAGGTCGTCTATAAAATCTAACATCAACAATATATATATGTACCTGTCATCTTCGTACAGAGGAATATATATAACTCAATCACATGAATCTAACAAAGTTACGCACGAGAAGATAAAGATATGATGGAAATAGGAAAGCTAGAAATAGATGCAAGTCACAACATCCAATCAGAGATAAAGAGTATATCACAATGTACATATCCCAAAATAATAATATAATAGAAGCCAAAATAATAAGCTGGAACGCAGTCCAATCAAACCTACTATTTTAGATCCCTAACGGTGGTACGTCCTCTAAAGGCACCGGCTCCACTAAAACCAAGTGGTAATTTGCGTCTAAGCTAAACCCATAGAAGGTCAGGCAGTCTATATCTGAATCATCTAAAAACACAACGAAGTTATCCTGTCAGGATATGAGTAAGTACAAACGCTAACAGCAGTTCCATGTGAATTGACAAATTCTATAAGACACAGTTATAATGAAATACAAGATAAAATATCAAGACTGGAATATAAATAGAATATGTAAATCTGGATATCATGTCAGGGTATGAAATACTGGTAATGCAGAGTAGTACAGTAATAACTGATGTATAATATAAACATAAATGGTGCCTTGAGATATTAGAGCGTTATGTGATCGGCTTGGGACACATGATCAGGCTCTTCCATTTGACCGGCTACGAGTCAAGAAATATAAGGAAATAAGAATCAGGCTGACCACAATGAAAATCTATGAGGCAAGTAGTAACACAGGTCAGGCTTTACCCTACGTGAGGCGAGGGTAAAGCTATGATGCAAGTAGTAACAAAAATACATGAGGGATATTGATCACATAACCTCTAATGACTCCCCATCCCAGAGTAGTATAATGGATCCAACCATGACACGTCATGACACAGAATTTAAAGAGCAGGGGGCCAGCCCACTCCCAAATTGGTGTCTATACAAGTACAGGAAACAAGATCGAATAATGTACTTATATACCAGGTAAACCAGGAATAACCTCTCATGACGAGATCCAACGTATACTAGTCCATGTACCATCGTGTCGGGAATCAAGTAAGACACTACAATTAAATCAGATATAGCAGATATCAAGACAATAAAAACTATCAGAGAATGTACTCGCCTGTGGTCCTGAGCAGTCTATAGGAATCGAGGCTCAGAGGATAGTCACAGACCTAAATATGATATATGCAAGAGTTAATTAGGGTTTAATAGTGTTTGGCATATTTTCTAGTGTATAATATTCAAATCTATGTCAAGCTCAGTCAAACTAGGTCACACTAAGTCAAACTAGGTCACACAAAGTCAAACTAGGTCAAACATAGTCAAAGATTGACTTACAGTTGACTTTTGGTCAACTGGTCAACTCCTAGTCCAATCTAGGTAAAACTAGACTAATAGTTGACTCACAGTTGACTTTTGGTAAACTGGTCAACTCTGGTCATATTCTAGTCAATTCTATGTCCAATGTTGACTTTTAGTTGACTTTGAGTCAAAACTGTCAACTATGGTCAAACGGGGTCAACTCTAGCCTAGGTATCCTATTCCAAGCATTTACCTACCTAATACCACATTTCTTGGCCCTATTGGTATACCGATACCAATGTCTTGGTTTAGCACAATTACCTTAGCCTAAGGTAAACCCTTACCTAAGCTAGGTAAACCCCTTACCTAGGCATCCAACAACCACCCTAGACTAATAGCTAACTCATACTAGTTATCTATCATATGACAAGGTAAACTAATACCTTACCCTACCATGGTATCCCAATACCTTATCCCATGACAAGGTAATCCACATTACCTTGCCTATACCATGGTAAATCACATTTACCTTAAGATACTAGCTAGTATCCTAAGATACGCATTGGTATCTTAAGATACGACTCTTGGTATACTATGATACCAAGACACTAACTTATCTAACCATTACCTACCTTTAGACTCTAAGTTTATCTAGTACCTTGAGGGTATCACAATATCTTATCCTATACTAAGGTACACCTCATTACCTTGTAGGTAAAATGTAAACTAGAGATATCTTAAAGTACTAACATTGGTATCTAAGATACCAAGATACTAACTCAAAATTAACCAATCTAGCATACCATAACAAATTCTAACATCTAAATTACATATCTAACATACAACGTACTATCTAACATAACATCTAACACACACACAAAACTATGTAAATAAACACCCACACACACACTAATATATATACATACTCACTCATATATATATATATATATACACATACACTCCAAAACATCCTGAAACCTATCCAAATATTCAACCCTCGCAATTCTACCCTCTAGGGACTAGACACATAACCCACACAAGCAATTCAACTCGCGCACGCGGACGAAAACGAGAAACGAGGCCCGAATGGCCAAATGGCTATTTTGGCGGCTCTAGGGTGTCCGATTCGCGATACTGTGGGATACGGGCTCCAAACCAATCCGGATTCAATCCAAATTCTACTGACGAGTCCTGAATAATGATTAGAACCTATTCTAAGTGCTAACTTGACGATTCTAGTGTCGGTACAAAAAGTCACCCGTGTGTTGGAACCCGAAAACTCCGAAAAAGTCCATTTTCATGATTTCTCGTGAAACGACCCCACATATCCAAATATGGACACGTACCTAGCCTCATCTAACCCAAACTAACATAATTAGGTCTAATTAGGCTAGGACAACACCATATATGTCAATTTAGGGTTTTTCCCAAATTTGGCACTAAATATAGGCCAAAAGTCCCAAATCGGGTCCAATGTGTTCTAAATCTCTCATAATGGGTTATTATACACCTCGGGCATCCTCTAATATGCAAATGATACTAATTAAAAGTAGTTACAAAGGTTGGAGTGAGGGTTTACCTATTGGAATTTGGAATCCCAAGGAAAATTTTAGGTCAAAGCACAAGATCTATGCTTCCACCACCACCAAGCTAGATCTACCTAGATCAAAATCACAAATAAGAGATAAACAAGGGTTAGCACCAATATTAGAGAGATCTAAATAATTGGAAGAGATTTGACTCACTTGGAGCTTGAAATCAAAGAGGGAAAAAAGAAGATTTTTCTGAAATGAGAGAAAAGAAAGAGAAAGTATGTTTTCTTGCAAATGAGAAGAATATGGGATGCAATTCTGGCCAACCACTTCAACGGGGGTTTTGGGAACGCACAGACACTGAGATTCAGTTTTTCCCAAACCTTTTAATTCCCGATTTGAATGATGGATTTCAACTGATTTTGATCCCCACATGTTATATTTCATGCTAACTAAGTTTCTAAGCTCAATTATATGCTTGTGGTTGTGAGAATGAGACTTTGGTTATTGGGTTGGTTTTCGAATTTGTTGCAAACCTGAGAATCCAGTTTTTTCCCCTATTTTATGAACTATAGCTAACTGTTAGACCCTGTGTTATCCTCCTCATTTGATTTGCAGGGTTGCTTCTTAAAAACCTGAGATTCAATATGTAAACTGAGATGTACACTGTTTCATTGATTTCCTTCTTTTTGATTTAGCATATAACTGAGATTCATTGTTAAACTAAAAGTTCATATGAGTTGAACCTGAGAATATGTGTAAAACCTGAGTCCCCTCATTTATTTATTGAATGCCTGAATTGATTTCCTTTCTCTTGAATTGATTGAAACAGAGATTCACTGTTAGAACCTAAACTAGTTCCCTACCTTCCAATATATGTTGGTTGTTCACTGAACATTCCTTTACATTGATTTCAATGTTGTGATTCTTCTAAAACTGAGGTTATGTTCCCAGTTTTCCCATAACCTGAGATTGGTATTATTTTAACTGTTGTTTGGTTCTATGAACTGAATATTCATTGGGTAGCAGTGAATCACTCCCTGTTTTCATGTTTCCTTAATCACAAATGCACACTATTCTTTCACATTGTTATTTCAGATTCTCATAGGTTTTGATTTGAATTGTAAACTGAATTCCTTTCCTTTCTTTTACTGTCTTCTAATACACACACAAATGCTCATTGTCATGTCTCTAATCTAACACACACACACATTGTATACTCATGTGTTTTTCCCTTCTCTCCTTTCCTATGTATATATATGTATTGTGATATATATGTATATAAGTTTCCTATTTATGAGTATAGGTGTTTTCATATACATATATATATTAGATATATATGGTGTATGGTAATATATATGATATTAGGTTTTAGATGTCATGATTTAGGGTATGGGTGATTTTGTATAGTGACTATAGGATAGATGTATTCTTAATAGACTATTAGACATAGTCATGTCATGTGGTTATAAGTTTATGGTATGGTTAGGCATGGTATGCCTAGTTGGAATCTAGATGGACTGTTTAGCCTTAGTAAACCTAGATTAGACTAGTTTGACTTAGGTTTGACTTGGTTGCCCTAGTTTGACTTCTAGGGTTGACAAGAGTTGACTTTGGTCTAAATTGACCTAGATTAATGTAGAACGTATTATAGTGCATTACATTACTATTCTGGACTTGTTGTGACTTGTGCTGTTCTGATTAGGTGTCAGACACCACTCCTCGGACAGTACTTTCATATTGGACACTCAGATACCAGGCGAGTACATTCTCTGATCATTTCATATCCTGCTTAGAATTATATTCCTGCTTTAGATTACCTTACTTGATGCTGTCACGACATTATCACGGATTAGTACTATATAGATCTCTTCATGTGATGTTATCCCCCTCGGGAGCATCGGGTACATTGTGTCATGTACGTTTCACTTTTATCATGTACTCCTGTGCTTTCATTATACATGTACACTCCAGTGAATTTTGTACTCTCATATTCATGGAGCCCTCATGTATACTATCATGTGCACCCTTTCATGGGCCCCCATGTGATATCATGTACAATAACATAACCTGCTTAGATCCATGTGTATTGATTGGGAAAAACGGAGGAGTGCTAGTAGTTATGTGAACAATTCTATAGTAGTGTAGATCATGTACAACTCTTTAGTGTAGATCATGTACAAATCTGTCATGTTCATATGTGCTATCCTGTACTCTGCATCACTAGCCACTATTAGTTCTCTATATACAGTAGCTATTTACATACAGTTCTCTTTTTCATCATGTACTTCCTTTCAGTTTCTTGTATCTTACTCTACTGTATGTTTATATTTTCTAACCTTCTATGAACTGTTGAGATGTACCGTGCTCGCTCTTGTACTGACTGTACCTGTTGAAATATTATAGAGGATGAGAAGGAGGCCTGTCTGGACACTTTCTACGGGGCAGCCTTAGATGATACTTGCGAGCTGGACCCTCAGGAGGACCCAGCTCTAGCTGAGGACATCACCCCGATTGCCTAGACTAGATTAGTTAGGCTTATCTTCTTTTATTAGTCTTGAGACATGTTTTAGCTAGACTTCATTCTGAGTTCTGAGTTGTATATATTCTTTCATTCTGTATCTGAGACCATGTACTTCTGGATATTTGCTGGGATTATCTTAGACTACTTTTTCATCTATTTGTTTCCTTGAGTTCTATTTCATATCGTGCTATCTCTTCCTTAGTTGTGATTGAGTTTATTACTGCTATGTCACCCCCATTCGGGGAGTATAAACTGTTTAGATATATATTGTTAGATGTATGTTGACATAGGACAGCGTTCTACCGTCGACGCTGCGGCATACGCTGGACGTACCCACGTCTCGTGCCCTTACTCTAGGGTGCGGGTCGTGACACGTTTTTAGTGGTGGCCCATGCAGGTCTAGACTAGAAGTGTAGTGGTATTCAAACTAGAGTATTACTACAGCCTACAGTAAGATATAGAACATTAATTTTAAGGTACTCAATCACTTTAGGAAAAATTCTTTTATTTGCCATCTAAATCCTTATTGTCAGCTGATCCTTTGAATTTTTAACTATCCGCTTTTGTTATTTCGCTTCTTTCTCAGAAATTGATACTCTTGTTTGTCTATCTTCAGGATGGTAGAGACTAGATCGCAGAGTACCATCCATAGAGATGCTATAGAGGGGACTGCTACCTCCCAGCCAGTACAGTGAGGCCAGGGGACTGCAGCTGCTACCACCTCTGCTCGTATTGAGACCTCGGCAGTAGCAGCAGGGGGTATGCTTCCAGCGGCTCGGAGTCAGGACCCGGTTATTCCAGAGGATCCTTTTCAGCAGCCGCTACCTACAGGATATGTGGATGCAGCGCAGATGTTTGCATACTTCCAGCAGTTTATAGACCGGTAGCAGGCTCGACAGGACAGGGGCATGGAGCTTGCCCTTACGACGGTTGCAGCTCGACCAGTGGTCCATCAGCCGAGGACACCGGGGATCGAGCAGTTTCAGAAGATGAGCCCCAAAGACTTTCTGGGGACAGAGGGGATCCTATATGCCGATGAGTGGATCGAGCATATAGAGGAGATCTTCCGCTTGGCCAGGATTCCAGCAGATCTTCAGATCGAGGCCGCAGCTAGCCGGATGCGAGATCTTGCTCGCACCTGGTATCAGTCAAACCCCAGGATGGGGGTACCTAGGCAGACTTGGGAGCAGTTCAAGGGCTTCTTCAAGAAGAAGTTCTTCCCAGATTCAGCACTCAGAGCCTTAGAGACGCAGTTCGAGAGCCTAGTCCAAGGGAGTCTCTCAGTAGAGGAGTACGCCGGGGAGTTCGGCCGCATTGGCAGGTTTGTGGAGGGCTTGAGCGAGACGACGAAGGCCCAGAGGTTCCGGAAGGGTCTAGTCAAGGAGGTCAAGTCCTTGACCAAGGGCAACCGGGATGCTACGTTCGAGGAGGTCTTGACGGGAGCCTTGCTAGCAGAGGATGATCATGAGCATATGCTCAAGAGGGGGCGAGACCCAGTTGGGGGCAGCACCAGCAGCGGGGGCCAGGCCAAGAGGCTCCACTTTCAGCATCAGCAGCAGAGGCAGTTCCAGCCGCAGCCGATTCAGCAGAGGCCAGTTCACCAGTAGCAGTTTCATCATCAGTCACCCAGGCACCAGACAGTCAGTTGCACTTTCTGCAAGAAGCCTGGGCATGTCTTCAACGAGTGCAGAAAGAGGCTCGGGAGGTGCCTTCTTTGCGGAGCGGCAGATCACCAGCTGAGGGATTGTGTTAGGTCTGGGGGACGAACAGCCCAGGGAGGAGGAGCCAGGGCTCCAGCAGGCCAGTAGAGGGGACCAGCCCTGCCGACGTAACAGCAGAGGTTCGTCCAGCACTTGCAGCAGGCTAAGGAAGGCCAGCAGGGGCGAGCTTTCGCCATGGCAGCAGAGGATACAGAGGCGATAGAAAAGTTGATTGTAGGTTCGATCCTTCTCGACTCCAGTCCAGCTTTTATATTATCCAATTCCGGTGCTTCACATAGCTTCATATCGATATCTTTTACAATTAGACACGATATCATAGCTGAATCGTTGCCTAGGACTTACAAGATCACGACCGGGGGTGGCATTATCCTCGTGAGTGATATTTGTAAGGGTCGAAGAGTAGTTTTGGGAGGCCGTAAGTTGGAGGTGAGCCTGTTCGTAATGCCATTGCCGAACTACGATATAGTACCAGGCATGGATTGGTTGAGCAGGCACCATGCCAGCAATGATTATAGAGGGGGTAGAGTTCTCTTCAGAGTGCTGGGGGAGCCAGAGTTCAAGTATTCCAGATGTCAGATAGAGTAGAGCAGCAGAGTCTTCTGTGGAGTCTTGGTCGAGGAGCAGGCGATTCTTCACCCCTTGATAGCAGATTATATGAATGTTTTCCCAGAGGAGTTGCCGAGATTGCTACCGGACAGAGACATAGAGTTCTCGATATACTTGGTTCCAGAAGCGGATTCCATCTCTCAGCATGTCTATCGGGTGAACAATAGCGAGCTGGTGGAGCTGAAGAAGCAGGTGGATGAGCTACAGGACAAGGGCTTCATCCGCTCGAGTTCATCACCATAGGGTGTACCATTGTTGTTCGTGCCGAAGAAGGATAGGTCAGTACGCATGTGTATTGACTATAGGGCACTCAACAACCTCACGATCAAGAACAAATACCCACTGCCGCGGATCGACGATCTATTTGATCAGTTGAGCGGAGCTCGGGTATTTTTCAAGATTGATCTGAGGTAGGGATATCACCAGATGAAGGTGAAGAGGGAGGATATTCCTAAGACCGCTTTCAGGACGTGGTACGGGTAGTTTGAGTTTTTGGTTATGCCGTTTGGGCTAACAAATGCACTAGTAGTGTTTATGAACCTTATGAATAAGGTGTTCCACCAGTATCTGGATCAATTTATGGTAGTGTTCATTGACGACATCTTGGTATATTCCAAGACTGAGGAGGAGCACGAGGAGCATTTGAGGATCGTACTGGAGACTCTCAGGAAGGAGCAGCTTTACGGGAAGCTCTCCAAGTGTGAGTTCTTCTTGGACCGGGTGGACTTCTTGGGGCATGTAGTGACTGGAGATGGTATCTCAGTTGGTCCCAAGAATAATGTAGCAGTCGAGGCATGGGCAGCGTCGACTTCAGTTGCAGATATCAGGAGTTTCCTGGGGCTGGCAGGATACTATAGGAGATTTGTGCAGGATTTTTTTCGGGTTGCAGAGCCGTTGACACGGTTGACCCAGAAGGATGCTGAGTATGTTTGGTCAGAGGAGTGTCAGGCAGCTTTTGATGAGTTGAAGAAGCGGCTTACGACAGCTCCGATTCTGATATTGCCTTTAGGATCAATTGGATTCACTATTTATAGTGATGCTTCAGGGAAGGGGCTGGGTTGTGTCTTGCAGCAGCATGGAAAGGTGATTGCCTATGCTTCCAGTAAATTACGTTCCCATGAGAAGAACTACCCTACCCATGACCTAGAGCTGGCGGCGGTGATTTTTGCTTTGAAATTGTGGAAGCACTATCTGTACGGCAAGAGGGTAGAGATTTTCACAGATCACAAGAGCTTGAAGTATGTGTTTACACAGAAGGAGCTCAACATGAGGCAGCACAGGTGGCTTGAGTTGATGAAGGACTTTGACATCGCACTTCAGTATCATCCGGGGAAGGCCAACGTGGTTGCCGATGCCTTGAGTAGGTATCCGACAGCCATATGTTTAACTATGGATCGGCACCTGCTTGCAGACTTGGAGAGCCTTAGGATAGATGTGATTGTGCTCGAAGTACAGATACAGTTATGGGGCCTTCAGATACAGTCGGACTTGATGGACAGGATCAAGGCGACACAGTTCGATGATGTGGCTCTACGGTGTATCCGGGAGCAGATCAGTACAGGAGTGGAGGATGTTGAGTTCTTACTTGTAGATGATGGTGCCCTGAGGCATGGTTTATGGTTATGTGTGCCCAACGAGGAGCTCAGAGAGCAGGTTATGCAGGAGGCTCACAGATCACAGTACTCTATACATCCTGGTGCCAACAAGATGTACAGGGATCTGCGAGAGCATGTCTGGTGGTACAGGATGAAGAGGAAGGTGTCCCACTTCATAGCTAGATGCTTGATCTGTCAGCAGGTCAAGGCAGAGAGGCAGTGGCCCGGAGGATTATTGCAGCCGTTGCCCATTCCAGAGTGGAAGTGGAAACATATTACCATGGATTTTATATCGAGGTTTCTACATACACAAGGAGGAAACGACGCGATTTGGGTCATCGTCGACAGGTTGACCAAATTGGCCCACTTCTTGCCATTCAAAGTGGGTACGTCTACAGAGAGAAACATGGAGTTGTATATGAGACAGATAGTCAGGATTCACGGAGTTTTCGTCAGCATAGTCTCAGATCGATATAGTCGCTTTACTTTCCATTTTTGGAGGAGTCTGCAGACTAGCTTGGCACTCAGCTCAAGTTTAGTACTGCATACCACCCCCAGACGGACGGACAGTCGGAGAGGACTATTCAGACACTTGAGGATATGTTGCGAACGTACGTCCTGGATTTTAGAGGTTCCTGGGAGGATCACCTGTATTTGGTGGAGTTTGCTTACAACAACAGTTTTCAGGCCAGCATTGAGATGTCACCGTTTGAGGCTCTGTACAGGCGTAGGTGTCGTACACCCTTATCTTGGGATGATGTTGGAGAGCGAGCTTTACTGGGACCAGAGATGGTTGTTGACGCAGCCGTAAAGGTGAAGCTCATCAGGGACAGACTTCGCGTGGCGCAGGACTGACATCGGCACTAGGCCGATAGCCACCGGAGGTCGCTAGAGTTTGAGGTACAGATTTAGAGATAGGATCAGAAGTAGGTTGTATTTTGTTTTATTTTGTTTGATTGATCGTGTTTGATTTTTTTAGTAACTTGAGACCTTGCTTGTGATTAGGTTGGAGACATGGTTTTTCTGTGGATATCTCCGACTCATGGTACGATACGTTTTGGTGGAGGTGGGAAGCTTAGCCCGCGCTTCATCGGCCCTTTTGTTATCAGCGGAAGAGTCGGTGACTTGGCATACAGGCTAGAGTTGCCACCTGCACGAGTAGAAGTTCACAACGTATTTCACGTATCATAGTTGAGACGGTACGTGGCTGACCCTGGCCATGTGCTCGATCACTCGGAGATAGAGGTTGGACCTACTCTCAATTATCCAGAGCAGCCTGTGGAGGTTCTGGATCGCCGGGAGAAGGTATTGAGGAACCAGGTGATACCCTTGGTACGCGTCGCATGGAGGCATCATTCTCCAGGAGAGTCTACCTGGGAGCGGGAGGATGAGATGCGCGAGCGGTACCCCTATCTTTTTGGAACTTGAGGTATACTTTTTTATCCTTCTTAACAGTTAGTTTCGCCTTTAAATTTTGAGGACGCAATTATTTTAAGGGGGTAGATTTGTCACTACCACTTTTCTAGCTTGAGGGTATTTTGGTCATTTTCAAAATTTTGGAATTTAATTTGATTTATTATAATTATTTATAATTAATGTGATTTTTAAGTGATTTAGTATAATTAATTTTGGTGTTTTAGTGACTTTGACTTATGTTGACCTTGGAGACTAACCTAGTGGCTAACCTAGGTCATGACTATGTGATTAGGATATGGAACCCTAGGTTGGCTTAAGTTAGTGAGGTTTAACTCATTGGAATTAGTTTGGGAAAATTAGGAGCTAGATTGATTAAGGAATGGCTTGTAAAATCACAAGTCATTTTATGACTTAAAGGCTTAATGGCCCATAGGCCCACACCCTTTGAACCAAACCCTAACCCTAATAATCTTGGCCGGCCATAGGTGTTTCCCCCCTATTTATACCACCTTGAAATTAGGGCTTGCCTCTTTAGGAAATCATTGCCATTTGGAAGAGGTGAGTTTCCATCTTTGTAAATTCTTAAAAATTCCATTTTAACTCCAAATTCCTCCAAACCAATTGCAATAGGACCTAATATTAGTATTCTTGCTGTTGGTGATGAGTATTTTCAGGAAGGACACAATTTGAGGGAGTTTGGTGGTATGTGGAACTCTTTCCATTTGGGGATTTTGACCCATTGTTCACCTATAGGTATAATCCATTCTATTGCATATAAATTCTATTAAAATTCATTTCTAGGATGCCCTAACCCTAATCTAACAGTAGGATAGGCTAACCCTAGAATTTGGACCCATTACGTGTTCGTATCGGACACGTATCACTGTGTATAGGTAAGTGTTCGACGAAATGCCTCAAAGGGCATTTCGTTCGATTTTGTGAATTATGTTTGAATAGGAAAATCTATTTTCACCTCGCTTATGCATTCCTTGGACATTGAGCATGTTTTGTGTCGGGTTGAGTCGACACGAGCGTGTGACACACGGTCGTACACGCACGCGCACGGGCAAGCAGCTTGCCCTGCTGTTCGGGTGGCACTGCGTTGTGCACACAGGGTTCCAATCCACGAAACTTGACACGTGTGTCGTGTCCATGACTGACACGTGGCTCCTCGAGTTTTATGAGCTCTTATGTCGTGTCGGACACGATATGGCCTGTGCACGTGTCGTGCACTATGTACACCAAGTTCTGAATCGTGTTCTTGAGTGTAATTGTTTATTAATGCCTTTAAGTAATGTTTTAAATTGCTAAGTACATCCTAGGTATGTTATATAATCTCTGTTATATTAGGTTGCATATTAGAAATGATTGTTATGGTGAATTGGATTCGAATGGGGGAAATTTACTGTTTTCTGATACGCACTGACACTGAGATTCCAGTTTTTCCTAAACCTTTTAATTCCTGATTTAAATGATGGATTTCAACTGATTTTGATCCCCACATGTTACATTTCATGCTAACTAAGTTTCTAAACTCAATTATATGCTTGTGGTTGTGAGAATGAGACTTTGGTTATTGGGTTGGTTTTCGAATTTGTTGCAAACCTGAGAATCCAGGTTTTTTCCCTATTTTATGAACTATAGCTAACTGTTAGACCCTGTGTTATCCTCCTCATTTGATTTGTAGGGTTGCTTCTTAAAAACCTGAGATTTAATATGTAAACTGAGATGTACACTGTTTCATTGATTTCCTTCTTTTTGATTTAGCATATAACTGAGATTCATTGTTAAACTAAAAGTTCATATGAGTTGAACCTGAGAATATGTGTAAAACCTGAGTCCCCTCATTTATTTATTGAATGCCTGAATTGATTTCCATTCTCTTGAATTAATTGAAACAGAGATTCACTGTTAGAACCAAAACTAGTTCCCTACCTTCCAATATATGTTGGTTGTTCACTGAACATTCCTTTACATTGATTTCAATGTTATGATTCTTCTAAAACTGAGGTTATGTTCCCAGTTTTCCCGTAACTTGAGATTGGTATTGTTTTAACTGTTGTTTGGTTCTATGAACTGAATATTCATTGGGTAGCAGTGAATCATTCCCTGTTTTCCTGTTTTCTTAATCACAAATGCACACTATTCTTTTACACTGTTTTTTCAGATTCTCATAGGTTTTGATTTGAATTGTAAATTGAATTCTTTTTCTTTCTTTCACTGTCTTCTAATACACACACAAATTTTCATTGTCATATCTCTAATCTAACACACACACACATACATATTGTATACTCATGTGTTTTTTCCTCTCTCCTTTCCTATGTATATATGCATTGTGATACATATGTATATAAGTTTCCTATTTATGAGTATAGGTGTTTTCATATATATATATATATATATATATATTAGATATATATATGGTGTATGGTAATATATATGATATTATGTTTTATATGTCATGATTTAGGGTATGGGTGATTTTGTATAGTGACTATAGGATAGATGTATTCTTAATAGACTATTAGACATAGTCATGTCATGTGGTTATGAGTTTATGGTATGGTTAGGCATGGTATGCCTAGTTGGAATCTAGATGGACTGTTTAGCCTTAGTAAACCTAGATTAGGCTAGTTTGACATAGGTTTGACTTGGTTGACCTAGTTTGACTTCTAGGGTTGACCAGAGTTGACCAAGAGTTGACTTTGGTCTAAATTGACCTAGATTCATGTAGAATGCATTGTAGTGCTTTACATTACTATTCTGGACTTGTTGTGACTTGTGCTATTCTGATTAGGAGCCAGACACCACTCCTCGGACAGTACTTTCATATTGGACACTCGGATACCAGGCGAGTACATTCTCTGATCATTTCATATCCTGCTTAGAATTATATTCCTACTTTAGATTACCTTACCTGATGCTGTCACGACATTATCACGGATTAGTACTATGTGGATCTCTTCATGCGATGTTATCCCCCTCGGGTGCATCGGGTACATTGTGTCATGTGCGTTTCACTTTCATCATGTACTCCTGTGCTTTCATTATACATGTATACTCCAGTGAATCTTGTACTCTCATGTTCACGGAGCCCTCATGTATACTATCATGTGCACCCTTTCATGGGCCCCCATGTGATATCATGTACAATAATATAACCTACTTAGATCCTTGTGTATTGATTGGGGAAAACGAGGGAGTGCTATTAGTCATGTGAACAATTCTATAGTAGTGTAGATCATGTACAACTCTTTAGTGTAGATCATGTACAAATCGGTCATGTTCACATATGCTATCCTGTACTCTGCATCACTAGCAACTATTAGTTTTCTATATACAGTAGCTATTTACATACAGTTCTCTTTTTCATCATGTACTTTCTTTCAGTTTCCTGTATCTTACTCTACTGCATGTTTATATTTTCTAACCTGCTAGGAACTGTTGAGATGTACTGTGCTCGCTCCTGTCCTGGCTGGACTTGTTGAAATATTACAGAGGATGAGGAGGAGGCCTATCTGCACACTTTCTACGGGGCAGCCTTAGATGATACTTGCGAGCTGGACCCTCAGGAGGACCCAGCTCTAGCTGAGGACATCACCCCGATTGCCTAGACTAGATTAGTTAGGCTTATCTTCTTTTATTAGTCTTGAGACATGTTTTAGCTAGACTTTATTCTGAGTTCTGAGTTGTATATATTCTTTCATTCTGTATCTGAGACCATGTACTTCTGGATATTTGCTGGGATTATCTTAGACTACTTTTTTATCTATTTGTTTCCTTGAGTTCTATTTCATATCGTGCTATCTCTTCCTTAGTTGTGATTGAGTTTATTACTGCTATGTCACCCCCATTCGGGGAGTATAAACTGTTTAGATATATATTGTTTGATGTATGTTGACCTAGGACAGCGTTCTACCGCCGACGCTGCAGCATAGGCTGGACGTACCCACGTCTCGTGCCCTTACTCTAGGGTGCGGGTCGTGACAGTTTTGGGACATTTGGCACATTACAAAAATGCCCACCAAGTCAAAGAATAGAATGGTTTTGAGTTGGGGTCAAAAGGGTAACTTGGAAACTTCTAATTCCAAGTTATAAATCTAATTCTAAACTATAATCCCACTAAAATCAAATAGGATTAGTCAAAAATAAATATCTGGGTTTGGTTATGACGAGTTAGTCGGGTCCAATTGGGTCCAAAACTGACCCGGGTCACTAACACAAGTCAAAATGAGACAAAACTCAAACCCGATCAAATAAAACCCTAAAATACCATATTAATAAATAAATAATAACAAAATATTAGAATATTAAAAATGACAAATTTGCCCTCAATTTTGAAAATTGGAGGTGACACAACCCTTCACCAAACTGATGAAGAAAATAGTATCTTATGCAAGGACCGAAGAATGCCAGTGCGCGTTCGGTGACATCAAAAAGTACCTCACTAGTCCTCCAGTACTAGTTGCACCGGTCGTGGGAAGACCTTTCATGCTATACATCTGAGCTATGGACCATTCTTTCGGTGCTTTGCTAGCCCAGAAAAGCAATGAAGGCCACGAACATGCGATCTACTATCTCAGCAGGACCATGATTGGGGCCGTGTATCGGTATAATCCTGTAGAGAATGAGTGTCTTGATCTGCTCTTCGCCATCCAGAAGACACGCCATTATGTGGGCGAACAGACAATCCACGTTGTCATCCGAGTCAACCCCCTCAGAGTCCTCATGACTAAGCTAGGGGCTTTAACTCGCGATTATCCACATGGGCGATACACTTGACTCCTTATGACATGGTGTTCGTCCCATAAAAGGCAGTCAAAGGCCAAGCATTGGCCGACTTCTTGGCGGTACATCCTATGCCATAAACATGGAAGCTCTTTGTAGACATTCCCGATGAAGTCCTAGAGTCCAATGCCATCTCAGATAACCTGGTTTGGCACATGTTTTTTGACGGCACTTCAAGAACAAGACCCAAAGGCGAGATCATCGCAGGGGTCGGAGTCGTTCTCATCACTCCCGATGGCCTGGTCATCTACCGTGCATATTCTCTCATGGAGTCGTAGACAATAATGTTGCTGAGTATAATGCTCTTATCATCGGACTCCAGCTCGCTAAACAGTTGGGGGTTGACTGCATCGAGGCCTATGGCGACTCGAAATTGATCATTAACCAGGCTCGAGGACAATACGAGGTCCATCATAAAGATCTGATTCCTTACCAGCAGGCAGCAATCGATATCATTTGCACCTTTATAAGGTTCTTTATAGAACATGTACCTCAGTTGGAAAACTTTGAGGCCGACGCACTCGCTGGCCTCACAGCTTCTCTGGTAGCTCCGGTTGGAACCCAATATACCGTCACGGTAATGGCGCGAGAGCTAGCTTGCCCAAAGAACAATCTATATATGTGTCTGAGTTACGTAGTACAAACAGACACTAATGGTGACGTTCGGGACTGGCGATTCCCGGTTATAGACTACGCAGTCTACGGAATCCTACCTGAAGACCTGAAGGAAGCTACTTCTGTCAAGAGAAGCTTTCTTCGATTTTTCTACGATACTACTACCAAAATGTTGTATCGTCGTTCATACGACAAGCTTCTCCTACGATGTTTATCCAAGAAAGAAGCACAAGAGAGACTCCGGGAGGAGCACAATGGCATTTGCGGAGCCCATCAGCCTGATCCTAAGTTACAAGATTGATTACATCGCATGGGTTACTACTGGTCCACTATAATGGCACAGGCCGTTGATTATGTAAAAATAGTGTCGAGTATGTCAGTTGCATGTTGACTTCATCCACCAACTTTCTGAGTTTCTACACCCCACAACGGCCTCTTGGATTTGAAGCATGGGGAATAGATAATATCGGGCCAATCAGTCCATCGTTCTCCAAATGACACCGGTTTATACTCGCCAAGACCGATGATGATGACTCTTAAGACAGCTGGGAAGTTCGAACCCAAGTGGGAAGGACCATTCGTCATAGAGATGGTCTATTCCAATGGGGCCTACCGACTGGCCAAACCTAACGGCGACTTGCTAATGATGCCAATCAATAGCAAGTTCCTGAAGAAATACTATGTCTGAAATACAAATAAACATAGGTTCCCGCATCCCCCGCTAGTGCCCGAGAATTCTATTACTGAGTTCACCTCTTTCATAACTCCCCCAGTAGAAAACTTTTTACGTCTATATTACCACTGAATTGTTATTCCACACCATAGCGAAGATTGTGCCTACCATGTCCATAACACATCTGAGTAGACATCTCTCCCATGACAATACCCCATGATTGTCATAATTATCCATAGAACCTTTCACGTCCATACTACCTCTGAATCGTTCTATACACCCGAAGGGTCTATCCTTGCCATGACCATATCACCTCTGAGTAAGGAAGATCCTACCACCAAAAAGTTCATGTTTACCATATCCATATTACCTCTTAGTAAAACACCCTGTCCCCAACGGAGTTATCTTCGTTCCTTCATGTCGTACTACCACTGAGGGATTTCTCACTCTTGTACAAGAAAAGGTCATAGCAAAAGACAAGCGAAACCAAATTTTTATTTATAGAATGAAAGTGTTTTCTTTCTTTGCTACAAAAATAGTCTCTCACAAACCAAATCGAGAGACAAAAAGAAGGTCAAAACTGAGGACCGATGCATAAGTCCTTCTAGTCGGCTCCTCAAAAGAGTAATCTGGGGGTCAACCGATGCTTGGGCTCGACGCTCGGCCTCGTGACAGCGAGCGGCTTCATCATTAACTGGAGACAGGTTTTGGCATACAAGGGCCAGTTTCGCCTGACGCATGCCAATACTTTTCTTCTCTCGGGCCAAGATCTCGGAGAGCTAATGAAGGGACTCCCCCTCGTCCCTCAACTTCTCCAGAACGCTCTTCGCAAGGTCTAATGTTTATTCCAGCCTCCGGATATGCTCCCAGAGGGTCTTGTACTGCTCCTACGAGGCTGTGCGATGCAGATATGAGCCTCTTCGGTTTCGGTCACCTTCTCAATTGCGACCTCAATCTCGACAAGTCTGTCAGCCAAGGCCCGACAATTCTGCTCATGCTAGGATGCTTTAGAAGCCATTTTCTCTAGCTCCACAGCAGCTAGGGCCGGAAGACCGCGCTCAAAATTTTGAAACCTCAGCGACCGTTTTCTCAACGGTCGGTGTGACCAACTCCTCAGTAGTCTTCTCAACCGACGTTTCAGCAACTGGCTCGTCAGGAATCTTTTTGGCCTATTCTTCTATAGTCCCCTTGGCCAGACCCCTGGTAGTTACGTCGGCGGGCTCATCAGCATCCACCTCGGTTGGAACCTCAGTTGTCGGCTTATTCTTCATTGGTCTCTTCGGTTGTCTCGCCGAGGACTATATCAGCCAACACCTCAATCGCCTCCTCGGCGACTTTCAGAATAACCTCGTCAACCAGTTGTTCGATAGTCATTCTTGCCAGTCTCAACAGTTCGGTCGACCGATACTTCGATAGCCTTTGCCGTCAACCCTTCTAGAGGATCTTCGACCAGCTGATGAGACGAATCCCCAAAATTTGTCAAGGGCAGCTCCTCGGCCGAATGATCTTTTTCGTCTCCCAGCACATCGGGATTATCCTCAACCCTTCTTCCGACATAGAGAAGGTACGATGGAAAGGTTCTGGGTAATATCCTCAGCATCCACGTCCACCTGGCCCATCACTGGTACAGACTCTAGAATACCACCCTCGGCTGCCACCACGTTAACCTCAAGGACCTTCACGGCCTTGTCCTTAATCAGCCCCACGAAAGTTTCCTACTAGAGCGAAGCCAACGATTCCGAAGAGCCTCGAGTCTCATACTCGAAGGGAGCAGAAGGAGAGACACCTTCCGGGTTGGTAGTTTTATCAGCTGCAGTCTCCCCCTCGGTCCTTATGACTCGGAAAACCTCTGGGGCAGGTTCCTCAGAAAGATCCCTGAGTCTTTCAGGCCATGTGGTTTCGCCTACACAAGCAAAGCAGTGATAAACAGAAAGTACTGAATGAAACCTCGAAAAAAAATACTAAGGCTCACTCGTAAAGGAGGTCTAATGGGTAGGGCACTCGGTTCCAATAAAGGCTGTTAGGAGGGTCCACCCCGCAGAGGTACAACTATCCTTGTTCTCTTAAAAGGAAGAGGGCTCACACCTGAAGAAACCTGACGCTTCCGCGGGTTACTCAGGAGAAATTCCTCCTCTCTTCCCTCCCTCGATGAGCTGGAGCCATCGGCGGATCTGCTCTCCGATGATGCAGGCTCCTGGAGACTCTTTGAAACCAATTGAAGATTTTCGAACATCATCCCCTCAAGCAAACTTCACTCTCGATCGTACTCCGATAAGAAGTTGTTCGCAATACAGTAGAACTTCACAGCGGAATACAAGACACGAGTCTCCTCATGCATAGAAGGGATCATAAAATTTGCTCCAGTACCACCAGCATTATAATAACACTATGCCCTGGCGCCATCCAGTAGACTCCCTTCATAACCAAGACAGGAGCTTGGATTGCCCATCATGGTCTGACTATAAACAAAATGACGGGCGAATAAGCTTGGCAAATAAGGCTCCAAGTACACCCATTTTTGGTTTCGATACAACAAATGTAAAGGACGGATGGACTACAACCAGTAGAAGGCACTGAAAGTTAGATCACTATCAACTAACTCATCATTAACAAGAAAACCCTTGTATATATGCAAAACCTTGTTGAAAGTATATCCGTCAAAATGGCCCAACATCCACCTAGAGACAGGGACCTCATGGTGGAGTCATTTTATACGATGATAGTTACGCAGTGTGACCTCCCCTTCATCGTAACACTCAAGAGTGATGGGGACTATCAAATTAGGGCTGTGTAAAGCAAACCAATCCATCAAGTAGTGGTAAGGGAGTCCAACCTAAGGAAACTCATCGTTCCATCCATGGCACTCTATTATCCTCTTGGATAACTCCCACAAACCGCACAGGTTGTCATATACCAAAGCCGGCAAGAGAGCCAAAGAATGTTTGAAGCCAAGCCTCACAGCGGGCAGAATAAGTTCCAGACTAATCCGTCCTGCAGGCCCAGAACCTCCTGGAACCCCAGCCTTCTGCAACCATATCATCAGAAAAACGGCTAAGGTTGCTTTCGGACTTAAAGCAGTTATATTCTGATATAAATAGTAGTGAACAGCAGAGGTAGGCTTTCCCTCGGCATCTATGGAGGGAGCAGAGACCCCCGCTTTAGCTATCAAATCGTCCACTTCGTCAGCAGTATATGCCCGTTGCGTGGTAAAATGAACCTGCTCCAGCATCGATGGATGCTTTGTGAAGATATAATCCGTCTAGGCCTTGATGTATGGAGGAGCCTCCGCTCTACCCAAGTGCGTGCATACTTGGTGATAGCAAAGCAATTCCTTATACATAGCCATCATCTCGGGACATTTGTTCTCCAGCACTAGAACTCCTTGCAAGGGGCATATTCCTTATATGGTACGTCCCCCCATGGCAACTTCGAAATGGCACGCATCTCATGGAGGGATAAACCCATCTCTCTGTGAGGGGTGAAGGAAGTCCCGATGTGGTGATTAAATAGTTCCAGCAAAGCCATGATCAGAGGCCGATTGATCTCTATACCATGCTCGATGGCCTTGATGGCACGATGCAGGCCTGTACCTAGCAAGTCTTTCTTGAGCCTGTCTACCACCCATTGGGTCAGTTCGTACCATTCCACCTTAGGATAAATCTAACCTTCAACTCGGAAGATATCCTTCGGATATGTATAGCTTGTGGCCAGAAGCCTGTTAGCGAAAAGAGAGGCTTGGAACGGATGCTCCTCCGTGGTAAACTCTATGAGCAGACGACCAGGGAGTAACACCCGCAGCATACAAGATGGACCATCAGGAGCACTCTTAAAAGAATCCCTCTGATTATAGTAACCTTCCACTTGGATATGATCGGTCATTAAACCTCCTAGTTTCGGGGTCAGATCCCATTTCATAAGACGCTTCTCGACAAAGCAGAAGAAAACTGAAAACGGGATGTGTCAGTTGATCGACGGAATGTACAAATAGAGACCATCGTTCTTAAAATACAAGTTTTCGTTTATCTCCAGAAGCTTGGTATGTTCCAAGACCAGCTGATCGCCAAAAAGAAACGAAGGTTTCAACATCTTGACAGGATCAGAAGGGAGAGACAACTTGCCTTGATCCATCATACGACGAAAGTATATGAGCTATTGATCTCATATCATGGCTAGTCGCCCTTTTGGTTGACCTTGGGCAATCAACTGCCTGACAAGAGTGGTGAGCACCTCATCAAAGTTTATGCCCGAGGCAAAGACCGATGCGTTTAAAAGGATTTCCCTAAAAAGAGATGTAGACACAGAAACTGCACAGAAACAATGTGTGTCAGAAAGACACAAAAGATTTTCTGCAGACACAGAGAGCAAAATTACTGCGCCAGGATAGAAAAGCATCTGCACAGTCACTACATCCGTGCAGGAACTATCAAAGTGGACTACGCGTCAGCCAACAACCATCCGTACAGGTACTTTATAAAAAGAACAGCACAGGAAGAATGGCTGCATCTATGAGAAAATTTAGCACATTGATAGTCGTTACTTTGTAAAAAGTAACAACTATGTGCGTCAGTTAATAAAGCTTCAGCACATCTACGGAACACCACTCCGAAGAATGGCACCCATGCGCATCAGCCAGAAAAAGCACCAGCCTATCTTCAAGACGACGCTCTTAAGAGTCGACGCTCATATGCATCAGCGAATCAAGAAATCAATGACAGTCATACACCTACTAGCAATGGATGGTCGCACGTCTCCGTGTACTAAGACTCCTACGATAGAAGCTTGCTCAATAACGACGACTTCGGAGGCCAACTGCTTCCATTTGGACTGTCGGGTGCTCATCGTGGCCTCTCCAACTTGCCTCGCCGATTACGCTCTAGTCTGTCTTACACTCATTACAGCCGGCCGGGGGCTACTACTGACCAATTGGCCTTTTTGGAGCCCGCCGCAGGAGCTTTTGGGGTTCTTGATTTCTTGGGGGCCATGGAAAGAAAAGTTAGGGTTTGAAAGAGGAAGAAGACTCTGATGAAAAGCTTCTGTAAGAAGAAAAAAAGACAAAAACCTTCTCCCTCTCATAACAGACCCTATTTGTAGGGTATGGCCACGTCAGTAAAAGAAGACAAAACTCTTCGTGAACGAGGAAACTCTTCGGACGACGTAGGAATTAAGAGTAAAGATCATGATGACTGTTCCCTAGAAATGAGGAGTTGTGATCAAATTTTAATAAAGTGATGGCTCAAGGCATTTAATGCCAAAGGCTAAGCGTGACCACAGCCTGTCAGTAAGCACTGGGCATTCGCTTACAAAGGACACGTGTAATGCTTATGTTTAAAGTATTCCGAGCTTGGCTCAAGTTCGAAATACTTTGAAGGGGGTTTTGTAGAAGCATGAAAAAAGCACAGACTTATCAAAAGTGCAGGTGGCGTTCCCACTATACATGGCTTCACAAAAGAGTAGGTACCCCAAAAGCGCAGACAGATAATCAAAGTCTCACAGACATATAACAAATGGTTCATTAAGAGTTCTTTATTAAAATCATGTCTACAAGGATCTATTACATATGCTTCATAAAAAGAACTAAAGCACCTAAAAATCTACAAGGAGGTTAATCTTCACAGATGTGCAGTACTGTCTGAGCGAGCCACTTTCTGAAGCAGCTATTGGCCCGAACAAGAACTCTGTCCACAGCACAGGGTGTGGCACCGCCATTAAGCAGGACAGAGCACAACCTGTGGCTCTTCAGATTAGCAATCAATCCAAACCCGAAAGCTTGGATCTCAAAGGACACCAAGATGTTGTTCAGGTTCGAACTCCTTACGCCAAATGCTCAAGTGCATCTCAAAACTCAACAGTAGTTCTTCTACAAGGACACAACTTCTTTCAATAAAGGAATCCTTAACCAATAGTCGACTTGTGCAAGGCCAATGGTCATTCGAAGCTAAGTCAAAATCGAGCATGACGGTGGGAACGTTAAGAGATAGAAGAAACAACCCTTAGGAAAAGCTTCCCTTTATATAGGGTAAGTGTTGTCCAACCCACACGCCACGTGGCTGTCGGTCAAAGACTCTAAATTAGTAGGATAAACCTAAGACTCAGCACAATAAATCTCAATTAGTAGGTTCATTCAACTAAATTCTAGGCTACAGACTTCTTAAATTTGCCAAATGATAGCTGTAATTAAAGAAGAGGATGACTGACTCGTCCATCAAAAGTGTAGTCATTAATTGCTCTTATGACTTCGATAGAAACTAGCTCCTTCGACTTAGAAGTGCAGCCAGTTCATTCCTTCCATTGCGTCCTCACTTCAACCCATAAATTGCAGTGACTCCGTTGCCCGAAGCACAAGTCCACTCATCATCCTAAAACTGCAGTGACTCCGTTGCCTGAAGCACTTATCCACTCGTCACTCTAAAAGTGCAATGACTCCGTTGCCTGAAGCACAAGTTCGCTCGTCGCTCTAAAAGCGTAGTGACTCCGTCGCCTGAAGCACTTATCCACTTATCACAATAAAAGTGCACTGACTTCGTTGTCTGAAGCCCAAGTCCATTCGTCGCCCTGAAAGTGCAGTGACTCCGTTTCCTAAAGCACAAGTCTACTCGTCGCTCTAAAAGCATAGTGACTCTGTCACCTGAAGCGCTTGTCCACTCGCCGCTTTAAAAGCACAGTGACTCTATCGCCTAAAGCACAGTCTACTTATCGCCCAGAAGCACAGTGACCTCAAAGCCTCGCCAGAAGCACAGCTTAAATAGAAGCACAGTCTTACGGGATAACGTAGTTCCACATGGCTAGACGAGTGTTTATGTCCTTTCAGATTGGTTCGTTTAAAAACCACCGCTCTTAAGGTAGGACAGAATTCAATTATGTTGATAAGAGCAATATCCTATCGGTTTGTTTAAACCATATAAGGTTGGAATTTGTTCCTATAGACGAGGGCCATATCCAATTGGTTTGTTTAAACCAATGGCCCCCTAAGATAAGATAAAATCTAACTTCAGGGATAGGAACAGAATCTGCTCAGGTTCATTCGATCAACAGTAAACACACGCCATGTGTCGTTTATTCAGTCATGTTGATAATTTCCCCATGATCTCGATAAAGGAGAATTCCAGTGTCCACCACGTGTCGCTCAGCAATAGCTCTCACCGTGCAACTTCGAGATTCTCTCATATCTCTATGTGCAGTATTCCGTACAATCCTTAAGCACATCATTTATGTGCTTTCCTATAAGTAGAAGGAGTTTTCCTTCGATAAAGAGGCTTCAAAATCTTCACAAATTTGGCATCTTCTTAATTGGTAACCCCAGTGTTCCAATCACAAGCACCAGAAAACCAGAGCAAGTTCAACTCGTCGTCAGATCGTTAATTGAGTAAAGGAGCCACTGCAGTGCTTAATCTCTACTGCCATACTTCTCCAAAAAACTTTGTACTTAGATGTCCTGTTTAAGAATTATTTGTACTCTTTTTATGTCTAATATAAAAAAGTTTGCATAACCTTTTGTCATGGCAAATAGGAGCAAAGGGAGCTTACCTTTTCTGAGCCTGTTATCATTGACCTTCGTCGTAACAAGCCTACTACTTCTCTTTTTCCTCCTCTTATCATCGACTGTCTTCAGCCAAGGTCGAAAATGATGTTGTAACTGTTGAAGCAGTAAAAGATATATATTAATAAAGTAATGTCGCCTTCGTAGTATACTGATATCACTTTTTACACACAACATTACATAAAATTTTTGGATAATTTCGAACCTCTCACCCTAGGAGCAATTCAGCCTTTCCAGGATAAGATATAATTTGAACCAGTACAAAATTCGTTCTTCGTAGTTCCTCCTCGGACCGATGATGAGTATCCAATTCTCTCTTCAGCAAAGGACGTAAACAAAAGACTATACTCGACAGTGATTCTAAAAATGATGATCATGGAAGAATGCAACTATGTCGTTATAATCAACAATCCAAGAATATTATCTAAAAAAATGGGTTATAATTTCAGGTTTAGACTTAATAGAGGTAAAGGTAGACGAACTCCTATTCGACTACCTGCCCTGAAAGGAAAGTCATAACAATACTACAACAAGACTAGACATGGGTTAGGCTATACTATATCGATCACAACCGCAGATACATCTGAATTAGGCGAAGAGATACGATCTCACTCCTCTGGTTCTTTCTCATGGGACTCAGACACCAGTATAGGGGATGTCTATCGATTGACTCTATCTGTCAATATGGTGACGACTAAATTCACAAAAGACAATGATGACTTATCGAGGCTTATGAGAATGAACCTTAGGCACAAAAAATGGATACTCACTGGAAACTTTGCTTCGAACAGCATGAACCAGCCACTGAGGACGAAATAATCCAGATCGACGTCAAAGATGAAGCTTCTCCAAGGCCAATATTTATCAGCAAGAGCCTCCCTGAGGCAGACAAACAAGACCTGATCTAGATCATTAAAGAGTACATTGACGTATTCGCTTGGAGCTACGAAGACATGCATAATATCCTCAGATTGCTACTCACAAGCTCAATATTTTATCGAACGCCAAGCCTGTTAAACAGCAACAAGGACGATTCTGACATGATATGATAGATGCTATAGAAGTTGAAGTCAATAAGCTCATCGTCTACAGCTTTGTTAGGGAGGAAAAATATCCCGACTGGGTAGCTAACATTGTCCCAGTTATGAAAAAGACATAAAAAGTTTGAGTCTGCATTGACTTCAGAGACCTCAATACAGCTTGTCCCAAAGATTAGTTTTCTCTTCCAATTACTGATGTCATGATCGACAATACCTGCAGGTTCGAACAAATGTCTTTTATGAACAGATTCTCTGGTTATAATCAGATCAAAATGAATCCTGAAGATGAAAATCATACATCCTTTTGCACTCATCTGCGAGTTTAGAGCTACATAGTCATGCCGTTCGGTCTTAAGAACGCTGGTGCCACTTATCAGTGGGCCATGAGTACTAATTTTTGTGATCATTTACAAAAAATAGTCGAATGTTATGTCGACGATGTTGTTGTCAACAATCGTTTAAAGGAAGATCATATCCAAGACCTGAAGACTATATTTGATCTAATGTGTCAACATCAACTCAAGATGAATCCCACCAAGTCATTCCTGGGTGTCTCTAGTGGCAAATTTCTCGGATTCGTTATTATCTCTAAGGGTATGCACGTTGACCCCGATAAAGTCAAAGTCATTCAAGAGATGCGTCCTCCACGAAACCTAAAAGATCTATGAGGATTCCAAGGACGACTTGCCTATATCAGGAGATTCATCTTAAATCTCTCCAGATGCTTATTCATTTGGACTGATGAATGCTAGCAAGCATTTGAAGACATTAAGCGGTACTTGATGAACCCTCCAGTTTTAGTTCCTCTGATCACAGGAATACCCTTCCTGATGTACGTTCGAGCAATGGATCACTCTCAGTGCCCTCCTAGCCCAAAAAATAACGAGGGCCATGAGCAAGCAATTTATTATCTCATTCTTACAATGATTGGTGCTGAACACCGATATAGTCTGGTAGAAAAAGAGTGCTTAGCCTTGATATTTACTGTCCAGAAGACGCGTCATTACATCACATGCTAAACCATCCATGTCATCTCCAGAGTCAATCCTTTGCGAGTACTAATGAAAAAGCCTAGTACACTCAATTCTAGACTTTCTACATGGGCGATATTGCTAGCATAGTATGATATGGTCTATGTTCCACAAAAATTTCTCAAGGGTCAAGCCTTAGCTGACTTCTTGGCTGCTCATCCAGTTCTTGAAACTTTGAAACTCTATGACGATATTTCCAATGAAACCCTAGAGTCTAACACGGCTTCGAAACGAATACTCGCTTGGCGTCTTTCCTTTGATGGTGCATCTAGAATTAGACCAAACAGTACCATCATTGCTAGAGTAGGGATTGTCCTTGTATCCCCAGAAAGGCTAGCCATTCAAAGAACCTATTCTCTGGACGAGTCATGTTCTAACAATGTTATCGAATATAATGCTTTCCTTATCGGTCTCCAGTTAGCTAAGAAGTTGGATATCGACTATCTTTAAGTAAATGGAGACTCTAAACTGATCGTCAATTAGGTTAGAGGTACGTACGAGGTCCGACACCATGATATCATTTCCTACCAAAAGGCAGCAGTTAAACTTGTTATGTCATTCAAAGGTTTCTTTATTGAGCATGTACGCCGAGCGTGCAATACAGAAGCTAATGCACTCGCTAATCTAGCAGTAATATTAGATGTTCCTGTGAAAAGGCAACAATTAATCGTCATCGCCAATCGAGAATTATCTTATATCGAGAATAATCTGAATATTGAACTCAGTCATGCGGTCGAGATTTATACTACCAGTAAAGATTGGAGGACTCCCTTTATCGACTTCGTAGTATATGACATCCTGCCAGAAGATCCTAAAGAAGCAACAACAATTCGTCATCGATCACTTTAATTCTGTTAAAATCACTCATCCAAGACACTCTACCGTCGATCTTTTGACGGCATGCTCCTGTGTTGCCTCGTAGGTGATGAGGCAAAACATATATTACATGAAGCTCACGAATGTGTGTGCGATGCACATAGCCTATTCCTAAGCTACAAGACCGTATTAGACACATGGGATACTATTGGCCCACTTTGGTGGCGGTTGTAATTGAATATGCAAGCAAATACAGAGCATATCAAATCCATACAGATTTCATCCACCAACCGTCAGAATTCTTACATCCAACTGCAGCATTATTGCCCTTTGAATCCTGGGACATGGATGTTATTGGTCCTATCAACCCACCACCATCACGAGGACATTGGTTCATCCTGGCTATAATCGACTAGTTCTCAAAATGGACAGAAGCTATTCCTCCAGCTAAAGTCAAGGCAAGCAGTGTCATCAACTTCATCAAGCATCATGTAATTTATCGATTTGGAGTTCCTCGAAGAATCACTCATGACAATGGACCTCAGTTCGTGCGTTAAGCATTAACTCGATTATGTAATGACACTCGAATCAACAATATTGCTTCTACAGCTAATAATCTCGCAGCCAACGGTTTAGCAGATGCATTCAACAAGACAATCATTAAGCTTCTCAAGAAGTTTATTTTTTCCAATAAATGCAACTGGAGCGAAAATCTTGGAGAATGCCTATGTGCGTATCGTACTACTATACGTACCCCGACTGGCTATACACCCTTCTCTGTGGTGTATGGATGCGAAGCCGTCTTACCATTGGAGATTCAAATTCCATCCCTGAGAATAGCTATCACCAATGAGCTAACAGTAAAAAATAGTAATCGTCTTCGACTTCAAGAGCTTGAAGAGCTCGATTAGAAGCGGCTGCTAGCACAACAACACATTGAGCTATACCAAGCCCGTATTTCAAACGCTTTCAACCATAATGTTAAAAAACAAACTTTCAAAAAGGCTAGTTAGTCTTTAATGTCTAACGTCCTATGACTATGACGCACATGAGCAAAGGCAAGTTCGAGCCAAAGTGGGAGGGTCCCTACGCCATAAGCAAAGTCTTCTCTAACGGAGCATACCAGCTGACCGGGATGGACGATCAAATAGCCATGATGCCTAACAATGGTAAATTTCTAAAAAAAATATCATGTTTGAAAGTATGTATTATATTTTCTAGCAAAATATTATACATATACAAATATTCAAATTGTTATCTTTTGTTCACTCCTTCGTGAATAAACCTACAGATAATAAGTCCTCAAAAATCCCCAGTGAAGTCTAACCCAGAGCTTATGGTACATCTTCAAAAGATTAATCCATAACATCCATCACATCATATCGTTACAATATCATCTTTTGAAACCCAGTTATTTTAAAAGATATCTTATTCTTGATCCCCAATTGGTTTAAGGATAATCAACAGATATATGAATTCACGTCTACAATACCTCTGAATTCTATTGTATGTGTCAACGACTTGTCACGTCCACATTACCTATGATAACGTTGTCCCAAAAATAGTATCACGTCAAGTTATATTCTGTCACCTCCAGGACTCTGAACGGATATAATAAGTGATGCTATTTTCAAAGAAATATGTCACGTCTAGTTCCTCAGAATGTACAATTTCTACAACTTTATTTATTGCTTGTGTTTCAAACAGATACATAAAATAACAGAATCACAAAACAATATCTTTTTCATTTCATTTCAATATCAAGAACATAAATTATTACATTATTGTTCAAAAAGATTATTATATTTTTTATTGGGAACGGGTAACGAGATCAGAAATTATCTTCTTCAAAGCTTTGGCTTGCTGTACTCTGTAGCAATCACCCACTCCCTGGCCAAGTCCCTCCTGAAATCTTTAGTTAATGGCTGTATCGCAAGAATATGACGCTCCATCTCTGTATTTCAAGCTCGGAGAAGGTCATCCCTTTGCCTATTCAGATCTTCCACACGGCTTGAGGCAAATTGATACAGCTCGATCACCTTTTCTTGGCACTTTCTAGCTGCTGTAATTGATGCACGGATACTGGCTAGTTCAGCTTCTAGCTCCTAGATACGATTTTGACCCTCGGTCACTTCTCTATCTTTATATGCTTCCTCGGCCTTATAAAGTTCAATCGATGAAGTAGCCTCAGGAATACCAGACTCTATATCTCCATATTGTATTATGAATGCTACCATAGAATTGTCCAGTACGACTCGTCGTTCCTCGTAATCACGAGCTATGGTTTCGTACTCAGCATCCACCGGTCTATTTATATTTCCTCTTATAATCTCCTGGTAAGATTGGATAGGCTCTTCGAGCCCTGTCAGGATCTGCTCTAAGCCACTTGCCTCTCAGTGTCGCCAAGGTTACGTGTGGTGTCAGTTGGATAGAGATAAGATGTTCTTACAAAATTATAAGAGTAATTCTTCTCTATGGCCAACTGTACCAAAGAATGCAAAGAGCTGAAGAAGTCGTCCGTATAAGTACAGATAATGTTGCTCATTACCACTTGCACACTAGGTGCCGCTGTTGTGGCTGAAACCCCTCCTTCTACAGAAGTCGAAGGAATATTGACAACCAACACAACATCAACATTTGGTAATTTTCGTACAAGCATTACTGATGAGCTTCCCGCTATAGCGTGAGTCCTAATATCCAAGGGAACCATTGTTGAACTAAGGCTAAATGGGGTGGCGGCTATTGGGACTTCGGTGATCGGCCCTATATGACATGTTGTAATTCAAGTGAAAATCGTCATATCATACAACATTAAATAAAAAAGTGGGGCAATGGGGAATAAAGTCAAAATTTTACCTGGGCCGATGGGAACGTAAGGAGTGTCAGTAGGTGTAGCATCTCTTTCTGTAATGAGTCTTTCTATTATAGAAGTAGATAATGTTGCACCTGCTTGGCTGCTTCCTGCCTCTGAACCTCCTGACATGAATCGACTGCTCCCTGTCTCTGAGCCGACATGGCTGCCTCTGGCCCCTGACTCAACCTGTCCTTCCTGGACTGCCACTTCTGCCCTCTTTGTTTCAAAAACGTACTAAATAGGGGCCTAAATCCCCTCAGTTTTAGCATCGGGGTTCTCATCACCCACGAGGCCTTTTATACCTTTAGCGAGGCCTTTATCACCATCATCTTCATCAAATGGGCTTCTGTTGCCCTCAATCTTAGTATTATAGTCCTTATCGCCAGTGATTCATCGACTCTGATCATCATCACTAGGGCTTTGGTCGCCCTCATCTTTAGTAGTGTGCTCATTACCCTCGATTGTAATCTTGCCATCCTTGGCTACCAAGTTTTGACCCACTTGGGTTACTGCTTAATCTGGGCTTAATTCATCCTTTTCAAGGTTTGAGGCAGCATCAACAGGCTCCTTCTTGATCTGCTCGTCGCCAAAATCAAAGTCCTGTAGTGCCACTATCATCTATTCATCATTTCGAGAAGGTATCTCATCAAGGGTAGGGGCTACAGGAGTTTGGATTATAAAATGAGCTGGAACTTCCTGAGCAGCCTCCTATGGAACTGACGCCTCCTCAGGAATTATGGCCCTTGAAGCGTCATCAGAGGCTGGTGGCAACATCAGACAAGCTGAACCAAGCACCGTGACTATCTTTGCAGACAGCAAAACATCGGCTTCAATGGTCACTGGTTCTGAAATAGTAACCGGAGGGACGTCCACTGCAGCAGCTATAGCCAGTTCATGAGTCGGTGGAGGTTCTAGATATGAAGAAAGGTCAATATAAATCTCTAAAGGATTAATATCTAACAACTCTTGTTGAACCGAGAGAATAAGGATATCACCTTGCGGAGAGGATACGCCTCTAGGTGACGGCAACAATGGCTCACGACTAGGAGACTGTCCAAGAAAGGAACAGAGAAGCTGCTGCCATCGCTTTCACCATTCTCATTACCACCAATTTCTTTCTCGCTTGAGTAATGGTTGTGGGGAAACGGCAGCAGCAGGTCGATCGTGTCACGCTTCAGGAGCAATGTGCTCTTTACTTGACTACTATATCCTGCTCTCCTTCTGGGCAGAAGATGGGTTGGTTCCTAAAAGAAGTTGTTCCTCCAGGTAAAAGTCCCGCTTCTAACTATCATGTTTGAAGCCATGTCCTTGCCATAGGCTTTTCAACGGTAGTCATTTCTATCACGCCCTGATTCGGGGAATCTTTTGTCCTCATTTTGATTCATGCCGAATCGTTTGTCCTCGCTAAGGCGTGATGTCATACAAGTCTGGAATTATACTTGTAAAAGACGTCCTCGTGTACATTTTATAAAAAAGACATTTTGAATAGAGTTCATAGCAAGTTCACAGAGAAATTAAAGAAAATATGTGGAAACTAAAATAAGCTTTTTATTGATAACTTTGTATAGAAAACATAAGACTCTCAAACAACTGAGATAAAATGCCAAACTTGGCTACAACTTGCAGAAATATTCAAATATGATACAACTTGTTCCATACTTCATATTCCTTTATTAAAATGTGGCAATAACCACCTTTATCAAAATGCCTTCTTCTTCAAGTAGTAACTTCAAGGAAGTGTGAAGCTTCTAAAGAGTCGGACAGCAAGCCTTCAGCATCTAAAATTATCCACTAGATTTCTGACACCTGTGGACACGAGGGTCAATACATTATCATATATGTACTCGTGAGTGACCGTAACCAATCTCATCATAAATCAACAGTAGTAAATTATATGATTGTATACTATTGATTTGTGATCTTTCTGTCATCCCCAATTTTTGTTATCCATATTTCCAGTATACGTATACGGAATCCTGACACGTATTTGTACTTCTCATACCTTGCTAGCTAATTTTGGTTTAATCTTGCTTTGGTTTATCATGGCATATCATGGTTTGACTTGGTTCATTTTGGTTTGGCTTGGTTTATTTCCTTGGTTTATCATGTTAACCCCCCCCCCCCCCCATTTTCCTTTATAAACCCACCTACTTTTCTCTCTCCTCCTTTATTATCATTCACTGTTTCTTTCTTTCTTCTCCCTTTACTCTTCCAAAAACCAAAGAACCCATAGGCAAGTTCAACTTGCTTCATGAGAGAACCCTATTTTTGTTGTTCCATTTCCTTCTCCACATGATTCTAAGATACTTTAGTTCTTTGCATTTTCCATTTTGGTGGTTTATTTCATGTAGATCTAAGTTTAATGCATTTTTAGTTTTCTTGGATTTTGATCTACCAAACTTACTTGTTTTTAAAAACTAGTTATTCCATGTTGTAGAGAATTTCGTTCTACCCCATTTTGACCTATGGAAGTCCAAATTTGGGCGTAAATTGAAGGTTCTATGGAGCATGAAAGTCATGGGTTCCATGGCCTTCTTTTCAGAATTTTGGAGAAGAAGAACAGTGCTGGCGCATAACTATGCGCCCACGAGTTGTGTGGACGCATGGGCACTGGGAATATAACCCCTGGGCGTATACCTCCTCTTGGGCGCATGTGTCCTAGACTCTCATTTCTCTTGGGCGCATGCAACCATGGGCACATGCTGCCCTGTCCACCCCCCATGCTTAAGTGCATGTTACCTTGACCATCCCCAGCTTGGGCACATGACCATGTGTGGGCGCATGCCTTAGGCGCATAACACTGGCGCATGCACCCTTTGGGCGCATAGCCCTAGGACCCACGTGTGGGTGCATACACCCCCTTGGGCGCATGATGTCCCCAGGTTCCCCTTTCTTGATTTTTGCATCTATTTTATATCCTTACGCCTTTTCGATATGAACTCGACATGAACACGATGTGAGCATGACAAATTAATGGAATGATAGCACATGATGGTGGCCAGTTGCGGCGTACCCATAACAAGCAATATTGTTACGGTAAATGACATGATAATGGCCCGTTGCGGCGCACTCTTGACAAGTAAACATGACATGTAATCTTGATAAGTAACCTAACATGATAACTTTGATATGATGTTGCAACAGCCATCTTGACTTGCTAAGTAACCCTTGCCTTGACACCGTGGGTGTTTGTGCTTGTATAAGCTACATATCTCATCCTGCATCATGTCTAGGACATAAATTCCTGGTTACCACAGTCAGGGATTCATACTGAATCTGACTAGGATAATAACTAGATTAATCAAGTAGTCTATGAAGAGATTCCTAGCTACAGGCAGTCCCGTTATCTGGGCGCTTTAATTGGACTTGTAGCCTGCCATCGAATAGGGCACATTTCCAGCATACTGTCGTGTGTTGCACCTATAAGTCACCTAATCCAACTCTCTCAACTTGTAACCCGATAACCTGGATTAAGACTGCAGGGCTTGTGGCTGTTGGAACATCTCGATACATCTTGTTAGTAACTAAGCTTGTGATAACCCTAGCTAGTTAAAGTATCAAGCCGTATTCATTGCTTGGTCTTGATTGATGGATAGAGTCCCGTCTGGTCTTGCCTAAACGAGACCAGTATATGGTTATTTCAGCTCATTAAGGTTTTTCCATACCTTATCAATAATTGGTTGGAGACTAAGTTCTGTTCAGGCGAAGGGTTACAACCCCGGTCCTTGTTTGGTTTACAGTTGTAACTTGGCTACCGGAATTGTCCCTTAGTTGTCTTATCGTTTATCACATTGTTTTATCTAACTCATGTCTTTTATTATCCTTTATGTCTTATGTGCTAATATGCTGGTTTTAGTTCTTAAGTGAAGCCTTTCTTGTGGCACTTGCTCTTTCTGGGGTCCGACCCAGCTGGTTTTGTATGGCCAGATTTCAGCATAGCACCTGATGATCTTCTAGCCTTCCAGCCAGATGGTGAACACTAGGCGCAATCCTGGCAACGAATGGGTTTTATTTTGCCTTCCCACTCCATTGTAGATTATTCTTTTGAGGCGTTTAGCCGTCGAGCAAGTGTTAGCTCATGTTAAATTTACATTCCCTGTCTGTCTAAGGGTTGTAACATGATTGACAAATCCTAGGGTTGATCATGTATGACTTAAACTCTTGCTAGTCTTCATATTTTGTATGACTAGCTTCATGATCATCTGAATATGTAATGTATGGGATGCCTTACTTTGTATGTCTGATGATCTACCATCTTGTTGCACTTACTTGCTTGCTTGAGATTGAGACACTAGGCTTGTTATTGACCATAAGAGACTGTTGGCTTGTAGTAAAACCCTCATATATCTAGACAGCCGTGATCGTACATCGAAGTGGGTTACACTTCAATGTACGTAGCTGGCTATGTCTATCCCCCGCTCTCCAGTATTCTGGTTCTGGGATGTCACACTTTCTATCTTGCCTTAGGGTCCATTAACAATTCATATTTGATAGGAGACATAAGAAGTACACATTCATGTTAGAAACATAATCAATTCATATTGTTCTAACATAAGCAATTCATATTGTTCACCAATTTGGTAAATCTTATCCACGGTCGATAGCCATCCCAGTATATTTATGAATAACACTTACTCTTTTCTGCATAAGACATTGTTAGCTATGACACCTGTTTATATGAAAGTCACTGGCGACACGCTATCTTGGATCGTCTTACTTGTATAACGGCACCCCTTTCAGTACGGGTAGCTAGCCCCAATGAAGGTCCCGCATACCGATGCCAATAGTTCGGCATCAATCACTGTTCCCCCTAGGACAAATCGGGCCCGTGAGTGCAGATTACCGTTCGAGGAACTACCTTGTACACAAGTTGTCCATGATCATGTACGTAATGCAACTTAGCTAATAAGAAACATAATGTAGCTCCCCTTCCCAAAAAAATTTAAAATATTTATTATTATTATTTATTTGATTTAAATGGTGATTTTTAGAATTTTTATAAATAATTATTTAGCTAATTATTACGGTAAAGGACTTTAGCCACGGTTGAGTTTCGAAGTACCAGACGACTAGAAATTATGGCACGGATAGTGCAATGGTGTGCCTTGACTAGTGTATTAGCCATAGTAGGGATGGCCGAGCCATAAGTGTGCTCCAACTAGGAAAACCAGGCTAAGTTGCGACTTAAATCCCATAGATAATTTAATTATTTATTAATTATATTATTGACTTGTAGGAGACCCGGTTGTTCCAATTAAGCCCGAATGGGACCCAAACCAAACCTGAACCCATGTAGGCATGTAGTACGTCCAAAAGATGTCCATGTAGATAATTGTTGGTGTAGTTTAATTAGTGTAATTATTTTAGTGGATAAATAAGTATTTCTTATATAAAAGAGTTTTTATATAATAAATAAGATGCTAAGAATAAATTACTATATTTTGGGTTTTAGGATATAATATAGGTACATGTTATATAAGTATCTACATGGGTACGCATATATACATGTATATACATCTATTTAGATATATAAATAGGTTTATAGAATACAAGAATTAGGCTTTATATATATATATATATATATATATATATATATATATATATATATATATATATATATATATATATATATATATATATATATATATATATATATTTAGGAAATATATATATATATATATATATATATATATTTAGGCTTTATATATATATATATATATATATATATATATATATATATATATATATATATATATATATATATATATATATAAATATATACATCAATATAAATTAACTTTATATATATAGATTTACGATTTATATATAGTGAAAATACTGACTATATTTAAAATATTTTATTGTCTGTATGGAATTTGTGGTATATATATATGTATAAATATCAAGATATATATATTGATTAAATAGGCATGTAAATATATTTATAATTTATTAAGGTGTATACATATATACATGTTATATATATGTATGTGTGTGTATATATATACATATATAATAGGCTAAAATAATATAATCAAAATAAAAACCTAAGGCCCAAACACTTCCACGCACAGCAGTAACCCGACCCCCCTCGGTTGTACATATAGAGATTGAGAGAGATCGAGAGGAAATACTCGGAAACCCTAGCTTTCCCTCCTTTCCCAAGACCACGTACGCCCCTTCCCCATGCACGTGCCACTGTGGGCCACCACCGACCGGCCAGAGCCGTCGCAGAACCACGTGCGCGCGGCAGACCGAGGCACAACGGCAGCGACAGCTCCGGGCCGACCCCAACTTCGTGATCAAATTTCACCCTCGTTGCTCGTTCATTTTCTGACCAATTTCTTCAGGTAAAATCCCGATATATACACCTTCGATTCCCATCAATTAGTCTGATTTTAGGTAATCTATATTGCCCGAAAAATCGAACCCAAGTTCGATGAAAACCTGTCCTAAAAATAGGACTGACAATAGTCAAACTATGCTACTTTGCACTTAATTATCTTTCAAACCCTGCACGATTTCAAAAATCTATTTGAAGGAAAATATTGACAACATATAGGGCTTGAGAACCCTTTTTACAGAAATCAATTATGATAATTGTGCGCCGAGAAATTGGTTTCCCAATATTGAGAAAAACCTGTTCTAAAAACATGAAAACCCTTCGATAAGACGTACGTCCCGACAATCCGGGCGAGGTTATCGTAAACCGAAAGCACCGAAAGGTGCGTATCGACTTCGCGGACGTGTGGGCTTTGACGGAATTCAAATTGGTCGCTTATGCGCGACAAATTTGATGCGTATCTGTCAAAATTCACCGTATCGGCTTCTGTGCAAATTCCCAATTACATTGTGTACGTTCGTCAGATCGAGACGAAACTTGTGCCAACAGGACCGTATTATTTTTCTGGTCCTGTATGCCAAGTTTGGCCCGATTCTGAGACAGTTGACCGGATCGTCGTCTTGCGAACCCCACGATCCGACTCAACGGGCAATTTTGTGTACGGTTTGCTGGAATCCAACTTTGGACATACGGTTGGATTCGTATCATAAAATCGGACCTGTTGACATATAGTTTGACGACATTAGATACCATAGACTTTGGTACGCTTTTCGGTACAAAGCAGGTCCAACGACGGACACTGTTTTGACCTAAAATTACTGTTTTGCCCTTGTGTCCAGAATTGGACTTAAGGACAGGCAATTCTAGATAATTTGAATATTCTAAAAATATTGGTAATGTTTATTTCAGCATCCGGAGACTTTTGCATGTGTTGACTATTGTGGCTCATTGAGTGGTATAGTATTATCGGTTTCACCAACAAAGGACCTCAAGCGAGTACATCTCTGATAGTTTTCATATTTGATTATCTCTATACTTCTTGTATTTAATAATGTTTTACATTGATATCACGTTGATTCTTGACATGCTTGCCACACGAGATAGTAGTTATGGATTCTTGCATGTTATTCGTTACCAATATATTTTCGTGTTCGTGACCTGTTTGAATCCATGGGTACTAGTCGGGCGGGGAAATATATTACATGACATGTAAATATACCCAGAAATATCCTATGTGTCTATTCTTGAATAATAGCAGCTGCACACGACACTTACAGGGTGCCGAATTTACCCCTTAGCCGTTTACATGTCGAAAGTGTATTTCAAATCACTTGTTAGATATAGTCTTGCTATATTACAGTTTCTTGTCATTGCTTGTCTTGTGTACCATGTCTTCCTGCTTTTTACTCGTATGATTCCTACCATGTTTTTCTGTTTATTCCTTATCATGTATCTCAGTATTATTACAGATTTATGGATTTCGTCATTTATTGATTCTGTTATGAGGATGTACTCGTTCCATTCCTGACTGGAAACCAACATTTTTCAGATTTAGCCGTAATCACTCTTAGCACTGGGAAGGCATGGGTATGCTGAGGTCAACCTAGATAGTTGAACTAGCTGTCTTTACTATTTTGTGAGACATTGTATTTTCTAGAAAATGTGAAGTTGTGAAACCTTGTAATTTGTAAAATTGATTTATTAATGTATATGAGCAATATATGTTACATTTTATGATTTTGAGCATCTTGGTCGTGACAGCGTTCTACCGTCGACTCTACGGCGTTGGCTGGCTTAGACACGTCTCGTATCCGAAAAATAGGTGCGGGTCATGACATTTTTTTGTGGTGGCCCATACAGGTCAGTTTTCGCAAATTATACGAACTCGTGGTAGTACCATATTAGTCGTACTACTGCGAGCCTGCGACTAGGAAATGCTCATTCACAACTAGGAGTAAATTAATTTTTAGAGAATGGTTAGGACTAGGAGTCCCTAGTTTAATTTGATAGTTGGGTAGTTAAGGTTGCTACATAGGCTTCAACGAATTCTAAATCCTATTAGATGGTTTTATCGAAGGATGCACTATTGTATTCTGATTCGATAGTATTTCTAAAGTGAGTAGATTCGTAACCCCTCTTTCTGAAAGTTTGGAAATATCTTTTATTTATTGTTTGAGTTAAAATATTATTTTTAGAATTTTATAAATATTTATTATCGAAGGCCTTAGTCACGGTTAAGTTTTGGAACGCAAGATAACCAAGAATTTTTGCACTGAGAGTGTGACCGAGTGCTTTGACTAGTGTTCTAGCCATGGTAGAGAAGATCGAGTCATAGGTGTATACAGACTAGGAAAACCAGGCAAAATCGTGACATAACCCTAGGAATAATTTAATTACATATTATTAAGATTATTATCTTTTAGAAGACCTGGTTGCTCCAAACTAGCCCGAACTCAACCCAAGTCCTGGTGGTCATGCAGTACGACCAACGTTGTCCATGTAGATATACAGATGTGTATATATGTTTTGGTAGTCCATTTCTAGTATTGTGAATAATTTTCTATAAATTATATATTGAATATAATATATGTATTTTTGCTATTTAAATTTAAATTTAAATTTTTCTTGGAAATAGGATAGCCTTCTCTTAGAATCATATTTTAGAATTTTTGGAATTTACTTAGGCTATACATATATACTTGTGTATAAATATATTCATAATAGGTAGACATAGTGCCTTATACATGTTTTCCCACGATCTTGAATATTAGAGAAATATAAATTTAAGTTTATATTTCTTTTGCCTTCTGTCATTTTCTTCCTAATCATGATCATGTGTACAACTTTATCTTATATCTTTTCTAAACATCGCCATATCATAAAGTTTGTATCACTTATATTCTTTCCTGGGACCTAAGGAATTATTTTTTAAAATAATTTCTCACTCAATTGTCTATTAATCTCGATTTAAGTTTTTGGATTCAAAATTTTTCTCTCAATCGTTGAATCTTGAATATCCGTGAAATAAGGATTATAAGATTTTACTTATTTTGGTTTCGATCATTACCCTTCCTAATCAATCATTTTCTTTTCAATAAGCTGATCTTATACTTGAAGAACAGATACTTGCACTTTTTCTATCTTTATCAACTTGTATGATATTTTAAACTCCTTTGATATTCTTGGGGATATAGTTAGAATAATTTTGATGACTTGTGATGACAAGACAGCAGCGCACTGTCATCACTTATTTGAATTATCGAGACTGCGGGTTCACTGCAGCTAGCAGCGCACTGTGTAAGCCCCCTGAATTTAGGGGTTATTTTTTTAAATTTTCTAAATGATTTATCTTTCAATAAATATTTTATTATGATTATTTTATTCTTAAATGTACTTTTTTGTGCCTTTGATTTTTGGAGCGTCAGAGATGTCCATCTCTGGAAACTTCCTTCATGAGTTTTGTAGTGGACAAGATTACCTTCATTTTGATATATAATGTCCCACTTAAACTTGTTCCCTTGTGCTCTTTTTGTATCGCACAACTTCGAGTCGACTAAGACCATTTGAACGATCAATAAATTATTAACTAATTTCCCACTCTTTTATATGATCATCATATGCACGTTACCGTGTCTTTTAATTTAGGCGCACAAGACTAGTCGTTTTCTCGAAACCAACTTCTCCTGCATAATCTACTCGAGGCACCCTACATCCATGACCTTCGTGTCCTACTCAGACATACCATTTTGTGCTTCATTTGCTTCGCACAACTTTTGGGTCAATTTAGGCCAATTAATTATCCCCCATAAAATATGACCTGACATCCAATTTAATTTCGGGACCCAACATCGACCCAAACCTGTCAAACCAAAATATAGACATGGCCCACATAATGCCTACTACCCGCTTAGCACTTGTGTCCCATTTATTTGAGCCTCCATAAGCTACTTATTTACCCATGATCGTAAATAACTAATTTAATTTATTTATTGCACCATGTCCGGTTTTGACCAGACCCGGCTCAACTGAACTCAACCCAAGCTTCATGTTATCCCACATGAATACCCGCACACACTTTTTCCCCCCAAAACACCCATTATTATTGTATCTTATTCCGTTATCCTTATTATTATTCTATTAATATCATTATTATTATAATGGTAATTACTATAAATAATATATATTTATTTTGGTCTTTGTTAAATTTATGAGTAAGAATTTACATATTTAAAGGGGTGTATATTTATATAAATAATAGAGATAGAAGTATATATAAGGTATATGTGTGTGTGTGTGTGTCTATATATATATATATATATTTTATTTATATATATATATATATTTATATATATATATATATATATATATATATAAAATATATATATTTATATATATATATAAAATATATATATATATATATAATATATATATATATATATATTTATATATATAAGTGTATATATAAAGTATGAGAAAATTCCCATATATGTTACTTCTCTCTCCTCTTCCAAAAAAATGGCACAGCCGAACTCCTTCCTCCCCCATGGCCGATCTTCTTCTTCTTCTTCTTCAACTTCTTCATCATCTTCCTCATCACCATCATCACCAACATCCTCATCATCTTCCTCATCAACATCATCACCAACATCCTCATCATCATCAAAAATCACAACCATCATCACCAACACCTTTACCATCTCCATTCAACCGTCGGCCACCGCCCTTGCCGCTGGCCGTACCGCCGTCGCAGCTGTCCGACCTCCGCCGCATGAGGCCAGCGCAGTCACAGCAGCGAGCAGCAGCAACATGCAGTACACAGCAGCAGCAGCGCGCACAGTACGTGCATGTGCGGGCCGCCGTCGCGCACCGCCGTACCGCCGCACGGGCGCTGTGTGGCCGGCCACCGCCAACGAGCACTCCGATGACCTCCCCGGTATGCCACCTTCCTTCCCGATGCGCCACGTAGGCAATTCGTGCGATTGGCACGGTATTCCGTCGTGACGCACGCGGGATCGAACTCAGAATTGCATTTCGAGGTTGCAACTTCGCACGTATTTTTAGAGAAATCCGACCGTTGGATCGTCGAACCGTTTCTTTCGTCTCAATCTCGGTATGTATTCCTTCACACCTATTAAGTTTTAATCATTGATTAGATCGTCTGATAGATCAAAACCGGCTACCAAGTTAACAGTTTAAATTGTATAATTTTTGGATAATTTTGTGGAGTCAACTTCGTCGGCTTGTATCTCCGCCATCGCAGCTCCGTTTCGTGCGCCATTAGTTCCTGTGCACAGCTGGTATGACCCTCTTCCCGTTTCTTAAGTTTTATTTCATTGTGAGAACATTTTTTTGGTTGAATTTGACGCAAAGTTGGCCGTCCGAATTCATAATCTCAAACTTGTAAAATTCTATTTTTGAACCTAGGACTCCAGATTTCAATTCTGACACTACCAGTAGACTCGTGGCATCGTTCTGGCACATTTTCATATAAATTTTGCTAGGTTTGGAGGACGTGGGCCCTGGCACGCATTTTGGTGCAAAGCGGGCCCCACAGTCCGAGTCAACGGGACATTTTGAGATCGGCTCATCGGAATCCAATTTTGGATATACTGTTGAGTTCGTATCGTCATTCTAGACTCGTTTGACATATAATTTGCTAAATTTTGAGGAATTGGCTTCGACACGCTTTTTTGTGCAAATCGGAACTTCAATGTCCTAGTCAACGGACCATTTTGACAACGGGTCAACGGAATACAAAATTGGACATACCATTGGAATCGTCTCGTCAAAATAAATTCGCAGACATGTAGTTTGATGACTTTAGAGACTATTAACCCTGGCATGATTTTCGGTGCAAGATGGGTCCAACGGCGGACAACATTTTAGTCCAAAATTATCGTTTTGCTCTTGTGTCCAGAATTAGAATTATGGGTAGGCATTTCTAGCTAATTTGACCATTCTAAGAACATTGGTAATGTCTGTTTCAGCATCAGGAGAATGTTGTGCGATTTGATCGTTCGTGGCTCATTGAGTGGTTTGTAGTTCGATTTTCTCAGCTTAGGACAGCAGGCGAGTACATTCTCTGATAGTTTTCATTGTCTTGATATCTACTATATCCGATTCAGTTGTAGTATTTTACTTGATTCTCGATACGATGGTACATGGACTAGTATACGTCGGATCCTGTCATAAGATGGCATTCCTGAGTTACATGGTATACTGGTACATTGTTCGATCTTGTTTATAGTACTTGTATAGTCGCCGATTCCTAAGGGTATTTTTTACCCTCTTAGAGAATCCCTTGTCATGACGTGTTATGTCCGGATCCATACACTATTCGGGGAATGGAGAGATATTAGTGGTTATGTGATCATTACCCCTACTTGTTTATTACCTGTGCATAGCTCCACCCTCACCACACGTAGGGTGTAGCCTGACCTTATACAACTTGTGCATAGATTTCCATTTTGGCCGGCCTGATCCCTATACTATTATACTACTTGTACATAGTCGGTCAAATGGAACAGCCTGATCTTGACCCAAGCCGATCACATAACGCTCTAATATCTCATGGCACTTTTTTTATGATTACATTCATACATCAGTTTACTTTACACTGTTTATATTCCAGTTTTATCTTATATCTCACACATGACATAATATCCAGTTCTTCTGTACTGTTTACTTTCAGTCTTGATATTTCATTTTGTATTTTATTATAACTGTCTCTTATAGTATTTGTCAATTCACATGAAACTGGTATTAGCATTTGTGCTTGCTCATATCCGGACAGGATAACCCCCATTATTTTTCAGAGGATTTAGATGCAGATTTGCCGGCCTACCGGGTTTGACTTAAATGGAGCCTACGATCAGGACCAGCCTGTGGACCCGGTGCTCGTAGAGGACGCACCGTTAGTAGTGACCTAGTTTACTTAGATTTTGTCTTGATTATATTCCAGTTTGATACTTCGAGACTTGTGGTATTTTATTTTAGGATATTGTTTCATGTCTTGGTTTTTGAACTTGTGATTGGACTCAGCGCTGTTTCAGACTATTTATCTCATCTTTATCTTTATCATCGTGCTTATCTTCTTTAGAATTATGTGATTGAGTTGTGGTTATATTTCTTCGTGCAGAGATGACAGGTTATATTATTGTGTCTTAGATTCTATATATTCTAGATGACCTTTACAGCGTTCTACCGTTGATACTACGGCGTAGGCTGGATGTACCCACGTGCTCGTGCCCCTAAACAGGGTACGGGTCGTAATACATTTTTATGGTGGCCCATGTAGGTCAGAGTCGCAACTAGTACGATTTCCTAATGGTATTCGACTTAGAGTACTAATTACGAGCTTGCCGTTAGGATATAGGTTCTAGGTTATGATAGGAGTTACTCAATCACATATTAGGAAAATTTTGATGTTTTGATTTTTAAGACAACTCTCCTTGCATTTCGAAATAAATTTTCCTTCCTTGACGACATCTTATCATGTGCCATATTGATCTCTTTGCTTAGGGCTTTTGAGAGATTCCTGTGACGACCCTTGGGAATCTTGTTTTGAATGTCAATTTGAAATTATTTTCCCTTGTGTTTGTTCACCCTTGCTCCTTGTTATTGAAGTTGATTTTGATGAATTTATTGTTGAATTTTAAATCTAGATGTTAGTTGTTGATTTGGGTTTTGCATATTCTTTTGGAATTAAGGTATAATCTGATAACATACTTGATAAGGACAGTGAGTTTGCCATTGATTGTAAAAGTACAGAACAATTTTATAAGAGAACTGAACTTAGACTCAAAATACAAACTCTCTCGTACAAAGAAAGCCTAGGAATGAAAACCTAGGTGCAGCAATCTAAGTACGATTGTTTATTTTTTATTCTGGGGGGTAAATGTAAAGGCTCGGGAAAGCGATGACAGCTCTGCCTTACGCCTTGGACGATCGGACGTAGCCTTGGCTCCGATGAAGAAATGCTCTCGGAATGTGTGGGAAGACTCTTCTGTGCGTGCCTTTTTCTCTTTGTGTGTCCAGCCGGGGGTTTCTCTCTCTCTATTTTTTCTCCTTTTTTGTTGCAAGGGAATGGCACCTCACTATTAATAGGAGTGGGGTGTGATCATTAGGGTTTGTAATGATTGCCCCCTGAAAAGTCGGCGGTTTGGGGATTAACTATCATTTTTCTTGATCATGTTTTGTTGGCAATTAATCTAGGCCATTAATCTTGATTGTAACACATCTGGGTAGTTAATGTTGATTGCACCAAATCCATATCGGCATTTAATGTTGATTGCCACGAATCTTTCTGATTTATTATGACAAGATCGGATCTCCTGCCACGTGTTTAATCTACTTGATTGTAATAAATCTGATTTGATCCGGGTAATTATGGGGATTGCACTAAATCTGGTTGTTGGGATTTATTAATAAATCTTGATTAGTTTGGTGCCATGTGTCCAACCATCATTATGCTGCGAGCCGAAGGAAACTGCTCTTCTGCCACGTGTCCTAACTGCGGGCCACGGGGACTGGGTGTCTTGACAGAGCCGCATAAGGATGGCTTCAGGATTTGAACCACATGAAGGTTGCAGCCGTATAGGCATGGCCTCCGAAATCTGAGCCGCATAGGGGTGGTTTCCAACTGGACCGCATAAGGCTGGCCACGTGTCTGTTGACACTAAATCACAGTCAACCATATATTGATACAATTGACAACATGATACTTGTAATATTTCAATACGACAAATGAAGACTGAATTCGGTACAAGCCAGACGACAGCTCGCACCTGCAAAGATTCATAATTTTAGTCTGTATTTTACACTTTATTTGAGTCTAGATTTATATAAACTGAGCTGTGCTGAGCATTTTGAGACTTAGACTATACCTATACCTCAAACCAAAAGCTTCACTAAACATCCAAATAGCCCATTGGCCCATTTGACCTATTCTGTGCTCTGGAGACAGAGTTCGGGTAGAACTCTGCCTCCACACAGAGTTCGGGCTGAACTCTGCCTCCTAAATTCTAGGACCCTAATTTTTAGGGTTGTTTCGATGCAAGTTGTCCAACAGCCAAATTTTTGAATATTCTAACCAGAATTCTGGCCGAATTCTGCCTGTATGGTATCCTATAAATAGGCCATGAATTCTTTCATTTTCAATCATCCAATTTTCTCTTCTGTTATCTCTAAAGCCTTATACAAGCCACACCCTTCACATCTACTAGCCACAAGCTCCCTAAGCCTCAAAGTGCTCAGTACTTTTCAGTTAGGAGTTTGTGCAAGAGTTCAAGAAGTCGCTTGGAAAATTCCAACCATCGCCACTGCGATCTCTGTAAGAAGTTGACGTGCTCTTCTGAAGAAAAGGCACAGGGTGTAACTACTATTTCATAAATAGTGGATTTAATCCTGAGCTAGAGTTCTCAGGCCTGGACTAGTCCTCCACGAGGGAAACCAGGTTAAAATCGGCTGTGTTTGCGTATGCTTTCTTGCTCTTTACTATTTTCGCATTTACTCTGATTATTTTCTGTTGTAAAAGAGTTTAATTTTTAATTGGACATTATTGTCATAAACTCTATTCACCCCCCTCTAGAGTTGCCTATTTGTTCTTCAATTGGTATCAGAGCTCTCTTCTCTCAATAAGGACTAACATCCTAGAGCTGATCCATGGCAACCACACAATCCATGATTTTCAATCACGGTGAAGGGCAGTCCACTCATAGGCCTCCCCTATTTGATGGAACTAACTACACCTATTGGAAAACAAGGATAAGTTTTTATCTCAAGTCGCTAGACTTCGACCTGTGGACCATTGTCACCGATGGTTACAAAAAGCCCCTAGGATAGTTGTCAATGGTGATCTCGTTGAGAAAACCCATGACAAATATTCTGACGAGGAGAAGAAACAGGAAAGTCTAGACACAAGAGCTATTAATGCTTTATTCTGTGCTATAGACAGGAATGAGTTCAATAGGATCTCAATATGCACCACCTCTCACGAAGTATGGAGACTTCTAGAAGTGACGCATGAAGGAACCACTCAAGTGAAGGAGTCAAAAATAAGTCGTCTCACTCAAGAATATGAGGCTTTCAAGATGAAGCCAAATGAGACGATCACATAAATGATTACAAGATTCTTCGACATCATCAACCCCTTGTCTTCTCTCGACAAACAATATACAAATTACGAGAAGATCCGCAAGATACTTAGGAGGCTACCAAAGATTTGGAACCCTAAGGTGACAGCCATCATAGAAGGAAATTATCTCACGACTATGTCCATAGAGACTTTGATGGGAAAGCTGATGACTCATGAGCTTGACCTCAAAGACTTCGAAGAGCCTGCTCCTAAGGTAAAGGAGATTGCCCTTAAAGCTCACCGACGAAGGGCTGATCCTAAAGAGACAGATGATGACAACTCGGAAGGTGAAGATCAAGCTCTCCTTGTCCGCAACTTCAAGAAATTCCTTCGTTTCAATCGAAGAAAGAAGGAACCACAAGAAGATGACGAAGAAGAGCCAACATGCTACGGTTGCACGAAGACTGGACACGTCCGGAAAGACTGTCCATTTACAAAAAAGAGCAACCGATATGAGAAACCATAAAAGAAAGCTTCCTCAAAGAAATATGCCAACACAAGCATTTGGCATGAAAGCGAAGCTAGTGACTCCAAGGAAGAAAAGGACTCTCCTCAAGACACCGCCAATGTTTGCCTAATGGCTACATCCGACAAGGTAACAAGCGAAACTCTCGATGATTTCACGTTTGATGAAGTTGGCGATGCATTCAATGATATACTCAATGACCACAAGAAAGTCATTGGTAAATAAAAACACGCCAAGGAATAGATCAAAAGTTATAAAGTCGAGATTCAAAGACTCTCTTCATTGCTTGATAATAGTAGAGACACTTCATCCACGGAAGTCACAAATGACTGCCTAAGCTTAAATTAAGCCTACATGATACCGAAGCACGTATAGAAAAGCAAACACAAGAGATCACAGCACTTAATACTGAGATCGCTGAAGAAAAGAATAGACACAAGATCTCTATCACTAAGATTTATGGTTTGAACACTAAGATTAAGGAACTGCAGGCTGTCTCTAAGAAATTAGAGACTAGATTGGAAAAACAGGTTGCTCAACCTCAAACCCAATCACATGAGACACTCACAAAGCATGACACTACTCATTCTAGTCAACCACGTCATCCACCTGCAGCATGAAATCATGCTTATATGTACACCCACTTTCATAAAGCACACAAACCACATGCACGTAGAAATAATTCTCATATGACACAGAATCACCATACTACACATAGATACAATCATCACTATGTTGCACAAAAACAAAATCACCATCATACTTCTTATGGATATAGACATCATCATCATACTCCACATCACTCTACATATAGACATCATCACCATGCTACTCCACATCACTCTACATATAGACATCATCACCATGCTACTCTACATCACTCTACATATAGACACCATCAACATGCTCCTAACATAAATAGGAATGCTATTTGTACTTATTGTGGATTACATGGACACATTTTATACAATGTAGAGTTAGGAGATTAATAGATAGAAACATATATGTATGGTTGCCGAAAACTAACTTTTCAGGACCCTCAAGAACTTGGGTACCAAAGGTCACATCTACTCTTGATGTAGGTGGACCTTCCCTCCTCAACTAAGAGTAAGTGGATTCTCGATAGTGGATGCTCGCGACATATGACGGGAGATACAAATCTTTTCGTATCACTATCGATGAAAAGGGAAGGGTATGTATCCTTCGGCAACAACCTTAAAGGGTATATCGTTGGTAATGGTACTATAGGTCATCCTCCTTCTCCTGTAATAAAGGATGTCTGCCTAGTGACCGAGTTAAAGCATAACCTGCTCAGCATAAGTCATCTTGCTAATCATGGGTATGATATTAACTTTGGACAAAATAAATGCTTTATTTATGATAGGTCAACAGGAGACATTGCTTTTGAAGGGACAAGAGAGGACAATATTTATATTTTCTATCTATCTAGAGATACTAACAGCAGGAAGATGTCTCTATGCTCACAAGGATGAAAGATTACTGTGGCACCAGCGCCTTGCTCATGCCAACATGGACACTATATCCAGACTATCGACCAAGAAGCTAGTTAGAGACTTGCCCGACATCACATTCAAAAAGGACACGGTATGTGCCGAATGTGAATTGAATAAGGAAACCAAGTCCTCATTTCATTCCATAAACTTTGTAAGTACTACTAGACCATTTTAATTACTTCATATGGATTTATTTGGCCCTAGTAGAGTAGCCAGTCTTGGTGGAAAACTCTACGCTTTTGTTATAGTTGATGACTTTTCTAGATTTACTTGGGTTTTCTTTCTTACAAATAAAAGTGATGCCATTTTAGTTTTTAAAATATTTGCTAAAAAGGTTCAAAACGAAAAAGGCTACATGATTACTCGAATCCGAAGTGATCATGGAGGCGAATTCGAAAATAGTAGTTTTGAAAAGTTTTGTGATTTAAATGGTTTTAATCGTGAGTTTTCTTGTCCAAGAACTCCTCAATGAAATGGTGTTGTGGAGCGAAAGAATAGGACTCTTGGCGATATGGCTAGAGTCATGTTAAATAAATTCTCTCTTTTAAAATATTTTTTGGATGAAGCTGTCAGTACAGCATGTCATATTTTAAATAGGGTTCTTATTTGTCCTATTACGAAGAAAACCCCTATGAGCTTTGGTTTGGAAGAACTCCAAACGTTTCATATTTTCGAGTTTTTGGTTGTTGATGTTTTATCCTTAACACCAAAGACAACTTAGGCAAATTTGATGCCAAAGCTGACGATGGTATATTCCTTGGCTATGCGGCCAAGAGCAAGGGATATAAAGTGTTTAACAAACGCTCATTAATTGTGGAAGAGTCAACAAATGTGACTTTCGATGAGGATAACAGTGCAGCAGCTACTCTTGATGATGATATTGAACCATCAACTTCTATTCCAATGAACACAACCACTGAAACCAATTCTCTGGAGGGCTTGCCAAATAAATTTTCTTTCAATCCGTCACATCCAAAAAATTTGGTTATAGATGATGTTTCACATGGAGTAAGTACTAGATCATCAATAAGAGACTCTATTGCTAGTACTGCCTTCATTTCATAAATTGAGCCGAAAAATATTGTAGAAGCTTTTAATGATGAATTTTGGATTTCTGCCATGCAAGAAGAACTCAACCAATTTGAGAGGAGCCAAGTTTGGGAACTTGTTCCTAGGCCGGTAAATCCCTCGATTATTGGTACTAAATGGGTTTTTCGAAACAAAGTAAATGAAGATGGTTCAGTTACACGCAACAAAGCTCGTCCAGTAGCTCAAGGATACAACCAAGAGAAAGGTATCGACTACGATGAGACGTATGCTCCTGTTGCGAGATTAGAATCCATACGGATGCTTTGCGCATTTGCTAACTTTCAAAATTTTAAATTGTTTTAAATGGATGTTAAAAGTGCTTTCTTGAATGGATTTATTAAGGAGGAAACTTTTGTAAAACAACCCCCTGGTTTTGAGAATCATAAATTTCTTGACCATGTTTTCAAGCTCAAGAAAGCGTTATATGGCCTCAAACAAGCCCCTAGAACTTGGTATGAACGGCTAAGCAATTTCTTGCTTGAAAAAGGTTCTTCAAAAGGGAAAGTTGACACTACACTTTTTATAAAATCTTTCAAAGACACTATTCTCTTAGTACAAATTTACGTGGATGATATTATATTTGGTTCTACTGATGAAACCCTCTGTCAAGATTTTGCCAAGTGTATGCAGACCGAGTTTGAGATGAGCATGATGGGGAAGCTCAATTACTTTTTTGGACTGCAAGTCAAACAAATGTCAAATAGAACTTTCATCTGTCAGTCAAAGTATACAAAGGACATGCTGAAGAAATTCGAGCATAACAACGTCAAACCAATCAGCACTCCAATAGCTACTATAACTAAACTAGAACCAGATGAAAGCGGCAAACTTGTGGATCAACGTAAGTATCGAGGTATGATAGGCAGTCTACTTTATTTAACTGCTAGTCGCCCTGATATTATGTTTAGCGTTTGCCTGTGTGCTAGATATCAAGCTAGTCCTAAGAAATCACACATGACTGCTGTTAAGCATATCTTTCGATACCTTAAGGGTATGGTTACAGTAGGCCTATGGTATTCCAAGTCAACATCATTTGACCACATTAGTTACTCTGATGCTGATTTTACCGGATACAAGGTCGACCATAAAAGTACGAGCGGTACGTTTCATTTATTAGCAAAGGCTCTAGTCTTTTGGTTTAGCAAGAAGCAGAATTCTGTCGCACTATCCACAACAGAAGCTGAATATAATACAGCTGGTCGTTGTTGTGCACAAATTCTATGGATGAAGCAAACCCTTGAAGACTATAACTTATCGTTTATGCGCATTCCTATATTTTGTGACAGCACTAGTACTATAAATCTCACTAAGAACCCCATATGTCACTCACGCACGAAGCACATTAAAATACGTCACCACTTTTTGCGTGATCATCAGCAAAATGGCACTATTAACTTATAATTTATTGACATCGATCATCAACTAGCAGATTTCTTTACCAAACCTCTATCCGAAGAGCGTTTTAACTTTTTTTGTCGTGAACTAGGAATTTTGGATGAAGCTGTTATTCATTAAAGTAACCTGTGTAAATATCGATTATGACTTGATTCTTTATGATGAACTTGCCATGGGTACAACAAGACGTAAAAGCCTAAGTGACACGGTACATTAGTCCTCAGGACTACCGCTAGCTGGGATCCGGCCCCTGCAGCTACCCCATGGCAGCTTCAAAATATTGAATTGGGGTATATTTCCTTGTTTATTACATGGTCTACTTTTATTTATCACATGCAAAAATTTAAAATTTCAAACTTCACTTTGATTCAACGTTGTATTTTTTTGCTATTCGCTACTTGGTTTTCTCTTTTTATATCTTGCATCCGTGTATATATCTTTGTATATTACATGGTCTACATTTTATATTTTTTATCTTATTATTTTTGTCTCTCTTACTTGATCAAATTTCTTCTCTAGCCTGATTTCTATTCTGCTACCATAAACCAGAATTCGGGCCGAATTCTGCCTTACCCAGAGTTTGGGCCGAATTCGGTATGGCTGTTCCAGAACCGAAAGCAGCCTCAGCCGCTGATCAGATTGTGATCCAATGGTCCATATTTGCTCCGACCATTCGAACCCCTACACTAAAAACCTGGTTCCCCTCTTCTCTCTCCTCTATTGCCACCTTCCTAACTTCTCTAAACTATTTTTCTCCAATCCCTAACCCTAGTTCTTCCTTCCTAGAGCATAATTCTTCTCAAAACTCAAGGAGAAGGATTCTCTCACCATTCTCCTTCATCTTTCATCATCAAATTGAGGTATATTTCCACACTTCTCTCTATCCATAATTCCTCAATTTTCTTTATTATTTCATGGCTCCCAAGTTGTTCAATAGGGGGAAGAGACTTCGAACCGAGGGTGCGTCCTCTTCGAATGCTCCTCCTCGTGTTGAACCACCCGTTTAACAACCCAATCAACAACCCATTCACCCATTGTTCAACCCACCTCGTCCACTCGACCCCAACACGTATGATGACCGAATATTTATATCACTTGATGCTTCCAATGAATGGTTTAGTGATTTTTGGTCACGTCTGGTATATACGGGTCACCCTATAAATTTTACTATATTTTCTCAATATGATTCACTTTTTTATGATCTTTGTCTTGATGAACTTGTCACTACCAATTCGGTTATATATCTCAATGCCATACAAATGTTTTACTGCAACCTTACTCACAATGATACACATATATTCTTACGGGTTGCGGGCATTGATATTTCTTTTGATGTTTTTGACTTGGCCGAACACCTTGAACTCCCGGAGCCAAACTCATGGGAAAAACTTGTGAAGCTCGAAAGTTTCAATTTTCCGATGGGTCATCCCTAGAAAGCTTTAAGGACGACTTGTGTACCCCTAACACAAGTCCTCATAAGCTTCTCGCCAAGTTACTCAATCCTTACTTTTATGAACTTCATAGGATCGTCTTTAACACGATTCTGCCCAAAGCAGGATCGACCGATGAGGTTACATACTTTAAAATCTCTGCTTTGTATCACCTTTATATTTATGTTCCTTTTAATCTTCCACGTACCATGATGGACTGGATGATTAATGCTAGAAAGAAACTAAGATCCTTGGTTTATGCTCTTTATCTTCCTATGCTCTTTCGTGCTTTCGTGTACCTCTTGATGAGTGCCAGTTCCTACCTGCCCCTGCCTTCCTCTCTAAGGTACGGTGGCTTCAGGTAGCAGTTGGCTTACCTGTTGTGTCTGAGCACTCTGACGATGAGCCCGACGCCCCTCCACTTGGACAGGATCCTCCTCCTCCTCCTGCTACTCTTGAGTCACTCCAGACTATGCTATGTGATCGATTCACCTTAAAGGATGATCGCTGGACTCAGCTTGACTATTGGACTACCTTGCAGATGAGTGCCATTAGCAACTCACTGTACGATATTCGGTACTCTATGTTCCTGCATCCTTCTATGCATATTCCTATGGAGCGGGACCCTGCTCGCGATGGATACCGTATCGATGACCCTTGGGTTACCCGCTACCTGGATCCGAATGCGGCTTTCATAGACCCTCGTCGTTCATTCACTGATCCATCCGACGACGGTAGGCCTTCACGAGCTCGATGATGGATATGGCTTTCTCTTTGCTGCTGCTGCTGCTGCTGCTGCTGCTGCTGCTGCTGAGGATCGTAGTTTATGTATTTTTGCATTTTTAGTTGATGTAGTTATTTTTGTTTCTGCACTTTGGTTGTACTAGAACTCATTATGTGACTCTTAGAGATATTTTATTCTGCAGTTTCTCAGTTTTATGCAGTTTATCATTATTATTTTTGGTGTACTTGTCATTCATTATTCTGGTTGTTTGATAACTGACAAAAGGGGAGAAATATTTTGATATATTTATATTATATTATCATATGCTTTATGTATCTGTGCTTTGGGAAAAGAATATTGTTGTTAGGACAACAGGCAATGTTTACGGGGGACCTATTGCTAGCTGCACCTATTATGGGGGAGCTACGCTATTTTTTTAATGTGTCCAGGTATGAATATTGAATATACAAATATTATTTTGTCAATTATCAATATGGGGGAGATTATTAACACAAAATTACAGTCAACCATATATTGATACAATTGACAACATGATACTTGTAATATTTCAATAGGACACATGAAGACTGAATTCGGTACAAGCCAGACGACAGCTCGTACCTGCAAAGCTTCATAACTTGAGTCTGTATTTTACACTTTATTTGAGTCTAGATTTATGTAAACTAAGCTGTGCTGAGCATTTTGAGACATAGACTATACCTATACCTCAAACCAGAAGCCCCACTAAACATCCAAACAGCCCATTGGCCCATTTGACCTATTTTGTGCTCTAGAGACAGAGTTCGGGCCGAACTCTGCCTCCACACAGAGTTCGGGCCGAACTCTGCCTCCTAAATTCTAGGACCCTAATTTTTAGGGTTGGCTGGATACAATTGTTAGGGTTATATACTAAAAGTATCACTGTTTGCCATGAAATATTAAAGAGCTGAACAATTATCGGAGAACTGGACTTTTACTTCACGTTACAAACTCGCTTGTACAAAAAAAGACTAGGGACGAAAGCCTAGGTATAGCAGTCTAAGTACAATTATTTATTTTAGATTCTGGGGGGTGACGATAGAGGCTCGGGAAAGCTACGGCAGCTCTGCCTTACTCCTTGGACGATCGATATGCAGCCTTGGCTCCAGAAGATTGCTTGGCGTTGAAGAAATGCTCTCTTTGCTCTCTCTCTGCTTTTTCTCTCCAAGCATGTGGTGCTCTCTCTGATCTCGAAAAGTGGTCCTCTTGTAAGGGAATGGCACCTTGCTATTTATAAGGAGGGAATACAATCATTAAGGTTTGCAATGATTGCCCCTTAGAGTGGCGACGGCCTGTTGATTGATCAATCTGGGCCATTAATCTTGAGTGTGATGAATCTGGGCCATTTAGTGTAGATTGTACCAAATCCTATTAGTAATTAATGCTTATTGGAATAAATCTCCGTGATGATGATTTGCTGATGTCTGCGAATCTGAATGAATAAGTGTAATTCATTCTCCTGCCACGTGTCCCAGATTATTGGGATTTGACCCAATCTTTGATTGTAGTAAATCTGGGAAATTGATTGGCTTTATGACACGTGTCCCGGGAGTCACTGAGCCGCATAAGGATTGAGCCGCATAAGGGTTGAGCCGTATACGCCTGGCCACGTGTCAGGGCTACGTGGAGAGTGGCCTCCGAATCTCCGAACCGCATGATAATCTGGACCATACAATGGGTAGTGAGCCTCATGGAGATGATCCATGTGAGCCGCATAGGGCTGCGTCTGCTTGAGCCGCATAGGGTTGTTTCGATCTGGGCTGCATAGGACAACTTCAGCCTTAGCCGCATAGAGTTGTTTTGATCAGGGCCGTATAGGACAACTTCAGCCTGAGCCGCATGGGAGGTCTCCGCTCGAGCCACATATGGCTGTCCACGTGTCTAGACTGCGTGGTATTTTCTGGATCTCGGGAGGGTTGTGCCAGAGATTTTCTTTGATTTTCTAGGATTCTGTCATTATGACAGAGTCATAATTGCCTCTTTGTGTCAGGCCTGTCGTTTCGTCAGAGTGGTCAGCCGTCAAAGTAATTAATGTAGTATAGGGCGGAGGGGAGTACTATTTGTAAGCCATGTGTCTTATCTTCTGAGCCGCATGGAGATCACAGAGCCGCATAGACTCGTTGAGCCACATGGGTCTTCTGAGCCGCATGGGTTTTCCCGGCCGTATGGCTCTTTTTTTATTATTTTCCATGCTTCTACAAGACACCCTTCAAAGTTTTCAATTTGCAAAATTGAAATACTTTGAATAAGAAGCATGGCCGTGTGGAAGCTCTTTCTAGCCGCATACAAGGTCCTAGCCGCATAGATGTCTTGGCCGCATGGAAGTTTCAGCCGCATGAACTTTCGAGCCGCAGAGTTGTTTCAGCCGCATGGCCGTTTGAGCCGCATGAGCTCTTTGCCACGTCATTATTGCCACGTATGACAATCTTTTGCATTAAGAATGCTGTTGATTTGCTGTCAGTCTTAAAGGCCACTTTTTGGTACGGGATCCCAGGGGTTTGGCCTTTATTTTAGGCAGCTTGCCTCGGTAACCGTTGGGCCGGTCTTCGTGTACGTACGGGAATCGAAACGTCTTGCTCTGGTTTATAAATAAGGATGGGTTCAGTCGGAGGGATTTCTTTGCTTCCTCTTTTGTTCCAACTATTGTTGTCTCGCTTTTCTTCCCCATTTCCTTTCTTCGATCGTCGGTCATGGCCCCCAAATCCTCTAAGGTCGCCTCTACTGCTGCGAAGGGCAAGAAGGCGGCTTCCTCGTCAGCCGTCGTGCCCGAAGTGCACCCTGATGTCCGTCCTGCCCTTAATGGTAAGGGTTGTTTTTGGATACTTTGAATCCTAAGAATCCATGGCTCTGTTGCATATTTATGCCTAAGGCTTCAACCAAGTTCGACTATGATAGAGCCGCATATGCTGTATGGGCTGCATGACCCTCTCGTATCCGAGCTGCATAGGAGATGCCCTATGTTTGAGCCGTATGAGAAGGATTTGAGTCTCTGGATATAAACCGTATGAAGTCTCCTTTGAACAGAGCCGCATAAGCTTCTGACAGACTGATCCGCATAGCATTTAGCACCGCAAAAGCTCTTCTGCTTAGAATCGCATATGTTCAATTGATCCGCATAAGCTATCGAACCAATGTTATATGGAATTCCCGATTGATTTGGGCCACATGAGGCTGTGTTGGCCGAATCCATATAAGCTCCCTTGGGGCCGTGCCACCTGGAACCCAATTGAAATTGAGCCGCATAGGGCTTTGTTTGATCCGAGCCGCATAGGCTCGTAGGAACTTGAGTTCAGTAACCATCTTTTAATCCTATTTCTTTTTGTCCTTTTCCAGTGAACCTCCCAACCAACCCAGTAGGAGAGCTTCTCGTGGGTTCAGCTCAGTTTGCCGTATGCGTACGGCTCGACGGCTTAATCCGACATATAACGAATCAGCTTCCCACTAATGAACCTAGGGAGATGGTGGCTATCATCAACAACCAGCCTTTCCACTTTCTTTGTTCCATGTTGAATTCGGGGAAACTGGACGGAGAATATCTGAAACCGGCTTTTCTCTTTGGGGATGCCTTTTCCATAAAGAACTCCCGATTACTGGATGTTTCTGAGAACTGGAATTTTTTTGTAGACGGGATGGAGATCCATATCTCCGAGATGGAGCGGTATTATCCCCTCTCGTGGTTTAACATGGTACCGTTGGGCAGGACAATGGTGGGCTTCCTGACTCCCACCCGATCGGGAATGTTTGTGGGCAACATCCACTACAACAGGCGTACGGGTTCAGCATGTGCGGGCAAGGATTCAGTTAGTCGGGGTGTGATAGGACTGCTCCCTGGAACTTTTGTAAACGTGACTGGTCTTAACTTCACTTTCACTCGAGCTGATACCTTTCTGAATCAGCTCGCTCGCAAGGGGTCTTATCCTGTGGGCAGGTTGTCGCTGCGGAATTGGATAAACCCCATTCCTACATGGGCCAATCTTACCTCATGGATCTTGAGGAACTATGGAGAATCCCTTCGGGAAATTGACCTTTACTACGCCGTCCGGGGCACCTGTTACGGGTTGCCTATTAACAAGCCTTTGTTCATGGCCCTTTTGGAGGTGTATAACCGGCGTATGGGGACTTTCTTCGCGCCCGGAGGAGAGTTGGGACTTGCTCTCCATGAGATGTATGCTGTTTCTAAGCTGCCGTGGGGAGGCGAGGCCTTTGAAGTATATACCCCGACGAACGAGGAATTCGATGACCTGGATCGACGATTTCCTGGTTTCGTCGCTGTGTACCGATAACTGCTGTGCCATCATAGCATCTGCCACCAGACTGCTATTAAGAAAGAAAATAGCTCTGAAGGGACCGCCCCACATACTACGACCTGGGTCGTATATCTTTTTAAGTTACGTCCTTCTGGTCGGGTGTCGTCTCGAGGTCCTCAAACCCCGGAGGAGGTAAAGGACATGATGTTGAAGGTCAAAAAGTCGAGGTCCACCCGTGACAGGTTCGGGAGTCGCACCGACTCCTTCAGTTATTTCTACTACGGTACCCAGGAGATGTCTGACAAAGTACTCTTGGCCGGGTTTTTGATGATATGGCCACGGAATTGCGTAGTCTCGGGAGGGGCGGGTTCTACTGAAAGGATCAACAGTCACTTCATTCTCCCGGCGGTGAAGCTGGTCTTCAAAATCAGATTGTCCCTTCTTCCGGCCATGGTATGTAGTATACACCATGGCCTCCGCGCATTTTCGTCTAAGGTTATCGCTCGTGAGACGACGCTGGGTTTTGAGCGGATAGAACTTCCATACCATTACCTCATAGGGTGGTTATTAATGCACTATCGGTCGTTGATGAGGCTAGGAACTGAAGAAGATGTTACTGCTGATGACGCCTTCCTTTTCCGATACCGTCATCAGCCTTGGGAGCACGATATCATGTCGGCCTGCTTGAGGGCGTTGGCGAGAGTTGACGGGCCTGAGTTCTTTGTCTCTCTTCCTCAATTTACCCTTAGAGAAGTGAGGGGAGTACATGTTGACGGCATTGATCCTCCCCAACTTTTATCTGAGAAGATGCTTCTTTGGCTGCGCAACATCCGCCCTGCGTACCTGGTATATCGTTACCGAAATAACGTATACCTGGAGCCTTATCTGCCCAGTAGATTTTCTCGTCAATTCGGGTATAGTCAATTGTTCCTGGATTGTCCTAGCGCTTGTTTGAGCTTTGAGGACAGCGTACTCGATGGCATCCGGGCTTGGCAATATTACAATGTGTTCCATACCCGGGCCAGCTTCTCGGTCTCCGATGCCAAGACGGCAGGGAATATTTTGTACATAGTGGCCCTTTATCATATTGCAGCGAGCAAGCCTCCTATCGACTTTGATATAAATACTAGCTTCATTGTTGGCACTGGTTTGGCTGAGAAGCCAGAGGGATCCAAGAAGAGGAAGAGAGGGGCGAACAGGGTTCCTGCGCCGGACTCAGAGTCCACTATGGCGGACGAGGAGGACGATGAACAAGACGCCGATGACTCGTCGCATTCTTCGGACGAGGAAGTTGGAAATCAGCCCCCTATTATGCCAGATGAAAGGGTGGCGGGTCAGCCGCCTACTTGGTTTGACGAGGTGGTGGAGGATCAACCATCTGCTGTGTCTGGCCCTTCGCGTAAGCGAAGCAGATGCGTGACTACCGCTGATGGCCGAACCTACTCCACAAAGCATGCTGCGGTAAGACGTCCCAGGCTGTTTATTGATGATGTTAACGTTGTTTCTGAGGTGATTTGAGTTTCAACTACCTTCTTTTTTTCTTCTTCTATGTTATGGCCTAATCCTTTTTTCCTTTTGCTCTTTATAGACGTCAGATGAGTTCGCTTCTCAGGACCCGATTGCCGAGGTTGATCCGGTCCTGTCCTATTTGGTCAGTGATGTGTGCACTGCTATCATTGCTGCTGGGGTTCTTCCGGATGCGGTTGAGGAGTCTCACCTTACTGGGACCTCAACTCAGGGGGATGGGGGTTTTACTGCGCCCGTCCCCGAGACATCTGAACTCCAACAGGATGACACTGTCCTGGCTGGGACCCTTTCAGGGATGGCCGTGACAGAGAAACTAGTTGAATTCGGATCGAAAGCTGCGGGTGGGAAAACTACGCCAGCTGTGAACGAACCGCAACCTCCATGCTCTTCCCCTGGTAATACAAGTCAAACCTTAACTTGTGAATAAGCCTATTTACTCCGTCATCCTATCCTTCGGGTTACATCAATTAATGTCTGCTTTGGATGTTCAGCTCCTAACCCTTTATTGCCGGTGACGGACATTGCTGGGGCGGACCCTACCGGAGGGGATCTGACGAAAGCACACGTGCCTCCTCCTTGTATTGAGGGGCCTCCATCTGGGTCGATTTCGGAAGCCCAGGTAGCAGTACAGCTGGGACAAGGGACGATGCTTCCTGTGCCCTCTTCTGCGAATATGGTTTCGGCAGTTAACCTTTCCGCCCTACCGAGCATCCAGGCTCTTCGGGCGGCGAAAGAGGAGCTAGCCGCTATTCAAGCATCTTTTCGTACGAAATTTGCTTCCTTCGTGGCGGGGGGCGGCAACTTCTGAGGCTACTCCTTCGGTACTGCCTGCCACACTCCCTTTGACGTCGTCCTCTACAAAGGTTTTGGATGAAGTGTTCCGGGATGTAGTCGACAGTTTCCACCGCCACCTAAAGAGGGGGATCGAGGCAGCTGTGGAAAGGGGGACTCCCTTTACTCTGGCCCGTCAATGCGCCGGTGGCCAGATCAATATCCTTAGGACACTCCCTGGTGTAGGGGAACTGGCTGCGCTTCTGGAGCCTAAATTGTTAGAGGCTGGTCGTCTCGTGGCCCAGTTTCACAGGCTGCAGCAAGCTGATTTACCCGTGACGATAAACCAAGAGCGCAATTTCTTGTTACCGCGGTGGAAAAGGTGATGATTGCCCGGGAGTCGCTCAAGCAGGCTATATTGAAGGACCGCCGGGATCTAACTCGGTTGTACGATCAATGGAGCCGTCGAACTGAAGACTGCACGACTCGGGAAGCGGATGCCTCCCGCGGGGTAACCGACACCCGGGAATAAATCCTGGAGCACCAAAGAAAGCTGGCCTTTCTGGAGTCTGAGCTCGAATTTGCTCGTACTGAAAAAGAGATTGCCATTCAGGAGGCTGACAAGTTTAGTAGGGCTTCTGCCAATCTAGAACTTGCCCTGAAGAAGATAGAGAACGACTGGCAGGCGTATATGTATTTGAATGACGCAGAGCAATTGTCCCAAGAGGCCGAGCGCCGAGCTAAATAGAGGCTTGAGCGGGGGGCTGCATTGGTGAGAAACCGCCTCTTGGAGTTGTGTAATGCCGAACTATAGTCGGCCTTTTCTCCTTTTGTTTCCTTTCTTTTCTTTTTTTCCTTTTTGAGAGGGACGTGGCTCCCTCAACATGTAATGCTTTTTTCTTCCTTCAAATAAAGAGTACTTTCCATTCTACCCTTCACTCGTATTGCTTGTTGTGCTTGTGATATGATGGTGGTGTTTGCCCCGCACGGGGGGCTTGTTTATGGACTCGTCATCCATGACATACCTTGGTTTTAGGTACGGATAACAAGTTTGGTTAGGATATCTGGAACAGCCATGGAGAAGTGGTCATGGGTGCTCTCGGTATCGGGAAAAAGAATGCCGTAGAGCAGCTGGGCTCCCGGGGTATGATGAGATGGTGGGCTTGTGCTAAGAAACTTAGCAGAGGATATTTGTGGGCCTATTATCCTTGGCGTACCCTGATTTAGGATACGGATAATAGGATAAAAGGGAACCAACATATTTGCTCAGAGGTAATAAGGACATGGCAGGTATGAGGGTTTCATCGTGGAATCTTCCTACTCGGAGATAATGAGGACATGGCAGGAATGAATTCACGGAGGATATTTGTGGTCAACAAAGGATATTTGTGGACCTATTATCCTTGTCGTACTCCGGTTGTGGGTACAGATAATAGGTTGAAAGGGAACCGACATACTTACTCAGAGGTAATGAGGACATGGCAAGTATGAAGGTTTCTTCTACGGAGCCTTCTCACTCAGAGGTAATGAGGACAAGGCAGGAGTGGGCTCAATGAAGAGGGGGTACATAGAACGACTCAGAGGTAATGAGGACATGGAAGTTCTCTGTAGGGAGGTGATTTATTTTTGGAGGAAGTGAAAAGACTCAGAGGTAATGAGGACATGGCCGTTTTGGTAATTTGTGGATCGATTACCCTTTTTGTGCACTTGGAGTGCGGGTATTAGATCATGAGGGAGGATCTCTTCCAGGAAGAAAGTTCAGAGGTATGATCATACATGACTTACTATCTGAAAGAGTGACCGGGATGTGAGTTCAGAGGCACCAGCGGGTACATGACTCGATATTGTGAAAGTGTGAGTTCAGTGGCACCAGCGGGTACATAACTCGATAATCTGGAATGTTGTGGATGTGAGTTCAGCGGCACGAGAGGGTACATGACTCAAAAATTTGGAGAATGGTGAGTGTGAGTTCAGTGGTACCAGTGGGTACGTAACTCGAAAATCTGGAAAATTGTGAGGATGAGTTCAGCGGTACCAGCAGGTACATGACTCAATGATCTGGATAATGGTGAGGGTGAGTTCAGCGGTACCAGTGGGCACATGACTCAATGATCTGGATAATGGTGAGTGTGAGTTCAGCGGTACCAGCGGGTACGTGACTCAATGATCTTGAAATTGTCGTTTAGACATAATATTTCTTCAGGAACATGCCGTTGACGGGCAACATGAGCAAGTCTCCATTTTTCTTGGCGAGGCGGTAAGCACCGTTGGAGAATACAGCCTCGATGATAAATGGACCTTCCTATTTTGGCTGGAACTTGCCGGCGGTCTTGTGAGTCATGACCATCGGCCTCCGGACTGCCAGAACGAGATCGCCCACTTGGAATGTTCTGATTTTGACCTTCTTGTTGAAGGCTCCAGATATGCGTGCTTGGTATAGCTCGATTCTTTACTGAGCCAGGAGGCACTTTTCGTCTAAGGCCTCTAACTCTTGTAGTCGGCGACGGTAGTTATCGTCCGTCGTCAATTGGTAAGTAAGAGCGACGCGAAACGAGGGTATTTGAGTCTCCAATGGGAGAACTGCCTCACTCCCGTACACCAGGGAGAATGGTGTGTTCTATGTGGCTGTTCGGACCGTGGTACGGTACGCTTATAAGCATTCACCAAGCTTCTCGTTCCAGTCGTATTTGTTGGACGATACGAACTTCTTGAGTAACTTGATGATGGTTTTGTTGAATGCTTCTGCCAACCCATTTGCTGCTGGATTGAATGGTATCGAAGCAAAATTCTGGATGCGGTGCTTATCGTAAAACTGATAGAAGGCGTGGCTTGCAAACTGCGGACCATTGTCATGGATGATCCTTCGGGGCAGTCCAAAGTGATAGGTGACGTGATGCTTGAGGAAGCTGATCATGTTTGAAGTTTTGACTTCTGCAAGTGGGACATCTTTCGTCTATTTGGAGAAGTAATCTGTGATTGCGAGTATGAAGCGATGTCCTCATAAGGAAGGTGGGGTAATCGGACCGATGATATCCATCTCCATGCTTCGAAGGGCCAGGATGCCACTGTCGGATGTAGAAATTCGGATGGCTAGTAAATAAAGTCCGCGTGGACTTGGCCGGCTTTGCACCTTCTCGCATAGTCAATCGCATCTACTACCATCGTGGGCCAGTAGTAGCCCATTCGACGAAGACGGTCTTATAATTTAGGGCCAGGCTGATGGGCCCCGCAGACACCGTCATGAGCTTCTCGCACGGCTTCTTTGGCTTCCGTGTTTGACAGACACCGAAGCAATAATCCATCATAGGATGGGCGATACAGCATTTTCGTCTCTGTATCGTAGAAGAATATGAGGGAACACCGTCTGATGGAGGTGGCTTCCTTTGGGTTTTTGGGCAGGATATCGTAGACGACAAAGTCGATGAATGGTTGTCTCCAATCTGGGGCATCATCAATCGCCTGAGCAAAATAGCTTGCCATGCATTGAACATTGTTCTTGGGGCAGACCAGTTCGTGGCCTATTACATCTACCGATTTATGAGTACGATTTGTCACTGCTAGGGAAGCGGTCAGGCCGGCTAAGGCATCGGCTTCGATATTTCAGAGTCTGGGGACGTGCTCGATGAAGAACCCCTCGAACGATGAGATGATGTCGATCGCTATCTGGTGATAGGGGATCATGTCTTCGTGGTGAACTTCGTATGAGCCCTGGATCTGATTGACGATTAACTAAGAATCGCCGTATGCTTCAAGATATTCTACTCCCAGCTCCTTTGCAAGTTGGAGGCCAATGACCAGAGCGTTGTACTCGGCCACATTGTTAGAACAGGGTTCCGTGAGGAAGTAAGCACGGTTGATCACCAATCCAGAAGGGGTGACGAGCACCACCCCAACTCCGACAACGATGCTGCCCCTGGGTCAAGTTCTCGAAGCACCGTCGAAGAACATTCGCCACATATCATTGTGAGAGATTGTATGCGAGTCGGCGACCTCATCTGGGATTTCTTCATATATCTTGGATGACTCTGAGCCCGGGTGGGCTGCCAAAAAGTCTGCCAGGGCTTGACCTTTGACAGCCTTTTACGGGACGAAGATCATATGATAAGGGGACAACAATATTGCCCATGTAGCGAGGCGAGAGCTGAATGCCCCTGGTTTAGTCATGAGGACCCTGAGAGGGTTGACTCGCGAGATCACATATATTGTTTGTCCGATGACATAGTGCCACGTCTTCTAAATAGCGAACACCAGGGCAAGACATTTCTTCTCCACAGCGGTGTATCGGTGCTCTGGCCCAATCATCATTCGACTGAGGTAATATATGGCTTGCTCATGGCCTGCATCATTGTTTTGTGCCAGCAGAGCCCCGAGGGAATGCTCTATTGCTCGTACGTAGAGCAGGAATGGTTTTCCAGCAACCGGGGCCACCAGGACTAGAGGGTTTGATAAATATTCTTTGATGTTGTCGAAGGCCCGCTGACATTCTTCGTTCCACAAGAATGAGACGCCTTTCTTCATGAGGTGGGTAAATGGTCGATATTACCCGGAGAGGTTGGAAATGAACCTCCTGATGTAAGCTAGCCTTCCTTGAAGGCCTCTGAGTTCGCAAAGATTTCTCGGGGGACCCATCTCCATAATTGCCTTTGTCTTCTCAGGGTCTACATGGATACCCTGGGCGGTGATAATGAAACCCAAGAACTTCCTGCTGGATATGCCCAGGAAGGACTTCGCAGGGTTCATTTTCAAATTATGCGCTCTCATCAGGTCGAATACCATCCTCAGATCCTGCAGAAGGTCTCCCTTACAGCGACTCTTGACGGCAATGTCATCAACATAGCACTCCATCGTCTTGCGTAAGTTGTCTCGGAAGATGATACTCATGGATCTTTGATATGTGGCACCGACATTCTTCAAACCGAAAGGCATGACCGTGTAGCAGTATGTGCCAATCGGTGTTCGAAATGATATATGCTTTTCGTCGTCAGGAGACATCTTGATTTGGTTGTACCCCGAGGAGCCATCCATGAATGACATACGTTCGAAGATGCATGTGTTGTTAATCATGATGTCTGTGATAGGAAGGGGGAATTCGTCTTTGGGACACGCCTCGTTCAGATTGCGGAAGTCGATGCAGATTTGAATCTTTCCATTCTTCTTAAGGATGGGTACTATATTGGCGACCCAGTCAGGATGTTGCTCCTCACGAATAAAGCCGCTGGCTATCAGTTTGTTGACTTCGGCTTCGATCGCGTCCATGATGCCTGGGCGGAAGCATCGCTGTTGTTGCTTGACTGGCTTTGCATCCGGCCGGATGTTGAGTTTATGAAAAGCAATATCAGAATTTAACCCCGGCATGTCTTCATAGCTCCAGGCGAACACATCGATATATTCTTTGACAATTTTCAGCAGCGATTCTCGCTCTTCGTCTGTTAGGCTTTTACTGACGAAGATCGGTCTTGGAGAAGATTCATTGCCGAGATCTACTTGTATGACCTCATCTTCAGTAGGCGGTTCTCTCTGTTCGAACCGCTTTTCCCATTGTGCATCCAGTTGTTGCACCCACGGCTCTAGCTCTAGGATCTCACGGATGTCTTCATCTTCTTCATAAGCGTCGGCGAATGCCATATTGACTGACAGGACTTGTCTGAATACATCTTCGATGCTGGTATCTGAGTCAGAAGTTGGTGACCCGGTCGAATGTGAATGCCAATCACATTCTTCATCTGAAATCTCAGGGGTCATCGTGGGTGTTACATATCCTAATCCACATCGAGTCTTGCTATAGTAGTCACATGGTTTGCCTGCCGGGATCGGTGGCTTCAAAGGTAATCGTCGCCCAGTGCCGTAGTTTAAGCCTGGCGTGGTCTCCAGATCATACCCCTGTTTCTGTATGAGATATTTAGATTGGGGGCTATAGAGATACAGAGGCAGTCTTCCGGCATCTGATCCAAGGTCGACTTCTTCAACGGTAAAGGGATGCGGATCGTCCTTCCGGCCTAAGATGATTGGATGGTCCCCTTCCTCGATTATGCGGTAAGCGTCTTCTGCTGGAGTAAGCTGGATTGCGGTGTGCACATTTGTCACCTGTGTGTGGAGGTGAGTGCCTATACCGTGTTCCATAGCATACATTGTACAAAGCTTATTAAGCTCGAGGTAGTTCAAAGATAGCCCTTTATTGATGAAGTAAGGTATCTTTTCTAGGGGATTACATCATCTGTGGAGGGAACATCACTGTGGGTAGCCATATACTTAGCTAACTCTGGTTCCTCTTCGGCTACCCCCTGTATAAACGAAGACTGAGACGACGACCTGGGCAGCTTGATCGTCAGCGGTTCAGCTGGTGGAGCAAAGCGTGGAGTTCTTGGCAAACCAGCGACCCCCAGCTTGGTACTCGATGCTGGGTGGGGAGTGGTTGGTTCGCTAGAAGTTCCAGGCCTTGTATCGGGGTGACGACCCTTCTTGGGAAGGCGTATCATCATTGGCTTGTCGGAGGGATTGAGCTTCTCCGTTTGTGGCTGGCCGGCTGTCGGCAGCCAGATTGTCAGTGGCTCCATTGTGGGTCTTGGCACTTGGCCAGACCTTGGCAGCCGGATTATCATCTGCTCTTCTTGTGCCGAGAGTCTGATTGCGTCATTACGCAGAGTGGCTGTAAGGGGTACAGACTTGCCAGGTTTGCGAGCTTGGAGGTGGATCGTCAGAGGCTCTTCTGATCCTGTGGTTGTCTCGGTACGAGCTTGCGCATCTCCTTTACCAAGATGCTTCTTCGACTTTTCGTACAGACAGGAGTCTGAGTAGTAGGATTCGACCCCTTTGAAGGGATCGATATCAGCAAACTTTGTCCTCACGAAGCCGTATTTGTCGACATATTTGAAGCACTGGTGCAGCGTGGAAGACACGATCGTATAATCGTGTATCCAAGGGCGCCCCAAGAGGATGTTGTAAGAAGTGTCTGCATCTATGACATAGCAGGTGACTTCTGATTGGAGATCGCCAATCTGACACTTCAGACGAATCTTCCCAATTGGGTAGCTCCTGCCCGAATTGAAACCGCTGATGGCGGTACTTTTAGGTGTCAGGCGATGCATTGGGATGCGGAGATGATCTAACAGACCCTTCGGAATAATGCTTATGGAAGAGCCAGGATCAATGTACATCCGATCCACCTTTACGTCGCCGATGTATCCAGTGTAGTATAGCGGGCGATCATGCAGGTTGGTTTTGATGAGCATGTCCTGCGGAGTGAAGACAATGTTGGGCATCGCTCCATTGTAGGCACTGTCTTGGAGATCTGCAGGCAGGTTCTCTCCCGTGAGGTTGACCTAAGCCAGGTACGCATCGGCGTTTTAGAGTGCATCGTTCAAAGCCGCACGAACATCCTTGGAGAGTCTCAGAAGCTCGTATAATGACAACTTGGCCGGTGTATTGGCCAATTGCGCTAAGATGTCGAAGTTGTAGGGCTTCTCTATCCCCTGTGATGCCTCTTTTCGGAGGGATTTGTCAAAGCGAGTCTACCTCGGCCTAGGCTTGTCGGTCGTCGGAGGCTGAGCCGGTCCCAGAGCGTTGGTTGTAGCGGGTTGATGATCTTCAGCCAGGTTGTCAGCCACAGGTTGGGATTGTGCCCCGGACCAGGTGACGACGGCTGTAGCTTCTTCGATGTCTGTCGAGATTGTGCGGCAGGATCTGACTTTTCCACCCTTCTTCTTACAGATGAAAGATGATGTGGGCCGAGTCACTTCCGATACCAAGTCTGGATGGATCCACATAACCTCCCCTCGTGATGTGGTGAGGGGCACTAAACCAACAGCCTGATCTAGGGGAGGTGGAAGATTAGCAATCTTTATTGTCACCAGAGGGATGGAAACCACACCGTCTTGAGTTTCCGTCGGAGGGAAGCTGCCGAATTGTACTGACACCATATTGGCTGCCACCGTTACCTCTTCGAAATCGATGGCCAGTGCATTCGAATCGATGAGATTTTGGATGTACCATTTTAGTTGGTAGCAGTCGTGGGTGGCATGGTGGACGTAGCGATGGTAATGATAGTACTTTAGGTTCTCCGTGTCTGCCTGCTGCGGTTCCCATCTTGGTGGAGGAAGCTGAATTCTGTCTCCTTGTATGAGCATGTCCAAGATGGGCATGACGTGACCGTCTTCGAAGGAGTAAGTGATTTGCGACCATTGTTTGTCTGCTGGCTTTGGCTCAGGTTTCTGCACGGTGTCGATCACCATAGCCTGCTTACCCCTGCTGTCCCGGTTGTTGGAGGGGCTACCCCCATTGTCGTTGTTAGGATGCTTGCCCTTATTCTCTCTGTCTGAGATGTGCAGTCCCAATTTGCGGGCCTACTTCAATCGTTCTTCGGCACTTGTGGCACTGATGATGAATATCTTCCAATCTTTGAATTGACTTTTGCCCATCCAGAGACTGATTGTTGGAAGCAATCTCTTTTAGCAAATTTCAATCAAGGAGGAATCCGGATTTCCAGATGGCAGCTTCATTGCGGTTTGGCGAAACCGTTCGATATAGTTTCTTGTTAGCTCTTTCTCCCCTTGGACGACGTCCATGAGGGAGGACATTGTGATGTCCTGCCCTACTTCGTAAAATCTCTCCAAGAATATGCGCATGAAGCCGACGAAGGAGTGGATGCAGTTGTCTGGCAGGTTACGGTACCAGTTGAAGGCGACCCCTTCCAATGCCCCGATGAATAATCGTGTGAGAATGGCATCGTCATGGGGCAGATGGTCGGTGGTGAACTCGAAGTAGGTGATGTACCAACTTACTGAGGCCTCGTCCACGGCGGTGGGGGCCGTTGTTTCAGGAAGATCGTTGCCCGGGTTTGGTGTCGCCGAATTCGAGTCCGCATTGACCGCGGGACCCGCGCTTGTTTGGCCAGGCGTCCCTCCTTACAGAGTTGGAAGGGCCGCTTTAATCTCGTCTACAGACTTGACCAAAGCAAGCAATATGGCTTCGAGACTGTCGATGCGTTGGCGATCACTGGAACCTCCTTGGCTGCTGTCTGTCATGAATACCGTCTTTACGTGAGGAGAGATGGACGGAGCGGTAGAGGAAGCGCCCTCCGAATCGTACCCCTGTAGTGAGAAGTCATCGGGGTACGTAGGTATGTTCTCTTCTGGTTCAGACTCGGAAGGAACAGTACCCCCAGTCTCCGAGTTTGCCTCGTCTTGGGAATTGTGGACGTTCTTGGGGATGTCAGGGTTTGCTAAATCTGATGGGAGAGTTGCCTCCCCTGACTCATCTTCTTGGAACATCGGATTGTTGTGGAGGCTCGGAGGGGTGCTACCCCCAATCCCAGCAACCCCCTGTATTGTGGACGACGAATCTCCCACTGTAGCAGATTTCGTCTTAGAGCGAGTACCTTGGAAAACTCCGGTGGTGGGCACCAGCTTAGACGACAGTCTTTTAGTCGAAGTGGTTAAAATCTTTGGGCTGGGAACATTTGTCTTCTTCCCTCTTCCATCAGCGGGGACTTTCCGAGCAGAGTTGCAGGAGACGACGGCAAGTACCTCGTCTCCTGAAGATGGCTGTTGTAGTCTTTGAATGACGGACTGCCGGTCTTATCGTACCGTCGCATTATTACAGCAGCAGTTGACGATGACTTGGGTGCAGTGACATCCGTGGGAGCACTTTTTGCACCCCGATGCGTCTTCTCTTTCCTTGCATTTGTGGAGGATGGCCTCACGTAAGTCAGACTGGTCTGGATCGACCATGCTTGCTTCCTGGATTTTGGGAGACTTTTATGCACTTTTCTGTCCGTTTGCTACCGGGGGCTGGACTCGAGTGGTTCTGTACAACTTCCCATCTGAGGCCCGCATAACGGTATGCGGGATGCTCAGATGATCAGAGACAGGATCAGCAGACCGAGCGTGCCAAGCTCGTGCTGCCTAGACTTCTTCGCTCTAGTGCATAAAGGCATATAGTAGGAAGAGTCTAGGTGATGTTGGAGAGAGTCAGACATATCTTCTTAGGAGCGCAAGAGATCAGGACCATAAGACAGGCGGTCGAAGACAGAGCCGCGCGGGGTAGGCGTCATGCTGCCGTCCTCAACAATCTTCATGCGGCTGGTAAACGTAGCCGCATAGGCTTTCTTCATGCGGCTGGGAGTCTCAGCCGCATGAATCTTCTTTATGCGGCTGGATGATCTGGCCGCATGGACTTTCTTCATGCAGCTGGTAGATCCACCCGCATGAGCCTTCTGTATGTGGTTGGCAGATTTGGCCACAGGAGTGCTCGGCTTCTTCTTGGGGCGCATAGAGTCGCTCTTTGTCCCTGCAAGTCCAGCATCGTAGTGCTTTCCTCTACCGGACTTGGGGACAGCAGAGTTCTTTACGGCTCGAAGTGGAGCCGTATGAGAGTCGCCTTCGCCGTCTTGGATAGAAGAGAGTACCTCGTCCAGAGCTTATGGAGGAGAAATGATTTTGGCCTCTACTCGCAACGAGCTTTCTTTGTACGGGTTCGCTTCTGGATCGGGCCAGCACTTCCTTCGGAGAGCATTTCTTCAAACGCCTGTTGGTCGAAACGGACGACCATCTTCTATTGCGTGGAGCCAAGCTTGGCTACATCCGACTGCGGCACCAACTCCTCAGCCGTAGAGAAGTTTATCCCCAACAGAGTCGCCATTGTGTTTGCCATGAAATATAAAAGAGTAGAACAATTATCGGTGGACTGGACTTTTACTTCATGTTACAAACTCGCTTGTACAAAGAAAGCCTAGGAACGAAAGCCTAGGTACAGCAGTCTAAGTACAATTGTTTATTTTAGATTCTGGGGGATGACAATAGAGGCTCGGAAAAGCTACGGCAGCTCTGCCTTACTCCTTGGACGATCGGTATGCAGCCTTGGCACCAGAAGATTGTTTGGCGTTGAAGAAATGCTCTCTTTGCTCTCTCTGCTTTTTCTCTCCAAGTATGTGGTGCTCTCTCTGATCTCGAAAAGTGGTCCTCTTGCAAGGGAATGGCACCTTGCTATTTATAAGGAGGGAATGCAATCATTAGGGTTTGCAATGATTGCCCCTTAGAGTGGCGGCGGCCTGTTGATTGATCAATCTAGGCCATTAATCTTGAGTGTGATGAATCTGGGCCATTTAGTATAGATTGTACCAAATTCTATCAGTAATTAATGCTGATTGGAATAAATCTCCGTGATAATAATTTGCTGATGTCTGCGAATCTGAATGAATAAGTTTAATTCATTCTCCTGCCACGTGTCCCAGATTATTGGGATTTGACCCAATCTTTGATTGCAGTAAATCTGGGAAATTGATTGGCTTTATGACACGTGTCCCGAGAGTCACTGAGCCGCATAAGGATTGAGCCGTATAAGGGTTGAGCCGCATACGCCTGGCCACGTGTCAGGGCTGCCTGGGGAGTGGCCTCCGAAACTCTGAACCGCATGATAATCTGGACCATACAATATGTAGTGAGCCGCATGGAGATGATCCATGTGAGCCGTACAGGGCTGCGTCTGCTTGAGCCGCATAGGGTTGTTTCGATCTGTGCCGCATAGGACAACTTCAGCCTGAGCTGCATAGAGTTGTTTCGATCTGGGCCGCATAGGACAACTTCAGCCTGAACAGCATGGGGGGTCTCCGCTCGAGCCGCATATAGCTGTCTACGTGTCTAAGCTGCGTGGTGTTTTCTGGATCTCGGAGGGGAGGGGTTGTGCCAGAGATTTTTTTTGATTTCCTAGGATTCTGTCATTATGACAGAGTCATAATTGCCTCTTTGTGTCAGGCATATCGTTTTGTCAGAGTGGTCAGCCGTCAAAGTAATTAATGCAGGATAGGGCAGAGGGAAGAACTGTTTGCAAGCCACGTGTCTTCTCTTCTGAGCCGTATGGAGATCACAAAGCCGCATAGACTCGTTGAGCCGCATGGGTCTTCTGAGCCGTATGGGTTTTCCTGGCCGCATGGCTCTTTCTTTATTATTTTCCATGCTTCTACAATCACTTCTGTAGTAACCTTATTTCCTTAAATTTTGAATGAGAATTATATGGACAAATGTTTGCATATTGTATTTGTTGCAAGTGTTAATACAAATGTCTGATATTCTATAATATAGATAATATGGTGTGTGGTGTCACACAGAATATCATATTATCAGTTTCCTATGGAGTATATAAATAGTTCACAACCTAGATAGACTTGGACAATCTTTTGGAAAGGTTGTAGTGTAATCTGGTATTAGTCTATCTTGACTATAGGTTTACACTAGTATATTTTTTGTGTATTGAACAGGACCACTTGAGGTTGTTCTTTTTGTACTGACTACATAAGAGAGCAAACACCTTTGTTATTATGGATGCTTGTGCTCTTAATCCGGATATAATAATGGACATATATATGCAGTATGCATTACTTTGACTCATAAAAGAGTGAGATTCATTATGGATCAACAACCTCTATGAATTGGGTAATAACATTGTATGTATGATGGGTTGTTGATTATAAATGGAATCCATGTCCCGATACATCGGGTTGATGATGTCCTCTTAAGGAGCTCATAAGGATTGTCATGTAAACCCTGCAGGTGGATTATATCCGACATGACAAATAAAGTTGAGCGGTACTACTTAAGGATAAAAGATGTCGAATCAATATAGTTGTCAGTAACTTAATTTGATCGACGGACATACGATATCTTAATATGGGGAGCCAAACGAGCATATAATAAAAGGAGCCCACAAACATAATTTGGGATTAGGGAGGTAGTGCAACAATAGCTCATTAGTGGATCGAGCTATTGTTAATGGGCCTGGATTGTGTGTTCGGGCTGAACACGGGATATCCAGATCCGTTAGGAGGCCTAATCCTAATTTCTCCTCATGGTCCCTGCCGTAGCCTATATATATCCTCTATTCTTTGGCCGCCATATTACTGATCAGAAATCTGAAACTTTCTCTAAACTCGTGACTCACGTAAGGAGAGAAAGAGAGGGCTGCCAAGGAGAAGAAAAGGTTGGGAGATCGTCGCCCACACGACGTCCAACTCGAGGAAGGAATACGTGCAGAAGATCTTGGGGTCGTCCGCTCGAGATTGCCAGAAATTACTTGTCTTCTTTCCGCCGCAGGTATAATTCGTGAACCCTAGTTTCCACCTATGAAGGGTTAGAACATGTATTAGATCTGTTTAACTTTCTATCGATCAATACGCACACCAAAGAAAGGGTCCTGGTAATCCCCAGTTCCATCAATTGGTATCAGAGCCACTTTAGATCTACGTATTGATTGATACGTCCATGTTGTCCAATAAAACCTGAGCTGTGTAATAGTCGGTAGATGTAGATATGTTCTAACTCGGTTTTGCAGGCATCTTAGATCCAACTATTATGGTCCAATGCATATTTTTTGATTGTGTTGTTTAAACCACGGACATGTCGTGGATGTTGTTGTTGCTGTGGATATAATTAAAAATATGAGGGTTGATCGTGCTTATTATTTTAATTTTTCAATCTAGATTATGTGTGAACTCCTTCGGGAGGCATAGGATTGATGTAATTTTAATTATTTTTATCAATCGTGATGGCAGTGGTGGCTGTTTCTGACGCCGGACGAGATGCTGGTTTTAAGCAGTCCAGGGGCAGACAGATGATTTTCGATGAAAGAATCGACAGCCAAAACCTTAAAAAAAATGGGGCGCTGCCCCGAACCCCGCGACCTGACCGGGCAGGTCGAACCCCGAATAGATCTGCGCAGCACCAGATTTTGGATTCGGATAGTTGAGGACGGAGCAGCAAAGATAACCATAATAGTTGGATATTTTCTCTTATTTTTGTCAGTTTACTTTTTCTGATTATGCATGTTTATTACTGTGTGGTTGTTTTTTTTTGAAAAACCAAGCCTACATTAATAATGGACAACATGGACATAATATCAACTAGTAGAAAAACCCTCATTGTTAAATAACTAAGTGGGATAGGATTTTTATTTAGTATAAATCTTATGGTCTCCATTACTGGTTTGTAGGTGATGTAATTATACTTGCGTGTTGGCTTTAGTGCTTTCCTCCATATCGGATGAGTATAATTATGGATCACCAGTACAAACTTTCTTAGGGATAATTGTAGAAAGTTACCTAGTATGTGTTCACTTCTCCATTTGAAGGAACTCATTACAAGGTAAAGGACTTAGTATTAAGTAACGGTATACACTTAGATACAAATAATGGTATCCTCCCCATCGGAGTCACTGCTATTATTTGTATGACCAGAGCAAGACCAGCATATTAATTTTATTTGTCATAAAGTTATATTGACATAATAGTAAAATTAATAAGAAAAATCTACTTGAACAAAGTTGAATTTGTATACGTCCACACTATCGTGGCATACTAAATTCATGGTGTTCAAGGTGTTGGTGAATTTCTTATTATTGTTTTGAGAGAATCAATATTTAGTTAATTCAAAAAGTTTTTTTTGCCCTAAATAATTTTATTTATGTGATTCTCAGGATTTTAAAAATGGGTTCTTTCAATCCACTTATGGTAATTCTTAAAGAAAACAAACTTACTGGACCTAATTATATTGACTAAAAATGTAATTTGGACATTGTTCTAACTGCTGAGGAGTACAAATATGTACTTGTTAAGGAATGTCCACCTAAGCCTGAAGCTAACTCTGATAAATAGGTCAAAGAGGCTTATAAGAAGTGGAAAAAGGCAGATGAGATGGCGCGGTGTTACATTCTGGCATCTATGTCAAATGTACTGCAACATCAGCATCAGGCCATGGCCATAGCTTATGACATGATGTATAACCTCAAGGAATTCTTCGGATATCAGAGTAGAGCAGCTAGACAGTTTGCTATGAAATGTTTGATGAATACAAAAATAGCTGAGGGTATACCAGTAAGGGATCATATTCTCAAGATGATGGGTCATCTGAATGAGATGGAGATCCTTGGAGCTGAAATCAATGGGGAATCCCAGGTCGATATCATTCTCGGGACTCTGCCTAAAAGTTTTGATAATTTATGCCTTAATTACAACATGAACAAAAGGTTATATAGTTTGACAGAACTTGCAAAAGAGCTACATGATGCTGAATCTCTCTTTAGGCAGAGTGGTCATGTTTTTGTTTCTGAAAAGGCTTGTAGTTCTAAGCCAAAAGGCGGTAAGAAGAAGAATAAAATTCAAAAACAGGCAAACTCAGCAAAAAAGGCATGGGACCTCAAGGCACGATAAAAAAGCCGAAAGGCAAATGTTTCAAGTGCAAAGGGTCAGGACACTGGAAGACTGATTGTCCACTTCTCAAACAAGGGAACAAAGAAGGTATATCTCATTTACTAGTAGTTGAAACATGTTTAGCGGTGTTGTCCACCGGCATCTGGTGTGTAGATACAGGAGCCACTAATCATGTCTGCAATACATTGCAGGGGTTCCAGGAAACCAGATGGCTCAGTGATGGAGAGATATGCTTGTTCATGGGTGATGCTACAAAAGTATCGGTCGTTGAATTAGGAGATGTTAGTTTATCTTTTACTAGAAATAAGTCTTTGACATTGAGAGATTGTCTATATGCACCTTCACTTAGTAGGAATTTAGTTTCTGTTTCTATGTTAGTTAAGGATGGATATTCAGTTTATTTTAATAACAATATTGTTATTAGAAAGAATAAACATTTTATCTGTTCTGGTGCATTGGTTGATAATTTGTATGTCATTAATCCTATTTCGCCCATAATGCAACTTATGGAAATGAATAATATGTCATCTAACTTAAATAAGAGAAAAGAACCTTCTTTTATGAACCAAACATATCTTTGGCACTTGCGATTGGGGCATATTAACCTAAGAAGGATTCAAAGACTGGTTGAAGATGGACCTTTGAGTTCATTGGAAGTGGAGGCACTACCAGTCTGTGAATCCTGCTTGGAAGGTAAAATGACCAAAAGGCCTTTTACGGCAAAGGGGTATAGGGCCAAAGATGTGTTGGAATTGGTTCATTCTGATTTGTGTGGACCCATGACTATCCAAGCTAGAGGTGGCTTTGAATATTTTGTCACATTTATTGATGATTATTCAAGGTATGGATACATTTATTTGATGCGCCGTAAGTCTGAGTGCTTTAAGAAATTCAAAGAGTACAAGGCTGAAACGAAAAAACGTCATGGAAAATATATCAAGTCATTACGATCAGATCGTGGTGGCGAGTACCTCTTTGGAGAGTTTAGGGATTATTTATCAGAGGTTGGGATTGCATCCCAATTGACTGCACCTGGAACTCCCCAACAGAATGGTGTAGCCGAAAGAAGGAATAGAACTCTTATGGAGATGGTTAGATCAATGATGAGTTATTCGAATTTGCTAGATTCATTTTGGGGATATGCCTTAGAGACTACAGCTTATATTTTGAACTTGGTTCCTTCTAAGTCAGTACCTCTTACTCCCACAGAGCTATGGATTGGGTGTAAGCCTAGTCTGAAACATGTTCGCATTTGGGGTAGTCCAGCACATGTGCTGAATGTGAAAGCAGATAAGTTAGAATCTCGTACAGAAGTACGCTTGTTTGTAGGCTATCCAAGAGGAACGAAAGGAGGTTTATTTTATAGTCCTAAGGATTAGAATGTCATTGTTAGCACCAATGTCGGATTCTTAGAGGAAGACTATTTGATGAACCATAAACCCACAAGTAGAGTTGTTCTAGAAGAACTAAGACGTGAGACACCAAGTACTTCATTACTAATAGTACAAGAGGATGAACCACAAATAACTGCACAACGTGTCACAAATGTTACACCATAACTGATAGTGTCTCGTCGTAGTAGGAGGGTTGTGATACAACCTGATAGATATATGTTCCTGGGAGAGTCGTCAGACTTCGTCCCTAAGGAACAAGATTATGATCCATGTACCTACAATGAAGCACTCCAAGATAAAGACGCAGAGTCTTGGCAAAAAGCAATGATATCTGAAATAGAATCTATGGATTCTAATCAGGTCTGGGAGCTTGTAGAACCACCCGTTGGTGTAAAAGCCATTGGATGCAAGTGGATCTATAAGAGAAAAAGATGTTCAGACGGTAAGGTTGAAACCTTTAAAGCTCGGCTTGTAGCAAAAGGTTTTACTCAAAGAGAGGGTATCGATTATGAGGAAACCTTTTCTCCTGCAGCCATGCTTAAGTCTATTCGGATTCTTTTATCTATTTCAGCTCATCTCGATTTTGAGATTTGGCAAATGGATGTCAAGACAGCTTTCCTTAATAGAAGTCTTGAGGAAGATATCTATATGAAGCAACCAGACGGGTTCATTGAAAAGGGCTAGGAGCATCTTGTTTGTAAGCTCAAGAAGTCCATTTATGGACTTAAGCAAGCTTCCAGATCTTGGAACATATATTTTGATCAGGTGATAAAATCCTATAGATTTGATCAATGTCAGGATGAATCATGTGTATACAGAAAGTGTGACGAAAACGTGGTAGTATTCCTAGTACATTATGTGGATGACATCTTGCTCATTGGAAGGTATTATCGGATGTAAGGGTATGGTTATCCAAACAGTTTGATATAAAGGACGTGGGAGAAGTAGGTCACATCCTTGGGATCAAAGTTCTACGAGATCGCAAGAAAAGGATGTTGGGCTTATCCCAAGCTTCCTATATCGATACTGTACTAACTCGTTTTAGTATGCAAAATTCTAAGAAAGGTTTCTTACATTTTAGACATGGAATTGCTCTATCAAAGGAGCAGTGTCCGAGGATACCTAAAGAGATAGAGAACATGAAGGCAGTTCCTTATGCTTCAGCAGTAGGAAGCTTAATGTATGCAATGCTATGTATGAGACCAGACATCTGTTTTATCTTAGGCATGGTCAGTAGATACCAGTCTAACCCAGGACAAGAGCACTGGACTGCCGTAAAACATATTTTGAAGTACCTGAAAAGGACTAAAGAGTATATACTAGTTTACCAGGCAGATAGTTTAGTTTCCTTGGGGTATACAGACTCAGATTTTCAGTTAGGGATTCCAGGAAATCTACCTCAGGTTATGTGTTTACTTTGGGAGGTGGAGCCATTGTGTGGAGGAGTATCAAGCAAAAATGTATTGCTGATTCCACCATGGAAGTCGAGTATGTGGCAGCCTCTGAGTCAGCCAAAGAAGCGGTTTGGCTTAGAAACTTTACGTTGGACTTGGATGTGGTACCTAGTTTGCCTAAGTCTATTACACTTTATTGTGATAATAGTGGTGCAGTTGCAAACTCGAAGGAACCACGAGCCCATAAGACAGGCAAACACATTGAGCGCAAGTACCACCTGATACGAGATTTCGTAAAGGAAAAGTTGCTGTGATGAAGATAGCATCAGCCGACAACCTAGCTGATCCCTTTACAAAGAGCTTACCAGCTAAGGCTTTTGATAGTCATGTTGAGGGAATGGGAGTCAGATGTGTAGCAGCATGGCTTTATGTATAAGTGGGAGATTTGTAACAGTATAGTGAAAAGCAATACTTTGAGTATAAGTGGGAGATTGTTAGGGTTATATACTAAAAGTGATGCTTTTTGTAGTAACCTTATTTTCTTAAATTTTAAATGAGAATTATATGGGCAAATATTTGCATATTGTATTTGTTGCAAGTGTTAATGCAAATGTTTGATATTCTATATTGTAGATAATATGGTGTGTGGTGTCACACAGAAGATCATATTATCAGTTTCCTATGGAGTATATAAATAGTTCACAACCTAGATGGACTTGGACAATCTATTAGAAAGGTTGTAGTGTAATCTGGTATTAGTCTATCTTGACTATAGGTTTACACTAGTACATTTTGTGTGTATTGAACAGGACCACTTGAGGTTATTCTTTTTGTACTGAATACATAAGAGAACAAACACCTCTGTTATTATGGATGCTTGTGCTCTTAATCTGGATATAATAACGGACATGTATATGCAATGTGCATTACTTTGACTCATAAAAGAGTAAGATTCATTATGGATCAACAACCTCTATGAATTGGGTAATAAGATTGTATGTATGATGGGTTGTTGATTATAAATGAAATCCATGTCCCGATACATCGGGTTGATGATGTCCTCTTAAGGAGCTCATAAGGATTGTCATGTAAACCCTGCAGGTGGATTATATCCGACATGACAAATAAAGTTGAGCGGTACTACTTAAGGATAAAAGATGTCGAATCAATATAGTTGTGAGTAACGTAATTTGATCGACGGACATACGATATCTTAACATGGGGAGCCAAACGAGCATATAATGAAAGGAGCCCACAAATATAATTTAGAATTAGGGAGGTAGTTCAACAATAGCTTATTAGTGGACCGAGCTATTGTTAATGGGCCTGGATTGTGTGTTCGGGCTAAACACGGGATATCCAGATCCGTTAGGAGGCCTAACCCTAATTTCTCCTCATGGTCCCTGTCGTAGCCTATATATATCCTCTATTCTCTGGCCGCCATATTACAGATCAGAAATCTGAAACTTTCTCTAAATTCGCGATTCACATAAGAAGAGAAAGAGAGGGCTGCCAAGGAGAAGAAAAGGTTAGGAGATCGTCGCCCACATAACGTCCAACTTGAGGAAGGAATACGTGCAGAAGATCTTAGGGTCGTCCGCTCGAGATTGCCAGGAATTACTTGTCTTCTTTCCGTCGCAGGTATAATTCGTGAACCCTAGTTTCCGCCTATGAAGGGTTAGAACACGTATTAGATCTGTTTAACTTTCTATCGGTCAATACGCACACCAAAGGAAGGGTTTTGGGAATCCCCAATTCCATCAGCAAGTTGTCCAACGGCCAAATTTTTGAATATTCCAACCAGAATTCTGGCCGAATTCTGCCTGTATGGTATCCTATAAATAGGCCATGAATTCTTTCATTTTCAATCATCCAATCTTCTCTTCTCTTCTCTCTAAAGCCTTATACAAGCCATACCCTTCTCATCTTCGAGCCACAAGCTCCTTAAGCCTCAAAGTGCTCAGTACTTTTCAGTTAGGAGTTTGTGCAAGAGTTCAAGAAGTCGCTTGGAAAATTCCAAGCATCGCCACTGCGATCTCTGTAAGAAGTTGACGTGCTCTTCTGAAGAAAAGACACGGGGTGTAACTACTATTTCACAAATAGTGGATTTAATCCTGAGCTAGAGTTCTCAGGCCTGGACTAGTCCTCCACGAGGGAAACCAGGTTAAAATTGGCTGTGTTTGCGTATTCTTTCTTGCTCTTTCCTATTTCCATATTTACTCTGATTATTTTCTGTTGTGAAATAGTTTAATTTTTAATTGGACATTATTGTCATAAATTTTTTTAACCTCATTCTAGAGTTGCCTATTTGTTCTTCAGTGTCAAGGCTGCATGGGCATGGCCTCTTCGTATTTGAGCCGCATAGAGATGGTCCCTACGATCCGAGCCGCATGAGAGTAACGGCCGCATGGAGGTGGCCCCCATGATCCGAGCCGCATAGGAGAAGCAGCCGCATGTGGGTGGCCCTATGATCCGAGCCGCATAGGAGTAGCAGCCGCATGGGGGTGGCCTCAACCTGAACCGCATAAGGATAGCCACGTGTCAGAGCTGCATGGAATGAAGTGCTTTGGAATTTGGTGGATCGTGCCAGCTATAGAGATTTTTTTTATTTCCCTAGGAGCACGCCAGTATGTCAGAGTCATTATTGCAGCTTTATGTCACAGCTGTCGAACCTTCGTGTTAGAGCCGTTGCTTCGCATAAATTGAGCCAGCTGCATAAATTAATTATGGCCAGTTTGTGAAGGACTTTTTGAACCGCATAAGGCCACGTGGCTCGCTGGGAGTTTCTAGACCGCATGAACTCTAATGGATGTTTGAGCCGCATGGAACTCCCCTAGTCTTGAGCCGCATAGTATGTCCTGTTCATTTTCATGCTTCTACAAGACCCCCTTCAAAGTTTTCAATTTGAAAAATTGAAATACTTTGAATGAGAAGCATGGCTATGTCCACATAAGCTCTCCTGGCCGCGTAGGATGTTCTGGCCGCATGGACGGCTTGGCCGCATAGGATGTTCTGGCCGTATGGACTTCTTAGCAGCATGGCCTTCCTAGCCGCATGGATCGCTCTGGCCGCATGGACCGCTCTGGCCGCATGCTGTCTTTTCTGCCACGTAGGCGTCATTAATTGCACTTGATTTATTTTTTTTATTTCGATCTGCCTTTTGGAGGAATCCCAAGAGTCGGTTCATTAAATATTTAGATTTTGTGCTTTGATGAATCTCCTTTATGAGAGGGGGCAAAATCCTAGGAGTCGGTTTTGCCTGCAGCACACGACCCGAAGCGTTCATCGGTCCACGTGCCCCCTCTTTGTTCTCCTATAAATAAGAGAAATTTAGAGAAAGAAACTCTTTACTCTCTTTCCCAATTTAAGCTCTTCTTGCCCTAACTGTCGTCCTCTTCTTCTTCTTCTTCGACTATTCGATGGCTCCCAAGACTTCCAAGGCCGCGGCGAAGGGCAAGGGAGTAGTTTTGACGTCGACTGCGGCGCATGAAGTTCATCTCGACGTTCACCCCACCATGCTGGTAAGGGTTTTGGCAGAAATTGTACAACTCAAAACTTTCAGCATCATGGCTAGGTCGCATATTTTATGCGTGGGCCTTCTTCGTCTTTATGGATCTGCATACTGTGCTATATATACCGCAGGTGCATCCCATGTCCGAGCCGCATGGGAGTATGTCCCATGTCCGAGCCATATGATAGCCGTCTTGCAACCGCATGAGCACTTTACAATTTAAACCGCATAAAGGCCTGTTGAACAGAACCGCATAAGTCCCTCTGAGCTGTGCCGTATAAGCTCATCTAGACTGGGCTGCAGAAGGCTCCGTCCATCTTCTAACTTTGTTTCTTTTATCTTTGATTCTTGCAGCATCCCTGCCGAAGGCTGAGATCATTGTGAAGGAAGAGCTGCTGCCTCCTTTCATCAAACAAGAGTCATCGCTCGTTAAGGAGGAGGTGATACCAAAAACAGAGGAACAAAAAGAAGAGCTGGCGCCTATAGGGGAGGAAAATACTCCCAATATTGAAGTTGCTATGAAGGAGGAGCCCCAGTCTGAAGGTGGTAGTGTTGGAAGTTCTGACCCTCATGTTCCGGACGAGGATCTTACTCAAATAGATCCTTCATATGAAAAATGGTTGAGGAAATGGTATATGCGCCCCCACAACTAGGATTCGTGGGCTCCCATGAATGTCCGTCTTTGTCTTGATATTTCTTGTCTGTCTTTAGCTGTCGTTTGTGTTTTGCTTTTTTTGGACATCAATGTAATCTTTTCTCTTCTTGCCTGAATGAAACGATGGAGAACTTTTCTGGCTTGCTAATGAGATATAGTCATGTGAATGTAACTGATTTTGAATGAATAGAATACATTCGCTCTATTCTTTGAGAGACTTTTTGTGGACCTATTATCCTTGGCGTACCCTGGTTCTGGATACGGATAATAAGACGAGAGAGAAAAACCAACATACTTACTCAGAGGTAATGAGGACGGGTTAAATATGAGGGTTTCTTCGATGGAGCCTTCCCACTCAGAGGTAATGAGGACATAGCAGGAGTGGGCTCCATGAAGGGTACATAGAACAACTCAGAGGTAATAAGGACGTGGAAGTTCTATGTGAGGGGCGGTTTGTTTTTGATGGAAGGAAAACAACTCAGAGGTAACATCGACGTGGTTGTTTCAGAAAATCTGTGGATCTGTTACCCTTTTTGTGCACTGAAAGTACGGGTATTGGATCATAAGGAGGAAGCTCTTTTAGGAGGAAAGTTCAGAGGTATAATCATACATGACTTACTACCTAAAAGATGCGATATAGATTTATCTGTAGTGACCAGAGTGCGAGTTCAGCGGTACTTGCGGGTACATAACTCAACAATCTGGAAGATTTAGAGTCAGAATGTGAGTTTAGCGGTACCAGAGGGTACATAACCCATCAATCAGGGATATTTGGATTTGGAATGTGAGTTCAGCGGTACCAGAGGGTACATAACTCATCATTTTGGGAAATTTGTAGTCGAAATACGAGTTCAGCGGTACCAGGGGTACATAATTCGTCAATCTGGGAAATTTGTAGGATGTTGTTTTAGACGTAATACTTCTTTAGGAACTTGCCGTTGATGGGCAACATGAGCAAGTCTCCATTTTGTTTTGTGAGGCGGTAAGCTCCATTGGAGAATACAGCACCGATGATGAACGGGCCTTCCCACTTTGGCTGGAACTTGCCGGCAGTTTTGTGAGTCTTAACCATCGGCCTCCGAACTGCCATAACGAGATTGCCTACTTGGAATGTTCTGATTTTAACCTTCTTGTTGAAGGTTCCGGAGATACGCGCTTGGTACAACTCAATTCGTTGTTGAGCTAACAAGAGCTTCTCATCTAAGGCCTCCAACTCTTGTAGTCGACGATGGTGATTATCATCTATTGTCAACCGATAGGTGAGGGCGACGCAGAGTGAGGGGATTTCAGTCTCCAGTGGGAGAACTACCTCACTCCTATATACCAGAGAGAATGGTGTGTTCCCGGTGGCCGTCCGTATTGTAGTACGGTACGCCCATAAGCATTTGCCGAGCTTTTTATTCCAGTCATGTTTGTTTAATGACACGAACTTCTTGAGAAGATTGATGATTGTTTTATTGAACGCTTCAGCCAGACCATTAGCCACTGGATTGTATGGTGTTGAAGCAATATTCTGGATTCGGTGTTTGTCGCAGAACTGATAGAAGGCGTGGCTTGCGAACTGCGGACCATTGTCGTGGATGATCCTTCAGGGCAGTCCAAAGAGGAAGATAACATGATGCTTGAGGAAGCTGATCACGTTTGAAGTCTTCACTTCTGCTAGCGGGATAGCCTCCGCCAATTTGGAGAAGTAATCTGTGATTGCGAGTAGGAAGCGATGTCCTCGGAACGAAGGCGGAGTGATTGGACTAATGATGTCCATTCCCCATGCTTCGAATGGCCAGGATGCCATCGTCGAATGTAGAAACTCGGATGGCTGGTGAATGAAATCTGCATGGACTTGACAGGCTTTGCATTTTCGTGCATAGTCTATTACATCCGCAACCATCGTGGGCCAGTAATAGCCCATTTGGCAAAGGCAATCTTATAATTTTGGACTGGTCTGATTGGCCCCATAGATGCCATCATGAGCTTCATGCACAGCTTCTTTGGCTTCTGTATTTGACAGACATCGAAGCAGTAATACATCGTATGATCGCCGATATAGCATTTTTGTCTCTGTATCGTAGAAGAATCTGAGGGAACGTCTTCTGATAGAAGTGGCTTCCTTCGGATTCTCTGGCAGGATGTCGTAGACTACAAAGTCGATGAATGGTTGTCTCCAGTCTGGTGCTTCGTCGACTGTCCGAGCAGAGTAACTCTCAACACATTGAACATTGTCCTTAGGACAGACTAATTCACGACCTATTATGTCAACCAAGTGGTGAGCATGATTTGGTACTGCTAGGGAAGCGGCCAGGCCTGTTAGGGCATCGGTTTCAATGTTTTGGAGCCTGGGAACGTGTTCTATGAAGAACCCTTCCAAGGACGAGATGATGTCAATCGCTATTTGGTGATAGGGGATCATGTCTTTATGACGCACTTCTTATGAGCCCCGGATCTGGTTAACGATTAGCTGCGAATCGCCGTATGCTTCAAGGTACTCTACCTCCAGCTTCTTGGCAAGTCTGAGGCCATTGACCAAAGCATTGTATTCGTCCATATTGTTTGAACAGGGCTTCGTGAGGGAATAAGCCCGATTGATCACTAGCCCGGTGGAAGAAATTACCACCACTCCGACTCCAGCGACGATGTTACCCTTGGGCCCAGTTCTAGAAGCGTCGTCGAAGAACATTCGCCATACGGTATCATGGGAGGCCACATTTGCATTGGCAACCTCATCGTGAATATCTTGGTCTATTCTGGTTGACTTCGAACCTGGATGAGCTGCTAAAAAGTCTGCCAGAGCTTGACCTTTAACAACCTTCTGTGGGACGAAGATCATGTAGTAGGGGGACAGTAATATCGCCCAGGTAGCGAGGCGAGAGCTGAGTGCTCCTGGCTTAGTCATGAGGACCCTGAGGGGGTTGATTCTTAACATAACATGGATGGTTTGTCCCGTGACGTAGTGTCGCATCTTCTGAATGGCCAAAACTAGAGCAAGGCACTCTTTCTCCACAGCAGTGTATCGATGCTCCGGTCCTATCATCATTCGGCTGAGGTAATATATAGCTTGCTCATGGCCTGAATCGTTGTTTTATGCTAGCAGAGCACCGAGAGAATGTTTCATCACTAGTACATAGAGCAGAAATGGTCTTCCAGCAACCGGGGCTACTAGGACTGGAGGGTTCGTCAGATATTCTTTGATGTTGTCGAAGGCGCGCTGGCATCTTCATCCCATACGAATGAAACGCCCTTCTTCATGAGCTAGGTGAATGGATGACATAGTCCGGAGAGGTTGGAGATAAACCTCCTGATGTAGGCCAGCCTCCCTTGAAGGCCTCGGAGTTTACGGAGATTTCTCGGGGGACCCATCTCCATGATTGCCTTCATCTTCTCAGGGTCTATGTGGATACCCTAGGAAGTAATGATGAAACCCGAGAACTTCCTGCTGGATACGCCCAAGAAGGATTTTATGGGATTCATCTTCCAATTGTGCGCTCGTATCAGATCGAAGACTGTCCTCAGATCATACAGATGATCTTTCTTAGAGCGGCTTTTGACGTTGATGTCATCGATGTGGTATTCCACTATCTTGTGCAGGTGGTCTCTGAAGATGATGCTCATAGCTCTTTGATAGGTGGCGCCAGCGTTCCTTAAACCGAAAGGCATAACTGTGTAACAGTATGTGCCAATTGGTGTTTGAAACGATGTATGCTTTTCGTCATCAGGGAACATCATGATTTGGTTGTACCCCGAGAAACCATCCATGAATGACATACGCTCAAAGCCGCAGGTGTTGTCAATCATGATATCTGTGATAGGGAGGGGGAACTCATCCTTAGGACACGCCTCATTTAGATTGTGAAAGTCAATACAGATTCGAATCTTTCTATTCTTCTTGAGGACTGGTACTATGTTGGTGACCTAGTCTAGATGCTATTCCTTACGGATGAAGCCGCTAGCTATCAGTTTGTTGACCTCAGCTTCAATGGCATTCATAACGTCGGGGTAGAACCGTCGTTGCTGTTGCTTGACCGATTTTGCGTCCCGACGAATATTGAGTTTATGAAGTGCAACTTCGAGGTTCAGTCCTGGCATGTTTTCGTAGCTCCAGGCAAACACATCGACGTATTCTATGATGAGTTGTAGTAGCGATTCTCGCTCTTCGTTTGTCAAATTCTTGCTGACGAAGATGGGCTTTGGAGAAGACTCATCACCGAGATCGACTTGCACAACCTCATCTTCGGTGGTAGGCTCTCTTTGTTCGAACTGCTTCTCCCACTGTGCGTCTAACTGTTGTGCCCACGGCTCTAACTCAAGAAATTCGAGAATGTCTTCATCTTCTTCGTAGGCGTCGGCCAATGCCATATTGACGGACAAGACTTGCCTGAATACATCCCGATGATGACATCCGAATCGGAAGTGGGTGATCCGGTTGACTGGGAATGCCAATCGCATTCCTCGTTTGAGCTTTCGGGGGATGTTGCCGGTGTAACATAACCTAGCCCACATCTGGTTTTGTTGTAGTAGTCTTGTGGTTTCCCAGCCGGGACCAACAATTGTAAGGGTACCCGCCATCCAGTGTCGTAGTTTAAGCCTGGTGTAGTTTCCAGATCATACCTTTGTTTTTGCATGAGGTACTTGGATTGGGAACTATACAGATAAATGGTCAGTCTCCCGGTGTCGGGTTCGAGATCAACTTCCTCTACCCTAAAAGGTTGTGGATCATTCTTCCGGCCAAAGATGATTGGATGATCCTCTCCCTCGATTATGCTGTAAGCTTCTTCCACTGGAGTAAGTTGATTTGCGGTGTAGACATTTGTTACCTGTGTGTGCAGGTGGGAGCCTATACCGTGTTCCATAGCATACATTATACAAAGCTTATTGAGCTCGAGATAATTCAAAGATAGCCCTTTATTGATGAAGTAAGGTATCTTTTCTAGTGAGATTACATCATCTGCGGATGGAACATTGGTGTAAGCAGCCACATACTTGGCCAGTTCTGACTCTTCTTCAGCTATCCCCTGTGTAAATGAAGACTGAGAGGATGACTTAGGCAGCTTAATCATCAGGGGCTCCATGGGTGGAGCAGAACGTGGAGTCGTTGGAGTACTAGCCACCCCCAGTTTGGTGCTCGGTATTGGGCGGGGAGTTGTTGGCTGGCTAGCAGTCCCCGGCTTAGCGCTCGGCTGCAGATTCATTCTGGGAACGAATCGTCATCGGCTTAACATAGGGATTTAGCTCCTCTGTTTGTTGTTGGCTAGCTCTAGGTAGCCTGATTGTCAGTGGCGCTTGGCCAGACCTTAGCAGTCGGATTATTATTTGCCCCTCCTGTGCAGATAGGCTGATTGTATCTTTACGCAGAGTGGCCGTAAGAGGTGCAATTCTGCCAGGTTTGCGGGCTTGGAGGTGGATTGCCAGCGGTTCTTCTGATCCAGCTGTCGCATTAGTTTGAGCTTGAGTGTCTCCTTCGGCAAGGTTCTTTTTTGACTTCTGTTGAGATTGTGCAGCATGATTTGACTTTTCCACTCTTCTTCTTGCTAGTAGAGGTAGGTGCGGACTGAGTTACTTCAGGTACCAGGTCCGGATGGACCTACATGACCTCCCCTCGTGATGTGGTAAGGGGCACTAGACCAACAGCCTGGTCTCGGGGTGGTAGAAGGTTAGCGACCTCCATCCATGCTCTGGGGACGGGCACTACTCCATCTTGAGTCTTTGTCAGAGGGAAGCTGTCGAATTGTACTGACACCATGTTGGCTGCTACGGTCACCTCTTCGAAATCGATGGCCAAGGCCTTAGAATCGATGATATGCAGGATGTATCGCTTCAGTTGGTAGTAGTCTTGTGTAGCATGGTGGACATAGCAGTGGTAGTGGCAGTACTTGGGGCTCTCCATCTCTGCAGGACGAGGTTTATGCCTTGGAGGAGGGAGCTGAATTCGACCTCCTTGTATGAGCATGTCCAAGATGGGCTTGACATGGCCATCCTCGAAGGAATAGGTCATCTGAGGCCACTGCTTCTCTGCCGGCTATGGTGCAGGCTTCGGAGCTGTGTCGGCCACCATAGCTTGTTTTTCCTTGTTGTCTCGATTGTTGGAGGGGTTACCACCATTGCTGCTGTTGGTGTTAGGGTGTTTGCCCTTGTCTTCTCCTTCCGAGACGTGCAATCCCAGTTGGCGAGCTTTCTTCAACTTGTCTTCTGCGCTAGTAACACTGATGATGAACGTCTTCCAAACCTTAAACTAACTTTCGCCCATCCAGAGGCTGATTGTGGGAAGCAGCCTCTTTTGGCAAATTTCAATTAAGGAGGAATCAGGGTTACCGGAAGGCAACTTCATTACGGTTTGGCGAAACTGCTCGATATAGTTTCTTATCAGCTCCTTTTCTCCCTGGACAACGTCCATGAGGGTGGACATCGTCACGTCTTTTCCTACTTTGTAGAACCTCTCCAGGATCATACGTTTGAAGCCAGCGAAGGAATGGATGCAGTTGTCCGGCAAGTTGCGGTACCAGTCGAAGGCAACCCCCTCCGGTGCCCCGATGAACAACCGCGTAAGGATGGCATCGTCATGAGGCAGATGGTTGGTTGTGACTTCGAAGTAGGTGATGTACCTGCTTGGAGATGTCTTCCCATCATATGGATTGATGTTGAATGGTTTATATCTTGGTGGGAAGGGAACATCTCTCCACGCAGCAGGATACGGTTGTCGTATCCTGAGGTCTTGGCAGTTTTCTCGGGCGTGGAACATGGCCCGGAGCACCTGGACCTCTCTACTTGCTTTCCTGGCCTCGTCTACAGCGGTAGGGGCCAATATTTCAGGAGGATTATCACCCGAATTTGGTGCGGCTGAGTTCGAGTCCGTATTGACCGCGGGTCCCACGTTTGTTTGGCCAAGTGCTCTTCCTTGCAGAGTTGGAAGGGCCACTTTGATCTCGTCTATGGACTTGACCAAGGTATGCAGTATAGCCTCCAGAGTGTCGATGCGTTGGCGATCACTGGGACCATTTTGGTTGCTGTCCGTCATGAACACCGTCCTTAAATGAGGAGAGATGGAAGGAACGGTGGAGGATGTGCCTTCTGAGTCATATCCTTGTACAGAGAAATCGTCAGGGTCCGTGGGAATATTTTTCTCTGGTTCAGACTCAGAGGGAGTGGTACCCCCAGCTTCAGAGCTTGCCTCATCTTGCGAGTTGTGGACGTCCTCGGTGACGTCGGGATCTGCTGCATCTGTTGGGTGAACCGTTTCCCCTGGACCATCTTCTTGGAACATCGGATTGTCGTGGATATTTGGAGGAGTGCTACCCCCGGCTTTAATGCCTCCAAGTATGGCAGATTTCGTCTTTGAGCGGGTACCTTGGTAAACTTCTCCTGTAACGGTGGTAGACAGCCGCTTAGAAGAGAGTTTCTTAGTTACGCCGGTTGAGATTTTCTGACTGCAGACATTTGTTTTCATTTCTCTATCACTGCCAGGAATCTTCAGAGCAGAATTGTAGGAGGCGACGAGAAGCACCTCGTCTTCTGATCTTGTGTGTAGCAGCCGTTGGAAGACGGACCGCCGGTCTTCTTGTACTGCCGCCTTGTTGCAGCAGTTGACAATGACTTGGTGCATTGATGTTCTTGACAGGACTCTCTGCAAACCAAATCTTCGTCTCTTTCCTTGCGTTTGTGAAGAATCACGTTGCGCAAGTCACCCATTTTGTGGGCCCTGGAGTTCTGAGCACATGAGTGTGTTGGCATGTGGGGGTAGTACGAGTACTTGCCCCTGATTATTGTTGGGAGATTCTTGATAACTATCCCGTTCGTTGGCCGCCGGGGGCTGGACACGGGTAGTTCTGTACAAATTTCCATCAGGGGCCCGCGTAATAGTAAGCAGGACATCCTGATAGTCAGAAGTTGGGACAGCCGACTGAGCTCGATGAGCCCGCGCTGATCGAGACTTTTTCCTTTGGCACCCGAGAGTGCATAATAGGAAGAGTCCAAGTTGGTCACAACAGAGTCTGGCATATACTCCAGAGAGCCTCCAAGGTCAGGACCGCATGAGAGGCGGCAAAGACTGACCGTGAGCCGCATGGGACAGATGGTATGCGGCTGGAATCAATGGTCGTGCAGGTTGTCTGCATACGGCTGTCTTTTGTGGCCGCATAAACCTTCTGTATGCGGCTAGAAGCGATGGCCGTATGAACCTTCGGGATGCGGCCGGAAGTCATGATCGTACAGGCTGCTTGCATGCGGTTGGCAGTTTTGCCCGGATGTGCTTTCTGCATGCGGCTGACTTCTGTGACCGCATGAGTCTTCTCCATGCGGCTAGCGGTTGCGGCCGCATGAGCCTTCTCTATGCGGCTGGCGCCCTTATGCGGCTTGGACCATATAGAGTTCCTCTTTGCCCCTACAAGTCCAGCATCATAGTATTTTCTTCAGCTGGACTTGGGGACACCAGAGTCCTCTATGGTCTGAAGTGAGGCCGTAAACGAGACTTCTCTGCTGTCTCGGGCAACAGAGAGTACTTCTTCGAGAGCTAGGGGAGGAGCGAATGATCTGGGTCTCCACTCCCTGTGGGCGTTCTTCGTGCGGGCTCGCCGCTGAACCGGGCCAGCGCTCTCATCGTAGAGCATTTCTTCAAATGCCTGCTGGTCGAACCGGACGACCAGCATTTGTTGAGTGGAGCCAAGTTTGGCTGCGTCCGATTGCGTCACCAACTCCTCAACCGTGGAGAAGTTCGTCCCCAGTAGAGTCTCCATCGTGTTTGCCATTAATTGTAAAAGTACAGAATAATTTTATAGGAGGACTGAACTTAGACTCACAATAAAAACTCATTCGTACAAAGAAAGCCGAGGAATGAAAATCTAGGTACAACAATCTAAGTACGATTGTTTATTTTTTATTCTAGGGGTGACGGTAGAGGCTCGAAAAAGCGACGACAGCTCTGCCTTACTCCTTGGACGATCGGACGTAGCCTTGGCTCCGATGAAGAAATGCTCTCGAAATGTGTGGGAAGACTCTTCTGTGCGTGCCTTTTTCTCTCTGTGTGTACAGCCGGGGGTCTCTCTCTCTCTCTCTTTTTTCTCTCCTTTTTTGTTACAAGGGAATGGCACCTCGTAATTTATAGGAGCGGGGTGTGATCATTAGGGTTTGCAATGATTGCCCCCTGAAAAGTCGGCGGTTTGGGGATTAACTACCATTTTTCTAGATCATATTTTATTGGCAATTAATCTAGGCCATTAATCTTGATTGTAACACATATGGGCAGTTAATGTTGATTACACCAAATCTATATAGGCAATTAATGTTGATTGCCACGAATCTTTGTGATTTATTATGATAAGCTCGGATCTCCTGCCACGTGTTTAATCTGCTTGATTGTAATAAATCTGATTTGATCCGGGTAATAATGGTGATTGTACTAAATCTAGTTGTTGGGATTTATTGATAAATCTTGATTAATTTGGTGCTACGTGTCCAACCATCATTATGCTGCGAGCCGGGGAAAACTGCTCTTCTGCCACGTGTCCTAACCGCGGGCCACGGGGATAGGGTATCTTGACAGAGCCGCATGAGGGTGGCTTCAGGATTTGAACCGCATGAAGGTGGCAGCCGCATAGGCATGGCCTCCGAAATCTGAGCCGTATGGGGGTAGTTTCCAACTGGACCGCATAAGGCTGGCCACGTGTCAAGGCTATATGGGCGTGGCCTCTCCGTATTTGAGCCGCATGGAGATGGTCCCTACGATCTGAGCCGTATGAGAGTAACGGCCGCATGGGGGTGGCCCCCATGATCCGGGCCGCATAGGAGAAGCAGCCGCATGGGGGTGGCCCTATGATCCGAGCCGTATAGGAGTAGCAGCTGCATGGGGGTTGCCTCAACCTGAACCGCATAAGGATAGCCACGTGTCAGAGCCGCATGGAATGAAGTGCTTTGGAATTCGGTGGATCGTGCCAGCTATAGAGATTTTCTTTATTTCCCTAGGACCACGCCATTATGTAAGAGTCATCATTACAGCTTTATGTCATAGCTTTCGAACCTTTATGTCAGAGCCGTCGACGTCGAAACCACTCCCTTGCCCTTCGCCGCGGCCTTGGAAGTCTTGGGAGCCATCGAATAGTCGAAGAAGAAGAAGAAGAGGACGACAGTTAGGGCAAGAAGAGCTTAAATCGGAAAAGAGAGTAAAGAGTTTCTTTCTCCAAATTTCTCTTATTTATAGGAGAACAAAGGGGGGGCTCGTGGACCGATGAACGCTTCGGGTCGTATGCTGCAGGCAAAACCGACTCCTAGGATTTTGCCCCCTCTCATAAAGGAGATTCATCAAAGCACAAAATCCAAATATTTAATGAACCGACTCTTGGGATTCCCCAAAAAGACGGCTCGAAATTAAAAAAACGAATCAAGTGCAATTACTGACGCCTACGTGGCAGAAAAGACAGCATACAGCCAGAGCGATCCATACAGCCAGAGCGATCCATGCAGCTAGGAAGGCCATGCGGCTAAGAAGTCCATGCGGCCAGAACATCCTATGCGGCTAAGCAGTCCATGAGCCCAGAACATCCTATGTGGCCAGGAGAGCTTATGTGGACATATCCATGCTTCTCATTCAAAGTATTTCAATTTTTCAAATTGAAAACTTTGAAGGGGGTTTTGTAGAAGCATAAAAATGAATAGGACATCCTATGCGGCTTAAGACTAGGGGAGTTCCATACGGCTCAAACATCCATTAGAGTTCATGCGGTCCAGAAACTCCCAGCGAGCCACGTGGCCGTATACGGTTCAACAAGTCCTTCACAGACTGGCCATAATTAATTTATGTAGCTGGCTCAATTAATGCGAAGCGACGGCTCTGACATGAAGGTTCGACAGCTCTGACATAAAGCTACAATGATGACTCTGAAATAATGGCGTGCTCCTAGGGAAATAAAAAAATCTCTATAGCTGGCACGATCCACCGAATTCTAAGGCACTTCAGTCCATGCGGCTCTGACACGTGGCTATCCTTATGCCGTTCAGGTTGAGGCCACCCCCATGCGGTTGCTACTCCTATGCGGCTCGGATCATAGGGCCACCCCCATGCGGCTACTTCTCCTATGCGGCTCGGATCATGGGGGCCACCCCCATGCGGCCGTTACTTTCATATGGCTCGGATCGTAGGGACCATCTCTATGCGGCTCAAATACGGAGAGGCCACGCCCATGCAGCCTTGACATGTGGCCAGCCTTATGCGGTCCAATTGGAAACCACCCCTATGCGGCTCAGATTTCGGAGGCCATGCCTATGCGGCTGCCACCTTCATGCGGTTCAACTCCTGAAGCCACCCTCATACGGCTCTGTCAAGACACCCTGTCCTCGTGGCCCACGGTTAGGACATGTGGCAGAAGAGCAGTTTCCTCTGGCTCGCAGCATAATGATGGCTGGACACGTGACACCAAATCAATCAAGATTTATCAATAAAAGCCAATAACTAGATTTAGTGCAATCACCATAATTACCCCGATCAAATCAGATTTATTGCAATCAAGCAGATTAAACACGTGGCAGGAGATCTGAGCTTGTCATAATAAATCACGAAGATTCGTGGCACCAAATCAATCAAGAACATCCTATGCGGCCAAGCAGCCCATACGGCCAGAACATCCTATGCGGCCAGGAGAGCTTATGTGGACATAGCCATGCTTCTCATTCAAAGTATTTCAATTTTTCAAATTGAAAACTTTGAAGGGTGTATTGTAGAAGCATGGAAATGAACAGGACATCCTATGCGGCTCAAGACAAGGGGAGTTCCATGCGGCTCAAACATCCATTAAAGTTCATGCGGTCCAGAAACTCCCAGCGAGCCACGTGGCCTTATGCGGTTCAAAAAGTCCTTCATAAACTGGCCATAATTAATTTATGCAGCTGGCTTAATTAATGTGAAGCGACGGCTCTGACACGAAGGTTCGACAGCTCTGACATAAAGCTGCAATGATGACTCTGACATAATGGCGTGCTCATAGGGAAATAAAGAAAATCTCTATAGCTGGCACGATCCACCGAATTCTAAAGCACTTCATTCCATGCGGCTCTGACACGTGGCTATCCTTATGCGGTTCAGGTTGAGGCCACCCCCATACGGCTGCTACACCTATGCGGCTCGGATCATAGGGCCACCCCCATGCGGCTGCTTCTCCTATGCGGCTCGGATCATGGGGGCCACCCCATGCGGTCGTTACTCTCATGCGGCTCGGATCGTAAGGACCATCTTCATGCAGCTCAAATGCGGAGAGGCCACCCCTATGCAGCTGCATAAATTAATTATGGCTAGTTTGTGAAGGACTTTTTGAACTGCATAAGGCCATGTGGCTCGCAGGGAGTTTCTGGACCGCATGAACTCTAATGGATGTTTGAGCCGCATGGAACTCCCCTAGTCTTGAGCCGTATAGGATGTTCTGTTCATTTCCATGCTTCTATAAGTGAGAAAGGTAAATGTCTTCATTATTTATGGAGTTTAGAATTTATCGCAGTCATTGGCTAGTACGACAAGGACATAGAGCCTGATTTTAGATATACTATCCTAAGTTATGGAATTTAAATTTTCTTGCAGCCATACCGGGTGGCGTGGTAAGAATTATAGATGACATGATTATAGGGTGTTTACCTTAATCACAGACTCTATCATTTTTTACAGCAATGCTTACTGGCGTGGCAAAATTCTGACGACATGATTTCAGGAAGACATGTATGGTATCAGTTTATATTTTAAGTCGGTTCATTTCTTTAAATAAATAAGCAAGAACGTAATCTTATTATCATTCTCTCCCGTCTTGATTAACTCTGTCTACCAGCAGCCACAAGTATTTCCTTGACATGATTGTTTGTGTTCTATTATCCCTATAATTTGGCCAAACTCTTTTTCGCTAACCTCTTGAGTAAGTCTTTTCGTCCTTCTCGGTATTGTTGAAAGTGTCACATGGATTGATTTAGGAAAAGTTCGAAAGTGTATTTATCCTTTTACGGAATCGGGAGTTGTATCCAGAGAAATAATGGTGGGGCATGACTTCAGATAACGACATTATGGTTAAATATATTTCTCGAGTTCTACTTGGACCACTCCTTAAGCATTTTGACAAACATCCTCTCCTTTATTTTTTGTAAAAACTAGTTGGAAATATTTTACGGATTTAGCCAAGATAAGTTCATGAACCTATATTATCTGTCATGGCAGATGTGTACTGTAGCCATCCGTCGTATTATGGAACAAGGAAGTTAATTGCAGTTAGATACACTAGCGGGATAGTAGCTTCATGTGACATAATTACGAGGGTATATGGTTCTTGTGTTTTATTTCGACTACGTCCTATGCATCTCGTTTGACCTTGTACCATTCTTGGAGATATTTCGACAATCTTTCCTGTCTTGCTTGACTCTTACCTTGTTTGAATACTGGTATGGATTGCTAGATCCAGCCTTAGGCCCTTATTACCTTCTTTAATAGACGACTGAAATAGCAAACCTTGTTAACGAATGCTGTAGTTTAACTATAATATGTTATTATATGATTGTGATGAGTATATTTTTCTAAAGATTTATTAGATTACGCTTGCAGGACAGACATGAATGACTGACTATCGTGGACTTAGAAACCATTAAGAATGATTAGTTTGATAGCATAGATGATTATGAGATATCTAAGTTGGAGTGATGAAATATTATATTATTGTGACAGCATATTATGGATTAGAATCTTGTGCTTAGGTTCGAGGCTTGAACATTGTAGACCTTGATGGTCAAGTGATTATAGATTAGCTACAAGTTATTTATATATAGATTGACGGTTTATATTCAAGAGTTCTTGAGTAAAAACGAGAGAAGGCTCAATGCCGAGAATAGGTTTTGAATGTTTAATTTCAAGGAAAAGCTGTAGAGGAGGACTGAAGCCAATTAATACAAGGAGCTTGTGACTAATAGGATAAAGATACTTAGGATAGGACAAGGGAAACAACCTATTTGCTATTGATATTGGAAATTATGGACGATGGTCAAGCATTGTTGATATATATATACGTATCTCGAGGATGACCTATATTTTAGAGTATACATAAAGGTTCTTATTGTTATGAAGATTCTAAAGGGCAAAATGATACAGGTTTATGGAAGAAGCTTGTTGAACCAGAACCAAAATATTAGTAGAGAGAACTAGAATAGATGATCACAAGGATAAAAGATTGAGTACTGTGCCTTAGCGACTACATACCTTAGCTTGATGTATTGGATGATTTTAACTTCGATGACAAAATTCTTATAAGGTGGGTAGGATGTAAGGCCCCTGAATTTAGGGTTTATTTTTTTAATTTTCTAAATGATTTATCTTTCAATAAATATTTTATTATGATTATTTTATTCTTAAATGTACATTTTTGTGCCTTTGATTTTTGGAGCGTCAGAGATGTCCATCTCTGGAAACTTTCTTCATGAGTTTTATAGTGGACAAGATTACCTTCATTTTGATATATAATGTCCCACTCAAACTTGTTCCCTTGTGCTCTTTTTGCATCGCACAACTTCGAGTCGACTAAGACCATTTGATCGATCAATTAATTATTAATTAATTTCCCACTCTTTTATTTGATCATCATATGTATGTTACCGTGTCTTTTAATTTAGGAGCACAAGACTAGTTATTTTCTCGAAACCAACTTCTCCTGCATAATCTACTCGAGGTACCCTACATCCATGACCTTCATGTCCTACTCAGACAGACCATTTTGTGCTTCATTTGTTTCGCACAACTTTTGGGTCAATTTAGGCCAATTAATTATCTCCTATAAAATATGACCTGACTTCCAATTTAATTTCGGAACCCGACATCGACCCAAACCTGTCAACCCAAAATATAGACATAGCCCACATGAAGCCTACTACCTGCTTGACACTTGTGTCCCATTTATTTGAGCCTCCACATGCTACTTATTTACCCATGATCATAAATATCTAATTTAATTTATTTATTGCACCATGTCCAATTTTGACCCGACCCGGCTCAACTGAACTCAACCCAAGCTTCATGTTACCCCTCATGAATACCCGCACACACTTTTTCCCTATAAAACACCCAATATTACTGTATCTTATTCCGTTATCCTTATTATTATTCTATTAATATCATTATTATTATAATGGTTATTACTATAAATAATATATATTTATTTTGGTCTTTGTTAAATTTATGAGTAAGAATTTATATATTTAAAGGGGTGTATATTTATATAAATAATAGAGATAGAAGTATATAAAAGGTATATGTGTGTGTGAAAATATATATATATATATATATATATATATATATATATATATATATATATATATATATATATATATATATATATATATATATATAAGTGTCTATATATAAACTATGAGAAAAATCCCATATATATTACTTCTCTCTCCTATCCCAAAAAATGGCACAGCCGAACTCCTTCATCCCCCATGGCCGATCTTCTTCTTCTTCTTCTTCAACTTTTTCATCTTCTTCCTCATCACCATCATCACCAACATCCTCATCATCTTCTTCATCACCAACATCCTTATCATCATCAAAAACCACCCCCATCATCACTAACACCATTACCATCTCCATTCAACCACCGGCCACCGCCCCCGTCGCTGGCCGTGCCGTCGCTGCAGCAGGCCGGCCTCCACCGTACGAAGCCAGTACAGCCGCAGCAGCGAGCAGCAGCAATATACAATGCACAGCAGCAGCAGCACGTACAGTGCGCCCATGCGCGGGCCACCGTCGCGCGCCGTCTTGCCGCCGCACGACCGCTGCGTATCCGGCCATCGCCGGCGAGCACTCCGACGACCTCCCCGAGTATGCCTCCTTCCTTCCCGATGTGCCACGTAGGCGATTCGTACATTTGGCACGGGATTCCGTCGTGACGCGCCCAGGATCGAACTCAGAATCGTGTTTCGAGGCAGCAATTTCGCGCGTGTTTTGCGAGAAATTCGATCATTGGATCGTCGAACCGTTTCATCCGTCTCAATCTCGGTATGTAGCCCTTCATCCCTGTCATGTTTCAACCATTGATTCGATCGTTTGATAGATCAAAATCGACCACCAAGTTGACCGTTTAAATTGTATAATTTTTGGATCGTTTTGTGGAGTCAACTTTGTCGGCTTGTATCTCCGGCATCGCAGCTCCGTTTCATGCGCCGTTAGTTCCGATGCACAACTGGTATGACCCTCTTCCTGTTCCTTAAGTTTCGTTTCATTGTGAGCACGTTTGACTGCTTGAATTCGACTCCAAAGTTGGCCGTCCGAATTCGTAATTCCAAACTTGTAAAATTCTATTTTTTAACCTAGGACTCCATATTTTAATTCTGACACCACCAATAGACTCGTGGCGTCATTCTGGCACATTTTCATATAAAAATTTCTAGGTTTGGAGGACGTAGGCCCTGGCACGCATTTCGGTACAAAGCGGGTCCCATAGTCCGAGTCAACGGGATATTTTGAGATCGGCTCATCAGAATCCGGATATTCCTTTGAGTTTGCATCGTCATTCTGGACTCGTTTGACATATAATTTGCTGAGTTTTGAGGACATTGGCTCCGGCAAGCTTATTCGTGCAAATTGGAACTTTAATATCCTAGTCAACGGACCATTTTGACAAAGGGTCAACGGAATCCAAAATTGGACATACCGTTGGAATTGTCTCGTCAAAACAAATCCGTAGACATATAGTTTGACAACTTTAGAGACCATTGACCTTGGCACGCTTTTTGGTGCAAAGTGGGTCCAATGGCGGACACTATTTTGGCCTAAAATTACCGTTTTACCCCTGTATCCAGAATTGGACTTATGGGTAGGCGTTTGTAGCTAATTTGACCATTCTAAGAATGTTGGTAATGTCTGTTTCAGCATCAGGAGACTGTTGTGCGAGTTGACCCTTCGTGGCTCATTGAGTGGTTTGTAGTTCGATTTTCTCAGCTCAGGACAGCAGGCGAGTGTTGGCCCATTCCATGGTCACACCCGATTTCGATAATCAACATCTTAAGTCGATACACAAAATATACAATCTGCTGCTAATCATTTCAGGATATATGAAATCAATTTCAACGGACGTTGTACTGCATCAACGAAGCATCAACATCATCAAATCTGGAGATGACTCATTTTATATTTTATTCTGTATTTTACATTTTATTGAGTCTAGGATTTATTTTGTAAAATCAGTTTTGGTAATACTGGCTTAGGGTTATTTTAGTCCACTTTCTAAAAAGTCTACCCATTACCACTCATATTTTTTGTTACACTCATATATCATTTTACAAAATATTCCAAAATATCTTTGAAAATAGTTTCTGATAAAATATTTCGAAAATCTCCTGACAGAACTCATAACCGAGTTCGGTCCGAGTTCGACCCGAACTCAGTCCGAGTTCGGTCAGTTTGTATTCAAACTTCTGTTGCCTCCAAATCTGCGAGCAACGTCTCTTTGCGAGATATGTGCATCCGAACTCTGCCCGAACTCTGTCCGAGTTCGGTTCTAGAAAACACCTATAAATAGAGAAGAACTTTTCATCTCAAATCATTCATTCACTCTTTATCTTCTCTTCTCTACTATTCAAGTGTTTTCAAACGATCCAAGATTTTCAAATCATACCTATACACCTCTTAGCCAAAAGCCAGTAATATCAGAGTTGATTTAGAGTCTTTTGGTATTCCAAGAGTTGTAAAGAGGTCGTTCCAAGTTCAACAACTTTTCTTGTTGTGGAGCTGGTCGTGCGCTCGTCACCAAGCACGGTATTGTGAAGCTGGTCGTGCGCTTGTCACCAAGCACGGTGTTGTAAGAGACTGCAAGCTCTCAGTTAAAGCATGTGCCATAGTGGATTAACATCGAACAAGAGTACTCGAAACTGGATTAGTCCTCTCAGAGGGATACCAGTATATATGCTGAGTTTGAATTCTCTATCTCTTGCTGCATTATATTTACTGTCTCTTATTTCACTGCCATAGTTTTTAAAGTTTAGTTTTAATTGGTGATTATTTTCTGCTGCACACATACACTCTATTCACCCCCCCTCTAGAGGTGCTCAACGGTCCTACAATTGGTATCAGAGTGGGTTATATTCAAATATAACATACCTCAGAGAGTATATATGGCAGCCGGGAAATCAATATTCAACGGTGAAGGACAATCCATAAATAGACCTCCCCTATTTGATGGAACAAATTATACCTATTGGAAAACACGAATGACTTTCTTTCTAAAATCTCTTGACTTTGATCTTTGGTCAATAGTCGTTGATAGTTATAAGAAACCAGCACCCACAGTGGTTGAAGGCCAGCTTGTAGACAAGCCTCATGACAAATACACTGAAGCTGAAAAAGCTAAGACTAGTCTAGATGCTCGTGCCAACAACGTACTATTCTGTGCAATTGACAAAATGGAGTTCAATAGAGTTTCAACCTGTAAGACGTCTCACAAAATTTGGAAACTTTTTGAAGTAACTCATGAAGGTACTTCCCAAGTGAAGGAATCCAAAATTAGTAGACTGACTCAGGAATATGAATCTTTTAAGATGAAACCCGGTGAGTCAATTACACAGATGTTTACTCGTTTCCTTGATAAAACTAATCCTCTGCAATCTCTTGGCAAGAATTACAGCAATCATGAGAAGATCAGAAAAGTGTTGCGTGCTCTAACAAAGAACTGGAATCCAAAAGCCACAACAATTATTGAAGGAAATGATCTCACCACTATGTCCTCGGAAACACTGATGGGGAAGCTGATGACCCATGAACTTGATTTGCAAGAGTTTGAAGAAGCAACACCAAAAGAAAAATCTATTGCTTTCAAAGCTCAAGCAAGAAAATCAACATGCAATGATTCTGATAAAGAATCATCTAGTAGTGATGAACAAGCCCTACTTGTGAAGAACTTCCAAAGATTCGTAAAGTTTGAGAAATCAAGCAGAAGGAAGAGAGATGTCCAAGAAAGCAATGAAGATGAAACCATTTGCTTTGGATGCAAAAAGACAGGGCACATGAAGAAGGACTGTCCAACTTCAAAGAAAAGCAGTCCATATGACAGATCAAGATCAAGCAGAAAAGCAACAACCGGTCGAAAGTATGCCAACACAAGTATCTGGCACGAAAGTGATGCCAGTGATACAGAAGAAGAGGATAGACCCTACGGCAATGCAAATGTCTGTCTTATGGCATTTGATAAGGTGGACCCTCAACCCTCTCATGCTAGAAGCAAATGGATCCTCGATAGCGGATGTTCGCGACACATGACTGGTGATGCATCTTTATTCGCTACGCTATCGATGAAGAAAGAAGGATATGTCTCCTTCGAAAATAACTTGAGAGGTGATATAATTGGTAATGGTACTGTAGGTATTCCTCCCTATCCTGTAACAAAGGATGTTTGTCTAGTAACAGAATTGAAACATAACCTATTAAGCATAAGTCATTTGGCTGATAATGGTTATGGTATCAATTTTGTGAAAGATAAATGTACCATATATGATTTGTCATCTGGTGATCCCATATATAAAGGGATCAGAGAAGACAATATTTATGTTTTCTTTTTGAAGAATACTAATAATGCAGGTAGGTGCCTAGTAGCCAATCAAGATGAAAGCTGGCTATGGCACATGAGACTAGGACATACAAACATGGATACTATCTCACGACTAAGTACAAAGAAATTGGTAAGAGGACTCCCTGAGATTCTATTCAAGAGAGATATGGTATGTGCTGACTGTGAAAAGAACAAAGCACATAGGTCTACTTTTAAATCCATCAACGCTATAAGTACTTCTAGACCTTTGCAGTTGATTCACATGGATTTATTTGGTCCTAGTAGAGTCGCTAGTCTTGGCGGTAAGCTCTACGCTTTTGTTATTGTTGATGATTTCTCTCGATTTACTTGGGATTACTTCTTATCAAACAAAAGTGATACAATTTTTGAATTTCAGATATTTTGCAAAAAGGTACAAAACGAAAAAGGCTTCATGATTACTCGTATCCGAAGTGATCATGGTGGCGAATTCAAAAATTCTGATTTCAAAAAGTTTTGTGATGATAGTGGATACTACCACGAATTTTCTTGTCCTAGAACTCCCCAACAGAATTGTGTTGTGGAGCGGAAGAATCGTACTCTAAGCGAAATGGCTAGAGTCATGCTGAATCAGTATAATCTTCCTAAATATTTTTGGGCAGAAGCTGTTAGTACAGCCTGCCATATTTTAAATAGGGTGTTAATTCGACCAATCTCGAAGAAAACACCATATGAGCTTTGGTTTGGAAGAATTCCAAATATTTCTTACTTTAATGTTTTTGGATGTCGCTGTTTTATCCTGAACACCAAGGATAACTTGGAAAAGTTCGACTCCAAAGTAGATGACGGGATATTTCTCGGATATGCTGCTAAGAGTAAGGGATACAGAATTTTCAATAAAAGATCTATGATTGTTGAAGAAACTATTAATGTTACTTTTGATGAGTTAAATAGTCACAGATCTAGCGACAGTGATGATGAAGATACACACGCAAGGACTGAGAAGAGTTCTGTGAAAGATCTGACCCAAGATGCAAGAACTGAGAAAAGTTTTGTGAAAGATATGACCCAACAGTTTGAATCATTAAAATGCAAGCCAAATCATCCAGAAACACTTATCATAGGTGATGTATTTAAAGGTGTAAGTACACGTTCATCTCTTAAAAATTCTGATATAGCAGCAAATATAGCATTCATTTCTCAAATAGAACCTAAGAATGTAGATGATGCTTTTACTGATGAGTTTTGGATTTCTGCCATGCAAGAGGAACTTAATCAATTTGAGAGAAACAAAGTTTGGGAACTCGTCCCTAAACCTATTGGTCAATCTATAATTGGTACCAAATGGGTGTTCTGAAATAAACTCAGTGAAGATAGACAAGTTCTACGCAACAAAGCACGTCAGTGGCACAAGGCTATAATCAAGAAGAAGGAATTGATTATGATGAGACCTATGCTCCTGTTGCGAGACTAGAAGCCATCCGCATGTTTTGTGCATTTGCATGCTTTAATGATTTTAAATTATTTCAAATGGACGTGAAAAGTGCATTTTTAAATGGATTTTTAAAAGAGGAAGATTTTGTGAAACAACCCCCTGGTTTTGAAGATTTTCAAAAATCTGATCACGTCTTCAAGCTTAAGAAAGCTCTTTATGGACTCAAACAATCACCTCGTGCTTGGTATGAACGCCTAAGTGCCTTCTTACTTGATAATAGATTTTCAAAAGGAAAAGTTGATATTACTTTTTTTATCAAATCCTTGAATGATGATATCCTTCTTCTGCAAATTTATGTAGATGACATAATATTCGGTTCTACTAACGAAAAACTCTGTCAAGATTTTGCTAAGTGTATGCAGAGTGAATTTGAGATGAGTATGATGGGAGAGCTAAACTTCTTCCTAGGACTTCAAATCAAACAGCACTCAAATGGAACATTTATCAATCAAGCTAAGTACACGAAGGATATACTGAAAAAGTACGACTTCGAGAATGTAAAGCCAATCGGGACTCCTATGGCTACATCTACAAAGCTTGATACTGATAAAAGTTGCAAACCTGTCAATCAGCGTAAGTATCGAGGTATGATTGGTAGTTTATTATATTTAACTGCTAGTCGTCCTGATATTATGTTTAGTGTTTGCATTTGTGCACGTTATCAGGCAAATCCTAAGGAATCACATCTTAGTGCCGTTAAGCGTATCTTCCGATACCTTAAAGGAACTTTTACAGTCGGCTTATGGTATCCTAAAACCAAATCCTTTGACCTGATAGGTTACTCTGATGCGAATTTTGCGGGATGCAAAGTGGACCGTAAAAGTACCAGTGATACATGTCATTTCCTAGGAAAGGCCTTAGTCTCCTGGTTCAGAAAAAAGCAAAATTCTGTAGCATTATCAACTACTGAGGCTGAGTATATCGTCGCAGGTCGTTGCTGTGCTCAAATTTTGTGGATGAAACAAACCATGGAAGACTATAATCTGCACTACACTAATGTTCCTATTTATTGTGACAACACTAGCACTATTAATTTGACTAAGAACCCTATCTGTCATTCATGCACAAAGCACATAGAGATAAGACATCATTTTCTTCGTGATCATCAACAACACGGGGATATCTGCTTAGAATTTATTGACACAGATCATCAACTAGCAGACATATTCACAAAACCATTGGCTGAAGACCGTTTTAACATAATAAGGCGTGAGCTCGGTATACTTGAATTTTCAGATTCATAATGCAATATAGTAATTAAAATTAATTTTATGATTTGCAACTTTGGAATTTATTTAACGGAAATTATTTTTGGGTACAAACCTAAAAAGGGTATGTCTGTCACCACGACTACGGTCGAAGCAAAGCGGTACTTAAGAGTTCCCCGGTGAACCTCCGTTAGCTGGGACAATCCCTACAGTTAACCCATAAATAACGTAAGTTATTAAATACTAGAGTCAAAAGTCATAAAGTTACTTTTTAACCAACCAGAACTGCATTTACTGTCTCGGGAATACAAGTGACCGAACTCGGGCCGAACTCTGACCGAGTTCGGACCGAATTCGGACCGAGTTCGGTCGGCACTATTATGGTTCCAGAAACGAACAGCCGGCCCTAGCCCCTTTATAAACCCCTCTTTCTCCACTCTTTTTCACTCACCAACTCGAGATTACTCCTCATTTCCCCTAGAAAGTTCTTCCTCCTCCATCCTAGCAAGGAATCTAAGAGATCTGGTGGGCGTTTTGAATTCTCATCTTCCTCCTTTTTTTCTCAAAAAGGTAATCTACTTCCTTTCCTTCAATTTCTTTCAATGGCTACTAAGCGTCATAGATCATCTTCCCAAGGTGCCTCCTCCTCTTTGGATTATATACCTGCTAGCCTTTTTAGTCCAGCACGACCAATGGATGCAGAAGACTATGATTCTACTTTGTTTCCGGACAAAGAGTTTTCTGATCTTTGGTTCGACTCTTTTTCTGGTCGTAGGATTTGCAATGGAGCTTTTGTAAATTTTACCATATTTTCTGAATATGCTCCTACTTTTGACCACTTAGGATACCGAGATTTTTTTGAGGTATCAGAAAATATTTTTGATAATGCTGTCCGAATGTTTTACTGTAATCTGCAAGTAAAACCTAACAAAAATTTCTATTCTTGCGTTGCTGGGCAAGAACTAGAATTCTCTGCTACCGATATCAGTGAATTTTTCCATGTTCCTGATCTTGGTGACGCATTGGTTGACATTACCCATGTCCAGTTCCCTGCTGATGTTACCTTTGCCTCTTTTAGGGAACTTATTTGTCATCCAAACCCTGTTCCTCGTAGGGTTTATTCAAAGAACTTGAACTAATCTTTTTATGAACTTCATCGCATGATTTTCTCTGTCCTTCTTCCAAAGAAAGGATCCACAGATGAAGTGACCTTCTTGGAACTCTCTGCTTTATATCACATTCATTTTGGCATTCCATTCTCTATTCCAAAGACCATGATGTCCTGGATGCTGAACTGCAAAATTGCAGGAAGGAATCTGGTATATCCTATGCACTTGGCGTCTATCTTTCGCCGTTTTGAGATTGATCTTCAGACATGTGCATTCTCCTCTACTCCTATCGAGCTTACCAGATCTCACCGATTTCCTGCTCCACCTCTGCCTCCGGGAGCTCAGCCTGCTCCAGCTGCTGACGCTGAGGTTCCTGATGCTCCTGCTCCTGCTCCTGCTCCAGCCCCTGCCCCGAGATTTGATCTGACTTTCTACCAGCGATTTGATGATTTTGTTGCTATATCTGCGCAACATCATCAAAGTTATCTGGATTCAGAGTTCCGACGCATCTCTCAGGCTCAGGTGCTGAGGAATGGGATAGCTGATCTCCACTACAGCCTAGCCCATGATCCAGTCCATCCAGTCACCATCGAGCCTCATCCAGGCTTTCCGGGACCTCGGTTCACAGATGAGGTTTCCTTCCAGCACTTCGACCCCACTGCAGCCTACTTTCCTCCAGAGGCTCCTGGTGCTGATGACCCCACTATGTGACGCGGGTTCAGCTTTTTGATAGTGGATATTTGTTAGATGATGATCTTTATGTTTTTTTTTGATGTAGTTTTCTTTTTATGTCTAAACTCACTAGTTAGACATTTTCTGATGATTGTACTCAGCACTTATAAGTATGACATTTTTTATTTCCAGTGTTTTCTTTCCATTGTAGCTGTTTTATGCTGTGATTATGTCTCTTTTACTTCACTTTGTCTTTTGTTTCCTATTGTTGGCTTCACACATTACGGGGGAGCCAAGTCATTTTACTATTTGACAAAGGGGAGAAAAAGAGTACCATACCAAAAAGCATACATATCTACAAATCCAAAAACAAACTCTACCATTTTTTTCAGGTATACTTGTATTTTGTTCTATTTTATTAAGATATATTTTGGTATAGACTCAAGTTTGTCAATTATCAAAATGGGGGAGATTGTTGGCCCATTCTATGGTCACACCCGATTTCGATAATCAACATCTTAAGTCGATACACAAAATATACAATCTGCTGCTAATTATTTCGGGATATATGAAATCAATTTCAACGGACGTTGTACTGCATCAACGAAACATCAACATCATCAAATCTGGAGATGACTCAGTTTATATTTTATTATATATTTTACATTTTATTGAGTCTAGGATTTATTTTGTAAAATCAGTTTTGGTAATACTGGCTTAGGGTTATTTTATTCCACTTTCCAAAAAGCCTACCCATTACCACTCATATTTCTTGTTACACTTATATATCATTTTACAAAATATTCCAAAATATCTTTGAAAACAGTTTCTGATAAAATATTTCAAAAATCTCCTGACAGAACTCATAACCGAGTTCGGCCCGAACTCTGTCCGAGTTCGGTCAGTTTGTATTCAAACTTCTGTTGCCTCCAAATCTGCGAGCAACGTCTCTTTGCGAGATATGTGCATCCGAACTCTGCCTGAACTCTGTCCGAGTTCGGTTCCAGAAAACACCTATAAATAGAGAAGAACTTTTCATCTCAAATCATTCATTCACTCTTCATCTTCTCTTCTCTACTATTCAAGTGTTTTCAAACGATCCAAGATTTTCAAATCATACCTATACACCTCTTAGCCAAAAGCCAGTAATATCAGAGTTGATTTAGAGTCTTTTGGTATTCCAAGAGTTATAAAGAGGTCGTTCCAAGTTCAACAACTTTTCTTGTTGTGGAGCTGGTCGTGCGCTCGTCACCAAGCACGGTGTTGTGAAGCTGGTCGTGCGCTTGTCACCAAGCACGGTGTTGTAAGAGACTGCAAGCTCTCAGTTAAAGCTTGTGCCATAGTGGATTAACATCGAGCAAGAGTACTCGAGACTCGATTAGTCCTCTCAGAGGGATACCAGTATATATCTCTGTGTCGCTGAGTTTGAATTCTCTATCTCTTGCTGCATTATATTTACTGTCTCTTATTTTACTGACATAGTTTTTAAAGTTTAGTTTTAATTGGTGATTATTTTCCGCTGCACACACACACTCTATTCACCCCCCTCTAGAGGTGCTCAATGGTCCTACAGCGAGTACATTCTCTGATAGTTTTTATTGTCTTGATATCTACTATGTCCGATTTACTCGTAGTATTTTAGTTGATTCTTGACACGATGGTACACAGACTAGTATACGTCGGATCCTTTCATGAGATGTCATTCATGAGTTACTTGGTATACTGGTACATTATTCGATCTTGTTTCTAGTACTTGTATAGTCGCCGATTCCTAAGGGGATTTGCTACCCTCTTAGAGAATCCCGTGTCATGACGTGTTATGTCCGGATCCATATACTATTCGAGGAATGGGGAGTTATTAGTGGTTATGTGATCATTACCCCTACTTGTTTATTACCTGTACATAGCTCCACCCTCACCACACGTAGGGTGTAGCCTGAACTTATACTACTTGTGCATAGATTTCCATTTTGGCCGGCCTGATCCCTATACTATTATACTACTTGTGCATAGCCGGTCAAATGGAACAGCCTGAACTTGACCCAAGTCGATCACATAACGCTCTAATATCTCATGGCACTTTCTTTTATGATTACATTCATACCTCAGCTTACTTTCCACTGTTTATATTCTAATTTTATCTTATATCTCACACATGACATAATATCCAGTTCTCCTGTACTATTTACTTTCAGTCTTGTAATTTCATCTTGTATTTTATTATAACTGTCTCTTATAGTATTTGTCAATTCATATGGAACTGTCGTTAGCGTTTGTACTTCCTCATATCCTGACAGGATAACCCCTGTTGTTTTTCAGAGGATTTAGATACAGATTTACCGACCTACCGGGTTTGACTTAAATAGAGCCTACGATCAGGACCAACCTGCGGACCCGATGCTCATAGAGGACGCACCACCAGTAGTGACCTAGTTTACTTAGATTTTGTCTTAATTATATTCCAGTTTGATACTTTGAGACTTGTAGTATTTTATTTTGGGATAATGTTTCATGTCTTGGTTTCTGAACTTGTGATTGCGACTCAGCATTGTTTCAGACTATTTATCTCATCTTTATCTTTATCTTTATCATCGTGCTTATCTTCTTTAGAATTATGTGATTGAGTTGTGGTTATATTCCTCTATACGGAGATGACAGGTTATATTATTGTGTCTTAGATTCTATATATTCTAGATGACCTTTACATCGTTCTACCGCCGATACTACGGCGTAGGCTGGACGTACCCACGTGCTCGTGCCCCTAAACAGGGTACGGGTCGTGACACACTGGCGTGGCATGACCCCTAAGTTGAAATAATTTCAAGTGAGCGTGAATGATCAAAAATTATTAAAATTATGTCTTGGTCGTCTTATTTCATCTTTGAGTTGTTATGTTATGAATAGATAGAGTTGATAGGGTATTCGTTACCGCAACATAGCTTGAGTTGTGGAACCAAGGGTTTAATGCAGCTAGTTGTACACTGGCGAGGCATAAATTCTTGGTAAAATAACTTTGATTGTGTTTACGAGTTTCGAATACTATAAGGACTACGTCTTATTGGCATATAACTATTAATTTTTCAAATTGTTTTGTGCTTATTACTAGTCACAATCTTCTCAATAAACCGAAAATTCTCCCTTCCTTCTTATCCTTCTACTTTTCAGGTTCTCAACTTTTAATGTAATTTCGACTGGATTCCTAAGCTTATCAAAAATTTTATTCTAAACTCGTGCCTAAATAATTATGGATAAATATCTTAAGCATATCGAAACAATTTTGGATTTGATCATCCTTGAACGATTTCGATCATGACTAGACTCCTTTTTTTATATTTCGATCGAGTCAAATTCGTATCCTTTCCTACGTTTGATTCTATGATCATGCCTACACAATTGTTCGTGTTAGAAAGATTTCGATTGGATCATCCTTAAATACTTTTGATCATGACCAAACTATTTGATTCTATTTTGATCGTGCCTAAATAATTTTGTTCAACTAGTTGTTCGTACCAAGATGGTTTCAACTTTGATCGATCATACACCATTTTATCAAGACTAAATCATAACCGTGTCTATAATTTCAACTAAATCATAGCTAAGGTTGTACTTTCATTCCAACTACGGTCATGACTATTTTGATCATGATTATGCTCGTGCCAAGTTCCTATTTTTACCCTGCTTGGATGACTTGCACGATTAGCCTTGATCGTGAGTGCCTCTTAAATGCGACTAAAATCCTGTTTAGATTTCATCGAGAACCTTGGTCATTCCTTAAAAAGCTGGTAATGACTCAACCACGCTGACCATAGATTGGTCGTGCCCAACCATTTCACTCTTGATCATTCTTAAAAAATATTTGCTTGTCAACTAGACCATTTGACTGAATATTGGTCGTACCAAATCACACTCTCCTTTTGTCTATTATCTTTATTATTTTACGCGTGACTAATTAGATCATAAATCATATCACTCCATTGATTATAACATTCGTTATTTTATTCATATCAATTAAGGATTTGGTTTCTGATTATTCTTCATTGTCGTGCCAAATCGTGCTCTTTGAAATTTTGAAGACGAAATATTTTAAGGTGGACAGAATTGTAAACCCATATCCCTGCTTTTAAAATTTTTTATTTTGTTTTATTTTAATAAATTTTAGTTAGAAAATAGATTTTATTTGTAACCACTATCGAATATATTTTGATGACAACAGAATTTTTGTTAAACTATTTTGGATTTAGAATTTATAAAATATCGTTTAAATTATTTGTTAATATTAATTATCAATTAAATTCATTTTGTTATATTATAATTAGTTTGATTCAGTCTTGGACTAACAAAGATATGTACTGTTTAGATAATGTACACAATATTTTCCAAGTCATTTGATAAAGATATTATCCATTTAAATTATTATCGTATTATATTTAGAATCGATCAAATATTTTTTTTAATATTTTAATAAAATCTTGAATTATTTTCTTAATCATTATGGATTGATTTTGATTTGTTAAATCCAATATTTATTTAAATCTTAGAAAGATTTGATCATCGTAGTCCTTAAATTCGAGGACAAATCATTCTAAGTTGGGTAGGTCATAAGCCCACTTTCCATTTTCTTACATTCTTCATTTAGTTTAGTTTAGTTTAATTATTTTTCCAAATCGGGAAATAATTTTTATTCTATTTCTATTTTAGATATTTTAGGGGAAAAAAAAGAGAGGAGAGATTTGCAACATCTTAGAAGAGATTTTATTCTAGGATTATTGGAATTACTATTTTATCAAGAGTTGTATTAAATTCAAACTACTACTATATTATTTTAGAAGATATTGTATTTGTAGAAAATATACAGCAATAAGTATCTGAACTGTTCTTAACAATATTTCGATAAATGATTTTATTACAAGGATAATTTAAAGTAATAGATATTATTTTAGACAATGTTTTATGAATGATTTGGGGCATAATTGGGTCAAATCCCTAGATTCCCGTTTCCGGAGTTTCAAATTTTTTTTACTTATTCACATATTTTATTTGTCGGGGTTGAAGGCAGATTTCGTCGATACTTTGTACATGATTATTTTTCTTATCAAACTTGTTTCAAAAGTTAAAGTTGAGAGCATTTTAGGACTTTTAGTGTTTCAAATGTTTTCTCCTATTTTATATATTTTATTTGATCAAGTTCTTTTATTATAAATTTCTACTATCTTTCACCAATCTTCCAAGTTGGCCTATCCTAGTAGTTCTTAAATTCAAGGATAAATTTATTTTTAAGGTGGGTAGATTTGTAGCTCCCCTTCCCGAAATTTTTTGAAATATTTTTTATTATTATTTATTTGATTAAATGGTGATTTTTAGAATTTTTATAAATAATTATTTAGCTAATTATTACGGTAGAGGACTTTAGCCACGGTTGAGTATCGAAGTACTAGACGACTAGGAATCATGGCACGAATAGTGCAATGGCGTGCCTTGACTAGTGTATTAGCCATAGTAGGGATGGCCGAGCCATAAGTGTGCCCCAACTAGGAAAACCAGGCGAAGTTGCAACTTAAACCCTATAGATGATTTAATTATTTATTAATTATATTATTGACTTGTAGGAGACCCAGTTGTACCGATTCAGCACGAACGGGACCCAAACCAAACCTGAACCCATGTAGGCATGTAGTACATCCAAAAGATGTCCATGTAGATAATTGTTGGTGTAGTTTAATTAGTATAATTATTTTGGTGGATAAATAAGTATTTCTTATATAAAAGAGTTTTTATATAATAAACAAGATGCTAAGAATAAATTACTAGATTTTGGGTTTTAGGATATATTATAGGTACATGTTATATAAGTATCTACGTGGGTACGCATATATATATGTATATACATCTATTTAGATATATAAATAGGTTTATAGAATATGAGAATTATGCTCTATATATATTTTATATATATATATATATATATATATATATATATATATATATATATATATATATATATATATATATATATATATATATATATATATATATATACATCAATATAAATTAACTTTATATATAGATTTATGATTTATATATAGTGAAAATAGTGACTATATTTAAAATATTTTATTGTCTGTATGGAATTTGTGGTATATATATGTATAAATATCAGGATATATATATTGATTAAATAGGCATGTAAATATATTTATAATTTATTAAGGTGTATACATATACATGTTAAACATATATATGTATGTGTGTGTATATATATACATATATAATAGGCTAAAATAATATAATCAAAATAAAAACCCAAGGCCCAAACACTTCCCCGCACAACAGTAACCCGACCCCCCCTCGGTTGTACATATAGAGATTGAGAGAGATCGAGAGGAAATTGTCGGAAACCCTAGCTCTCCCCTCCTTCCCTAAGACCACGTGTGCCCCCTCCCCTCTTGCGTACCGCTGCGGGCCAGCGCTGGCCGGCCAGAGCCGTCGTAGAACCCCGCGCGCGTGGCAGACCGAGGCACAATGGCAGCGACAGCCCTGGGCCGACCCCAACTTCGTGATCAAATTTTACCCTCGTTGCTCGATCATTTTTCGAGCTATTTCTTCAGGTAAAATCTCGATATATACACCTTCGATTCCCATCAATTATTCTGACTTTAGGTAATCTATATTGCCTGAAAAATCGAACCCAAGTTCGATGAAAACCTGTCCCAAAAATAGTATTGATAATAGTCGAACTAGGCTACTTTGCACTTAATTATCTTCCAAACCCTGCATGATTTCAAAAATCTATTTGAAGGCAAATATTGAAAATATATAGGGCTAGAGAACCCTTTTTACAGAAATCAATTTTGATAACTTTGCGCCGAAAAATCGGTTTCCCAATATTGAGAAAAACCTGTTCTGAAAACATAAAAATCCCTCGATACGACGTGCGTCCTGCCAATCCGAGCGACGTAGTCACGAACCGAAAGCATCGAATGGTGCGTATCGACTTCGCAGACATGTGGGCTTTGACGGAATTCAAATTGGTCGCGTGTGCGCGACGAATTTGAAGCGTATCCGTTGAAATTTACCGTATCGGTCTCTGTGTAAATTCTCAATTACTTTGTCCATGTTCGTCAGATGGAGACGAAACTTGCGCCAACAGGACCGTATCATTTTTCTGGTCCTATATGCCAAGTTTGGACCGATTCTGAGATAGTTGACCGGATCGCCGTTTTGTGGGCCCCACGATCCGACTCAACGGGCGATTTTGTGCACGGCATGCCGGAATCCAACTTTGGACATAGGATTGGATTTGTATCGAAAAACCGGACCTATTAACATATAGTTTGACAACTTTAGAGACCATAGACTTTGGCACGTTTTTCGGTGCAAAGCGGGTCCAACGGCGGATACCATTTTCACCCGAAATTACCGTTTTGCCTCTGTATCCAAAATTGGACTTAAGGACGTGCAATTCTAGTTAATTTGACTATTCTGAAAACGTTGGTAATATTTTTTTCATCATCCGGAGACTTCTGTATGTGTTGACTGTTGTGGCTCATTGAGTGGTATAGTATTATATGTTTCACCAGCACATGACCTCAGGCGAGTACATCTCTGATAGTTTTTATATTTGATTATCTCTTTAATTCTTGTATTCAATAATGTTTTATATTGATATCACGTTGATTCTTGATACGCTTGTCACACGAGATAATAGTTATGGATTCTTGCATGTTGTTCGTGACCAATATATTTTCGTGTTCGTGACCTGTTTGAATCCATGGGTACTAGCCGGGCAAGAAAGTACACTAGTGGACATGTAAACATACCCAAAAATATTTTATGTGTCTATTCTGAATAATAGCAGCTGCACACGACACGTGCAGGGTGCCGGATTTACCCCTTAGTCGTTTACATGTTGAAAGTGTATTTTAAATCACTTGTTAGATATAGTCTTGCTACATTACAGTTTCTTGTCATTGCTTGTCTTGTGTACCATATCTTCCTGCTTTTTACTCGCATGATTCCTACCATGATTCCCTGTTTATTCCTTATCATGTATCTCAGTATTATTACAGATTTATGGATTTTGTCATTTATTGATTCTGTTGTGAGGATGTACTCATTCCATTCCTGACTGGAAACCAACATTTTTCAGGTTTAGCCGCGATCACTCTTAGCACTGGGAAGGCATGGGTATGCTGAGGTCAACCTAGATAGTTGAACTAGCTGTCTTTTCTATTTTGTGAGACATTGTATTTTCTAGCAAATGTGAAGTTGTGAAACCTTGTAATTTGTAAAATTGATTTAGTAATGTGAATGAGCAATATATGTTACATTTTGTGATTTTGAGCATCTTGGCCGTGACAGCGTTCTACCATCGACTCTGCAGCGTAGGCTGGCTTGGACACGTCTCGTATATGAAAAGCGGGAGCGGGTCATGACACATAACATGCATGATAATAGCATCTCCCACACATAAGTCATAGTTTTTATTTCGTCTTGCCAATTTGCCATCTTACCATCTTGTCATGAGCCATAGGCTCATATACTCATTTATCCGATCAAGGGACTATTCATTTTGTGTTACCAATCTTTCGAACGGAAGTCCGATATACTTACCGTCCAATACTTGGGTCTTTTTATCACCTGTTAAACAATTCATATCGCAACATACAAGGCATCATTTTGATGTGCAACATAAACCTAGCCATGTGATAATTTATCTTTCATTATCTTTCTGGGTTCTTACTAGGCATCTTTTATTAAGCACCAAACGCAATAACAAGTCATCCTTTATTACGCGAGATGAATCAAGGATCGTCGAAGGATCAAAGACACTTACTTTTTGGTGAATTGCCGAGAGAAAGAGGTCTTTCCCGCAACGTCAAGCTCGGTTCACTACGTTAGTACCTGAATTGACACCAACGTCTGGTCAACATACTTCTCTTTTTCTCTCAGTGATTCGATATGAATGCGCAGACAGTGAAAGTAAATCCATGAAAACATTTATCGAAAACATTTATGAAAATAAACAAAAAAAGCCAACAGCGAAAGCGACACCGAAAACCAGCAGGGATCCGGTCTCGAGGCAAGCGACTCTTATATAGAATTCTTCCCCCAAGACGCGCGCCACTGCATCTTGGGCATCATTTCAAAAGAGTCCAATCCATAATGAGGAAAGGATCTCAATTCATTATCCCATGATCCTGGTAAAGTTTCTCCAATCTCGTCGGACTCGACCATTCGGCCGTTAGCCCGATCCGTGCTCCGCAACAGAATCAGGGCACTACAATTTCCCCAAGAAAGTTCTTCATGGGCTAACTGGGAGGATGAAGTCCCAGTCTTCTGCTTTTTACCACCTTCCTTCACGGGGGATTTTTCTTTCCGCTTCTTTAAAGTGACATGCAGTGCACCATGCACCTCGTCGTGGAAACCCACAAGTGTATCCTCTAGAGGGTCGTCAGCGAAAACGTTCTCCTCGGCTTCTGCAAATTCCAAGTGTAACGGCCCAGTCCCAAAATACGTAGGACTAGGATACGTATACATGCCAGCTACGCATCGAGAGGACTCCAGCCCATCTCGAATACGTATAAGCTGTCTGGTTTCCTAAAGCAATCTACAAATATCTTAATCCACTGAAGATAAACTCTTGTATAAACCAAGTAAACTAATGCTGGTCAGACATTAGCAAACCGGTTACTACAAGTAACAAGAAAAGATAATATACAATAAAGTGGACCAGACTCTAATGCAATTATCTTGAACAAGCTTCTAATGAAAGATAAAGCTTGTAAAACTAGGCTATACAGCAGCAATGTCAAAGTAATATAATATAGGACAAAATTTAATTACGGAAGAGAACGATAAAACATCAACTAAATATACCTGCAGCCTTGGTGTAGAAACATCATCCATCAATGTATCATATCTTCAGCTAATACCTGGAGAGATCACCAGGTCCTCAGAGGACTAGCAAGACACATAATATACATGCCTACTATACAGTAAATAACATGCAGAATGAAGTAGAGAAATATAAAATAGACAAAGATCAATAAGATGTCTCAATATCGAAATGCCATGGGACGCACCCGACCTCGAGACAAAAGATAAGTCTCTACTACCGTAATGTCATGGGACACTCCCGGTCCTAGAGATGGGATAACAGGTCGATAAGAAGTCTCTAATACCGTAACGCCATTGGACGCTCCCGATCTAGAGATGGAATAACAGGTCGATAAAAAGTCTCTAATACCGTAACGCCATTGGACGCCCCCAGTCCTAATAATATCAGGGCTAATGTCTATTCAATCAATCATGACTACAGGTCAAGTCAAGCTCAAGGGCAAAGGTAGAAGACTAGTCAAAATCGTCATAAGATTCGCGTAGAACAATAACGACATAAGATGACTCAATAAGGAACGCAAATAAGAAAGTAGAAGTAACATAAACATGAATGAAAGATATGAAGTAGAACTGGAAAGAGATAACAATATAGAATATTCATGTAAATACTGTAAAGTTTAGCAAGGTGTACTTGCCTAGTGTCGCGCTGTGAACCTAAAACGTCGCTCCCGCGTCAACGCCGCCGGAACCCGACGCTCCTAAATAATTAATTAACTAAATTAACCCACTACTCATGAACTTACAATATGACTTAATTAGTCATGATAATGTTTTAAGATTATATTCGATTTCTCGTGGAACCCTTTAGACCCATACAATCACACACAGGCTCCACGAGACACCGAACACAGTTTTTGGGTTTCCAACTCCCAATTAGTCAGTTATGTTGCTACTTCAATCCTATACTTAAAAATCATATAAAAATAATAAGAATATTATTTAAACTAATTTTTTATAGATTTATCTCATAATTTTCAGAATTTATATTTCTAAAGAATTATACTACTAGTTGTCTATCGGGTTGACTAGTCTACTCGAAATTTGTCTAGAACGTCATTAATTATCTAAAATTATAAAAATCTTTAAAAATAAAATTTAAAAATAATTAAAATTCCCTAAATATTATAATAAGAAATTTTGATGCAAGGGTTTCATGGTACTAATGGTTTGGAATCTTCTAGGTCAACAAGTCACCCGAAAATGACTAATTTTGACCTATAATTTTTCCTACCAGAATTGAATTGATAAATTCATGAAAATTTCTTAAAAATCCTAATTTAAATATATTAACCTACATAAAATTCAGTTTTGAAAAATTTCTACAGAAACTTATAGTTCCTTCACAACGTGGTAAGTTTTGGCTCTACCGAAACATGAAAATAGCTATTATAATTCATGAAACTTTTATGGGTGAAAATAATACCCAAGAGACATCAAAACCCTATTTCTACAGAATTAATACCATAATTTCTACAGATTTATATCATAGGTTTGAGTTGAAAAAATTAGGGTTTCTTACCAAAAGTCCTTGCTAGTTGGGTTGTGGAGGCTTCTCCTTGCTAAAGCTCCCACATTTATTGCTATCCTTGCTTTCTACTCCTCTTTTGATGAGTTTGGAGGGGTTGGCAATGGTTCTAGATGGTTGGATGGAGAAGATAGAGTTTTTAGGGTTGGTTTAGTGGAGTTTGGATGGAAGAAGGAGCCTTTATGGAGGAGGATGAGTTATGTGATGGAGGGGATGATGTAGTAGAGGGGAGGGGATGCTATTTTCGAAATTAATGGTAAAGGAGCTGCTCTTGGGTGATAAATAAGAGTTTTTGGTGTTAGGGTTAGGATTTTGATAAGGGTTGATATATATATATATGGGCCCATGGGTTGAGTTTATATATGTAGGAGGTGTTTTCATGCATGGCATGGCCCACCAATGTAGGGGTTTATTTTTGGACAAAAATTACATGAAAATAATCTTTGGTTGGTCATATGTGGGATCCACATGGATTGGTTTGGTTATTTGATGAGTTGGCTAATTGATTGATTGAGGATTTAAATAAAAGGTTTCCTAATATAGAACTACTTAGATTTCTAAATATAAATGCAATCTAAATCTGAAATAAATATACAATATATATATTTATTAATATATATTAATGCCCAATGTGCCTACATAGGTATGGGTTAGACTTTGGGTCAAATATAAACTAATGCCAACTAGGATTACACGTAGACACTTTCTATAAATAAAAACTTTCCAAAATTAAAAACATATTAATATTAATAAAATATATATACAAAATATATATCAACATGAAAGTATTTGAGAGTACTATATGTCTATTTAGATTGGAATTTGGTTCGGGTCAAGTCGGAGCTAAATTGGTACAACCGGGTCTCCTAGAAAGTCAATAATCTAATAATTAAATAAATAAATCATCGGTGGAGGTTAAGTCGCAACTTGGCCTAGTTTTTCTAGTTAGAAAATACCTATGTCTCAGCCTTCCCTACCATGGGTAATAGACTAGTCAAAGTACACGACTACACTATCCGTGCTAAAATTCCTAGTCGATGTGTATCTCAAACTTAACCATAACTAAGGCCATATATATAATATTAGACTATTATAAATATAATCATATACACAAAATTGTATTTAAATCTAATTGACTGTATAACATCCCAAAATAAATCAATAATAATTATACTGTCATGGCAACCTAACATGGCTTCCTGCCAGGTGGGGTTGGCTAGGTTTCTAATTTAATCGAACTCTAAGAGTCAACCAATAAGTCTCTTGTACCATTCGCAATTAAATAGCACATGGAGACTCGATTGAGTGGCACACTCTTAGCATGTGCGTCATAGGCTCAAAATGAGTCAAAACCATAATTGGGTCGAATAGTTTTGATTTATGTCGAGTCCCGAACTCACGTGGGAAGTTAGGTCTGAAATTATGGTAAATAATCTAATTGCCTAAATTTGACCCGAAGTTACGCAAAGTCAAAAGAATGTTAGGGAATAAGTTTGGATGGGACATAATATATCAAGTTGAAGGTTATCATGTCTACTACAAAACTCATGAAGGACGTTTAAATAGATGGGCATGTCTTGTGCTCCAAAAATCAAAGACACGGAAGAATACATATATAATCATAATTAAATATACAATATAACCTAATAATTAGAAATACTAAAAAAATAATTCTCAAAAATCAGTGTCCTCACAATCTACCCACCTTAAAAGAATTTTGTCCTCGAAATTAAAATAATGCTCACTAACAAAGAACCGTGCTAGAGTAACTAGGAATAGTTTAAGGGATATGCTAGGTCACTACAGTGTCTCCTAATAAGTCAAGTAATAATCAAGCCTAAATAATTTTGATTTGCAACATTCATAAAGCTATATATGGTTATCTCTAGTCGCTCTTTTTGGTCTAGTAGTCTTGCGACGATCATGTTGAAGGCTTGTCCTCCTAACCATTTTATCAAGACAATTATATATAGTCTCCCTTCACCTAACCGGGTTAAGTGATGCCTATCAATCTGTCAAATCCTAATTTTACAATTGACAGGATATAATAGTAAATGGGTTGGGTTAGGCTATGTCTAGTTTCATCTCTTAGAGGGTCAATCTTTACACTAAAACTACCACTCTATTCTTGATCAAGTGGCCACCGTAAGGGCGTAACCCAGTATGATCATATATGTATGCCTATAATGAGGACGTCTACCCACCTTTAGTCAAACTACCTCATCAAACACATGATGCCCTATGGCATATGGCATCTCTAATCCTACTTATCTATCAAGCAATCATAATACAATAAGCAAACTAACTTACACTATAAGTTATGAATTTTTGCTAAATCCTATATAGCACGATTATTCGTCACTCCGAAATTAGAAGGGACGAGAAGCAATGATACGAGAAAGCAAAGGAATAGTAATCGAGAGTCAATGCGAAGTTCAAGGGCGGTAGAAAATTTCTAAAAGAATTGTCAAGACTGTTGTGGATTGAGATTCCTAAGGATTTAGTCATGTTCGCAGGCCCGCTCGGTACAGTAACGTAACCGAAACGGCTAACTCGACCTGCATGGGCCACCAAAAAAAACATGTAATACCCAGTCCCAAAATACGTAGGACTAGGATACGTATACATGCCAGCTACACATCGAGAGGACTCTAGCCCAGCTCGAATACGTATAAGCTGTCTGGTTTTCTGAAGCAATCTACAAATACCTCAATCCACCGAAGCTAAACTCTTATATAAACCAAGTAAACTAATGCTGGTCAGACATTAGCAAACCGGTTACTACAAGTAACAAGAAAAGATAATATACAATAAAGTGGACCAGACTCTAATGCAATTATCTTGAACAAGCTTCTAATGAATGATAAAGCTTGTAAAACTAGGCTATACAGCAGCAATGTCAAAGTAATATAATATAGGACAAAATCTAATTACGGAAGAGAACGATAAAACATCAACTAAATATACATGCAGTCTTGGTGTAGCAACGTCATCCATCAATGTATCATATCTTCAGCTAATACCTGGAGAGATCACCAGGTCCTCAGAGGACTAGCAAGACACATATATACATGCCTACTGTACAGTAAATAATATGCAGAATGAAGTAGAGAAATATAAAATAGACAAAGATCAATAACATGTCTCAATATCGTAATGCCATGGGATGCTTCCGACCTCAAGACAAAAGATAAGTCTCTACTACCGTAATGCCATGGGACACTCCCGGTCCTAGAGACGAGATAACAGGTCGATAAGAAGTCTCTAACACCGTAACGCCATTGGACGCTTCCGATCTAGAGATGGAATAACAGGTCGATAAAAAGTCTCTAATACCGTAACGCCATTGGACGCTCCCAGTCCTAGAGATATCAGGGCTAATGTCTATTCAATCAATCATGACTACAGGTCAAGTCAAGCTCAAGGGCGAAGGTAGAAGACTAGTCAAAATCGTCACAAGACTCGCGTAGAACAATAACGGCATAAGATGACTCAATAAGGAACGTAAATAAGAAAGTAGAAGTAACATAAACATGAATGAAAGATATGAAGTAGAACTGGAAAGAGATAACAATATAGAATATGCATATAAATAATGTAAAGTTTGGCAAGGTGTACTTGTCTGGTGTCGCGTTGTGAACCTAAAACGTCGCTCCCGCGTCAACGCCGCCGGAACCCGACGCTCCTAAATAATTAATTAACTAAATTAACCCACTACTCATGAACTTACAATATGACTTAATTAGTCATGATAATGTTTTAAGATTATATTTGATTTCTTGTGGAACCCTTTAGACCCATACAATCACACACAGGCTCCACGAGACACCGAACACAGTTTTTGGGTTTCCAACTCCCAATTAGTCAGTTATGTTGCTACTTCAATCATATACTTAAAAATCATATAAAAATAATAAGAATTTTATTTAAACTAATTTTCTATAGATTTATCTCATAATTTTCAGAATTTATATTTCTAAAGAATTATATTACTAGTTGTCTATCGGGTTGACTAGTCTACCCGAAATTTGTCTAGAACTTCATTAATTATCTAAAATTATGAAAATCCTTAAAAATAAAATTTAAAAATAATTAAAATTCCCTAAATATTAGAATATAAAATTTTGATGCAAGGGTTTCATGGTATTAATGGTTTGGAATCTTCTAGGTCAACAAGTCACCCGAAAAAGACTAATTTTGACCTATAATTTTTTCGACCAGAATTCAATTGAAAAATTCATGAAAAATGCTTAAAAATCCTAATTTAAATATATTAACCTACATAAAATTCAGTTTTAAAAATTTCTACAGAAACTTATAGTTCCTTCACAACGTGGTAAGTTTTGGCTCTACCGAAACATGAAAATAGCTATCATAATTCATGAAACTTTTATGGATGAAAATAATACCCAAGAGACATCAAAATACTATTTCTACAGAATTAATACCATAATTTTAACAGATTTATAGCATAGGTTTGAGTTAGAAAAATTAGAATTTTTTACCAAAAGTCCTTGCTAGTTGGGTTGTGGAGGATTCTCCTTGCTAAAGCTCCCACCTTTATTGCTATACTTGCTTGCTACTCCTCTCTTGATGAGTTTGGAGGGGTTGGCAATGGTTCTAGATGGTTGGATGGAGAAGGTAGAGTTTTTAGGGTTGGTTTGGTGGAGTTTGGATGGAAGAATGAGCCTTTATGGAGGAGGATGAGTTATGTGATGGAGGGGATGATGTAGTAGAGGGGAGGGGATGCTATTTTCGAAATTAATGGTAAAGGAGCTACTCTTGGGTGATAAATAAGAGTTTTTGGTGTTAGGGTTAGGGTTTTGATAAGGGTTAATATATATATGGGCCCATGGGTTGAGTTTATATACGTAGGAGGTGTTTCCATGCATGGCATGGTCCGCCAATGTAGGGGTTTATTTTTGAACGAAAATTACATAAAAATAATCTTTGGTTGGTCATATGTGGGGTCCACATGGATTGTTTTGGTTATTTGATGAGTTGGCTAATTGATTGATTGAGGATTTAAATAAAAGGTTTCCTAATATGGAACTACTTAGATTTCTAAATATAAATGCAATCTAAATCTGAATTAAATATACAATAAATATATTTATTAATATATATTAATGCCCAACGTGCCTACATAGGTTTGGGTTAGACTTTGGGTCAAATATAAACTAAAGCCAACTAGGATTACACGTAGACACTTTCTATAAATAAAAACTTTTCAAAATTGAAAACATATTAATATTAATAAAATATATATCAACATGAAGGTATTTGAGAGTACTACATGTCTATTTAGATTGGGATTTGGTTCGGATCAAGTCGGGGCTAAATTGGTACAACCGGGTCTCCTAGAAAGTCAATAATCTAATAATTAATTAAATAAATCATCGGTGGAGGTTAAGCCACAACTTGGCCTGGTTTTTCTAGTTAGAAAACACCTATGGCTCGGCCTTCTCTACCATGGGTAATAGACTAGTCAAAGTACACGACTACACTATCTGTGCTAAAATTCCTAGTCGATGTGTATCTCAAACTTAACCATAACTAAGGCCGTATATATAATATTAGACTATTATAAATATAATTCATATACACAAAGTTGTATTTAAATCTAATTGACTGCATAACATCCCAAAATAAATCTATAATAATTATACTCTCAAGGCAACCTAACATGGCTTCCTACCAGGTGGGGTTGGCTAGGTTAGCATCCAAATATATTTTCTAATTTAATCGAACTCTAAGAGTCAACCAATAAGTCTCTTGTACCATTCGCAATTAAATAGCACATGTAGACTCGATTGAGTGGCACACTCTTAGCATGTGCGTCGTAGGCTCAAAATGAGTCAAAACCATAATTGGGGCGAATAGCTTTGATTTATGTCGAGTCCCGAACTCACGTGGGAAGTTAGGTCTGAAATTATGGTAAATAATCTAATTGCCTAAATTTGACCCGAAGTTACGCAAAGTCAAAAGAATGTTAGGGAATAAGTTTGGATGGGATATAATATATCAAGTTGAAGGTCATCATGTCTACTACAAAACCCATGAAGGACGTTTCAAGAGATGGACATGTCTTGTGCTCCAAAAATCAAAGACACGGAAGAGTACATATATAATCATAATTAAATATACAATATAACCTAATAATTAGAAATACTAAAAAAAATTCCAAAAATTAGGGTCCTCACACCAAGGCAGCTTCAGTCCCTTCTCTTGACCTTTTCACGCCAACAAAGCTATTTGATAGAGAGTAACTTTCGAAGAAGGTGTTGGCAGAGGTATAGAAATTTGCGTATGTATTTAACATACGCGGGCCCACCTAAAATGTAACAGTGGCCATGGTGAATATAGTTTTAGTGCATCTTGCGTTGTAATATCTCCATCCTCGAGCCCCGTCGATCAGACACCCGAAAGCTTGAAGGCAGGTGGTCGCATTCCCGACGTGCATCTGGTCGTAGCCGAACTGACGAACGAATTGGCTAGGCAAGTATGGTTCTAGATAGCACTCATTTTTGAATCGATACACCAGATAGAAAGGTCTGATCACCTTCAACCAAGAGAAGGCTGCTGGAGGTGGATAGGTATCGACTGGCTCTAGATCCATGAGAGGAGCCGGGAAGGTCCCATATCCAGGTGGAGGAGTGATGCAAAAGAACTTTCAATTGAAGCCCATGTTCAGCGCCCTTCTGAAGTCAAAGAGTGAGTCCACCTTCCATTAGGATGTGGCATATCTACCGATGAAGTCTCCTCCAGTAGTACCGAGGGCTCGATCCATCAAACTGGGATGGTGTAATATCAACCTGCCGAGCAAATAAGTGAACGACATCTCAGTTCAAGAAAATTTATCTCGAGTACCGGGTTTCTCCATCATAGTGGATGTGAATGCACGGAGACCCACATTCAATCGAGTAGTCATGGCAGAGAGGATATCCATCTTGTATCCGACCACCAGATGTACTACAGCAAATAGCACGCCTCGGTGGATGCGATCGACCATGCTAGCTCCGGGAACCATGAACCGTCGCAACCAAAGAGAAAGGAAGCCTGCCATGGTAGCCTCCTGAGACATGGTTACACCACCTTGTCTCATATAAGACTCGATAGGGGTACCGACGGTATAACCATACCAATTTTCTTTCAGCTCATTATAAATATATCCATACTCTTCTATCAGTCTTTCGATTGTCTGGTTGTCGAGTGGCTCAAAGAAGCGAGGCCTACACTCCAAATATTATTGTACCTTGTTCTCCGCGGCATAGCCCAGGAAGTGGTATAGCAACCACTTAGACGTATAGCATGCCCCGGCTGCCTTGCTTGTAAAGAAGTAAGTGCATATCATGAAATGACATAGCAGTTCATCAAAAACTGCCACCATCCGGGAGTTCTTCTTGGCCAGAGCCTCCAGTTCTTCTTCAGCCGGCACATACTCTTCGTAGGGGTTCTCACCCATTGGTAGATGCAATAAGAACTATATTTCATGTAAAGAAAAGCCTATATCCCCGTTCGGAGTAACGAAGGTGTCAGTTCTGTTGTTGTACCTCTCCACCAAGGCTAGGAACATGTTCGATTTGGTGCGGATACCACAGAAGGTGGTCAAGATAGCTTCATAAAGCTCCAACTCAAGTAATTTGTCCTTAAAGTTGTTAAGACCATACAAAAAGTCAGTTCCAATGCTTAATGTCTGGATGCATCAAACCCGTCAGTCTCGAGGTTGGGCAGGATATTCTCCTCCAACTGCAGCATATGTATTGGCAAACAAAGGCATCCTGACTGTTATCATCAAAGATGAATCTTCGGTCAGCACGCAACTTGGCTTCAAACCCCTCAGGTGCGTGTTGTATCTTTCAGAAGAACTAAAGAATATGTCCCTTCTTTGGTTCCCGAACCTATAACATATCCGTCCAACCTTGGCTTGTTGGAACGGAGTTATATCCTACGACATCTTCCGAGGATAGCTATCATGGGCATATCGAGACATAGAGATAGTCCTTACCGTATCTGGGAGATATACCAGTCTATTTCCTCTCGTAAAAGCTCGAGATTCTCGTTTTAACTTGGGCTGAGAGGCATTATTAATGGCCTCTCCAAATAAGAAAGCTGGTTTCTTATGGGGAGCCTAGTCGGCACTTAGGAAAGGTTTACCGTTCATCAAGCATAGCAAAGTCCTTTCATCCTGGGACTCTAGGAAAGCTCGCCTTGTAGCTGGTCTGTTAGGGTCAAATTTCGAAAATGTGATATGTGACAGGTCTTCATGGTATTCCGATACACGGAAGGAAGAAGCCAATATCTCAGCATTGGGGTCTTCCCTGAGGTCAACTACAAAAACATGAAACGAAAGTTAAAATCATGAAGAAGTATTCTTATAAATTAAGAAAATTTAAGTGATTTTTAGCTCTTCACGAATCACAGATGTCGCAATACACAGAGTTCTAGTTCCTAGTTTGCACATTCAACATGACAATCTGTGATTTTCGTATGCATCAAGCAGTTCTATTTCGAACAACATGATAATATGTGTATTGTTTTTCAAATCATAACGCGAAGTGCGCCACGCACTTTGAGTAAACAAGGAGTGTGCGATTCATGATCGATGTATTTTGGCCAATACTCCGAAAGAGGTGACACATTTTTGAAATTGGTGCAGCGCCAAACAACGCTCTAAAAGTGGCGGTTGACGCTGGCTATAGTTCACGCTGTAAAAGAATGGCGTTGGCTATGGTTCGTCTTCTCCGATCGATCATTTAACTTCAAGGGCAGGATTATCTTCCTCAGCTCTCGTCGATGGCGGTGCATACCTTGGCGCCCTCAGTAATGGAGCTCGTGACGATGTACTGACCACACCCTTGCCTTTTTCTGTTGCAGACTTCTTTGGTGCCATTTTCGGTGGTGAAGAAAGATTGGAGAGCTCGGAAGAGGAAAAAGGAGATGAGAAGAGTTCGAGAGAGAAAATTTTGAAAGACGAACTCTCTCTCTCCTTTCAGTGGATTATTTATAGCCTAAGCATACGTGCAACGGCTGCATAAATTGTGCACGAAATAGCAGGTCGGTTATTATTCTGTGTGCGCACAAAATCTGCTGAAATGCTTCTTGTTCAAAGTATTTCAAATTTCAAAATATTTAAAATTTAAAAACTTTGAAGGGGGTCTTGCATAATTTTTTAAAAATGCCAAAAGAATGCATTGCGTCATTTACAGATGGCACCAGGCCCTATCCATTATATGGCAGCCAGCATCAAATAGCGCCTAACATAAAATGGCGCTCGGACATCAGATAGCGCAAGCTGCCATGTGGCGAGCTTCTTCAAGAAACTAAGTCGTCAGTCATAATGACTAACAACATAACAGTCGAGAAAAATCCTTTCGAATCCCGAGCATGCGGCGCTCGAGGAGGATTGTGTCAGATCCATCATAATGATGGTTGTCAGTTACTCTGCATCATTTATCATTGGCGTGAAATGATCAACTCCTCACAGAGTTAATGCTCAGTGCGTTTCACAATTGGTGCCTATCAATAGTATGTGTCACGTCCCAGAACCAGAATACTGGAGAGCAGGGGCAGACATAGCCAGCTACGTATATTGAAGTGCAACCCACCTCGCTATACGGTCACGGCTGCCTAGAAACATGAGGGTTTATTACAAGCCAACAGTCTTCTATGGTCAAGAACAAGCCTAGTGTCTCAATCACACGCAAGTAGTTAGAAGTCACAAGATGTATGATCATTAAATATACAATGATAAGGCATCCCAAATATTACATATTCAGTTGATCATGAAGCTAGTCGTTACAAAATATTAGGACTAGCAAGAGTTTAGTCATACATGATCAACCCTAGGATCTGTCAATCATATTACAGCCCGTAGGCAGACAGTAAGTAAAGTGCAACCGAGCTAACAGGTGCTCGTCGGCTAAACGCCTCAAAAGAATATTTTTACAATAAAGTGGGAGATCAAAAATAAACCCACTCGTTGCCAGGGTTTCGTCTAGTGGCCACCATCTGGCTGGAAGGTCGGTAGATCCTCTGAAGCTGCTCCAAAATCTGGCCACACAAAACCAGCTGGGTCAGACCCCAGAAAGAGCAAGTGCCACAAAGGAAGCTTCACTTAGGAAGTAAAACCAGCAATCAGCACAAGAGTATAAATAAAGTAAGAACTGGAAATAAAGAAAATACATCAGGATGATATACGAAGAGATAACCATGGAGCTATTTAGATAACCAGGTTACAACCCGTAAACCAAACAAGGACCGGGGCTGTAACCCTTCGTCTGAACAGAACTTGAAATTCTCACCATTTATCGGTAAAATAAATATAAGCATTCTGGTCATGCAATAATCAGGATCAGGGCAAGACTAGACTGGTTAGACTCCATCCAATCATTTCACGGCCAAACAAGAATTACGGCTTGATACTTTAACTAACTAGGGTTGTCACAAGCCTAATTACTAACAAGATGCAGTGATATTATTCCACAGCCACAAGCCCTGCAGACCATCCAGGTTACCCGGGTTAAAAGATTTAGAGTTGAATTCAGGTGGGTACACAGTCCAGGAAACGAATGTACCCTTAGGTAGCTTGAAGGGTGCAACACATGACAGTATGCTGGAAATGTGCCCTACTCGACGGCAGGCTACAAATCCCAGGATCGCCCAGGTAACAGGATTGCCTGTAGCTGGGAGATCTCTTTATGACTAATGTATTAATCTAGTTATTTAGCCTTAGTCCATTTCAGTAGGTACTCCTGATCGTGGTACTCAGGAGTTCCCTCCTAGACATGATGCAAGACAGGACTGGATTATTTGTACAAGCACAATCGCCTATGGTGTCCAGATTAATTATACAGGTCATGTCATGTCAGGTAGCCGTCGCAACAGCTTATCAGGTCAGGTTTAACATGACCAATTTACTGGTCAGGAGTGCACCGCGATGGGCTACTATCAGGTCATGTCAGGTTAGTCATGCCAGGAGTGCACCACTATGGGTCACTGTCATGTCAGGCTCAATTATCATGCCCAAACATATCAAGTAAATTCGTGATTATCAAGTTTATGACAAAAGGCGTAAGGATATAAAATGGACGTAAAATATCTAATAAAATATCAATACACAGGGCTATAGGAGAGCCATGCAGCTAAGGCATATGCTGCCAGGAATGATCTCATACGGCTGGAAGAGAACAGACCATGCGGCTGAATAGAGTCAGGCGCATGCGGCTAAAACGGAGAGGCTTATGCGGTCAAAGGGGTATCAGTCATATGTGGCTCGGAGATCCAGTCAGTCATGCGGCTGAGAAATGTAAGACATATACGGTCAGAAGGATAGGGAACTCATGCGGCTGGCGGAGGATGGGTCTATACGGCTAGCTGACCAATCAGGTACATGCGGCCGGGGAGGAGCAACCCTGCGGCTGCGGGGAGCAATGACTATGCGGTCAAGGGAAGCAAACCCATGCGGCTGGGAGACTGCGGTCTATGCGGCTCGTGAGTGTTGAGTTCATACGGCTCAGAGTAGACGGAGTCCCATGCGGCTGGACTGGGAAGCTCAGTCATGCGGTTAAGTAAGAAGGACTTCATGCGGCTGGAAGGAATACTTGCCGCATGAACTTGTCATGCGGTCAAGTCAAGGCAAAGCGCATGCGGTTGGAACTGACTTGCCGCATGAATGTTCATGCGGTCAAGTGCTACCATGCGGCTCGGGACTGTACTTCTTCTCCAAATTTCCGAGAAGAAGTACACCATAAGCCATGGCTTCCAAGCTGCATAACTCTATCATCCGGAGCCCAAATTCGAACTTCCATAGGTCAAAATAGGGTAGACCGAAATTCTCTACAGCATGGAACCATCAAAACTCGGAAACAACAAAATTAAGTAGATCAAAACCCAAGAAATCCAAAAATAATATAAATATAGATCTACAAGAATCTAGCCATGGAAAGTGAAAATGCCAAGTTCTAAAGTAAGTTAGAATGCTGTAAGGAAGAGAATGAAGCAATAAAATTTGAGTTCCTCCATGAAGCAAGTTGCACTTGCCTAGACCTCTCTCTCCCTCTCTCTGGTAGGTGAAGAATTAATGGAGGGAAGAAGGAGAGTAATAAAGAGAGAGAAGGAAGTGGGGTTAATAAATGGTAGTGGTGGTGGTAGGTAGGGGGTTCACCCTTGGTTCATAATGAACCAATAGCAATCCCAAACCGAACCAAGCCAACCCGAACCAAGAATAACTAAGCCATGAAGGAAGAGCTAAGTAAGGAATCATGCAATACAAGGTAAAATACGTACACGTATTCCAAGAATACGAAATAAGAACACAGATATTACAGTATGAACCATTCATCAATTGGCACCAATCATTCAACTATCATCTAGAAGCAGTTAAAGATAACGCGGCGTACATGCCACTAATCTCGAAGAACGTACACGCAATACTGTCCATGACTAAGCGCACTTCTCTCACAAATGCCACGTGTCCCATATAGTTAAGCTAACCGTTCACGCAAATGATGAAACAAAATATGGTATGCCAAACAGTGCATAATCAGCCTATTTTGTACTATGCGCCAATCATTGTAACTGCCTGGCAGTTATCCCAAAACTCTATAAATAGGGTTCAAAATTACTTCTCAAGGCATAATTAATGATCATAGTCTTCTGACAAGTCTTCTACAGCACTTTCAAGAGCTTTTCTCCTCCGACATCACATCGTCCAAGGGATAAAGTGATCGGCTTCTGATCAGATTCCTATAGTTATACTTTTCTAGAATCAAATTGTACTCTTGTACTTTCTTTTCTTAGTTTGTAGTTAAATTTTCTTCGAAAACTTTTGTTTTTGCAAACAAATACATAGGGATAGGTAATGGTATTGAGTAGGTAAAGGAGAGTTTACCTAAGTATAGGTAATGGCCATTAGAGAGTATAGGTATCCATGAGATGTGTAGGTAATGTGGTATTAGCTTGAATAGGTAATGTAATGAGTAGGTAGTGAGGTATAGGGATTTCCTATATAGGAATACCTAATAGAGTACATGACCTATGTCTATGTATAAGTAATGTTGGATAGGGTAAGGGATATCCTAGTATAGATAAGGTAATGAAATAGTTGTTTACCAAGTATATATAGGTAAGGAACTTACCCAAAGGTATAGGAATCCACATGTAGATAGGTAATAGGGATTACCTAGTGTAGGTAATACCATAATATAGATCATGGATATTTACCTAATATAGGTAATATGTAATATCATGTATAGGTAATAGGGTATTACCTATATGTTATGGTAAGGGTTTACCAAGTATAGGTAATGTATGTAAATAGGTAGGCTTACCCTGGTATGGAGAGGTAATGGCATAGAAACCTAGGTTTGACTCGATTTGACCATATTTGACCAGTTTGACCCTAAAGGTCAACCTTTAAACAAATTGACATAGTTTGACCCTGAAAGTCTTGTTTTGACCTAGAATTGACTTAGAATGCATATTTCATCTTAGATATCCATGTTTAACACATCAGAGCACTAATAAACATGTATATATCATATTTAGGTCTTTGTACTACACCAAAATAGAGAATTTAAAATATTAAACAATTTTGGCTTTGGAACAGCATATAAGCGTTCCTAGGTATTGGAACACAATATATTCGTTCCAAACAAATTAAATATTCCTAAATTTTTTTTTCCAAAAGTAAATACATATTATATTTTATGGAACACTTTAGAACTGTTTTAGTTCGTTTTCAACACCCACCCCCTTTTCACGTGCATACTTAAGAAAAGTGTCCCCAAATCATCTATTCTGACCTAACTCTCTCTCTCTCTCTCTCAATTGCCACCCCCCTCCCCGATCGGATATCCCCACACTACCGGCAGTCACGCGGCCCCTTTCTTTCGCTGGTCAGTTACTCTCCCCCTCTCCCTTTGCTTCCGATTCTTCTATACTGATCAAGGGGAAGAATTTGATTGATAATTGTGGTAAGCAGCTGCTAGTGTCAGAATTTCAACAAATGGCTATAGGGTACAGCTTGGAAAGTCATACAGCTGTAGATTGCATCCCTTATTCCAAATTTGTACCAATACGACCGCCAACTTGTTGTCAACCATTGCTAGATTCAAGATGCTCCACCAAGATGGAGCAACCTGAGAACCTGAACTTGCCACTTGATTCAAATACAAGTAGAACATCTTGTTCTTTTGTTGAATTGCGGAATGGTATAGAAGTAAGCAGAATTGGTGGAAGTATGGCTGCTATGGAAGAACCATCAGGAGATAGCACATGTTACCAAATTAATAATAATATATGGCTACCTAGGGACCAATATTGTTCCTCTTCTAGTGGGGTAGTGACGAATGATTGGGGGAGATGCATGCCTCCTCTTTGTGGTGACAGGATAGTGGGCAAGAAAGAGGCCAAAAGTGCTTAGGATAACTGTGGCATAAGCCATTAAAAATATGATGCATTTAAGAACATCTTTGAAGGAGGTTTGCTTCGTAATATGTCATTTGAAGCATTGTTAAATGTGAGAAAACAACCGAAAGAATTGGGCTTTCCCTGCAAAGCTGTAAGCGATGACCTATGGCTGCAGGCGACGAATAATCCTCAAGTTATTTGCTCTTTTGGCAAAAATGTTCTTTGCTCTCATAGGTAGTATTCACAGAAATGCGTGTGTAGAGAAATATTAACAAATTAATTTGACTTTTTGATGCAGATGCTTCTATGTCAGAGAGTTCAAGCAATAGCAGCTGATACTTGCAAAAACTGCTGCCTTACTAGTACTACATGTGCCTATAGACACGCTTAGGAGTATTCTTCACAAAGAGTACTTATAGGTTATTACATACAAGATCACGAACGAAGCACGATCCCTGGTCATCTGCGGAATGTTTACTTGGCTGATCCTCAGGTGATGGAAGTGGTTTATTTGGGCCTGTACGAGTCCATGTGAGGGGGTCCATTGATGGTCTTGCTGGCATTGGACGAAGAAATACATATGTGCCTGGTGCAACTTGGCCTCCAATATGCTATGTTTTCTCTCTTGTGCCTTTTGGACTGGGCAGTAGAAAAGGCCAGCAATCACTTGCTAATGATGAATCGGAAGCCAGAGTTGATCTTCTTAGTGAACTATCAGGAGATGGCTTGACAGCTCTAGTTAAACTTAGCCAAGGGAGCAATGTTGTTCCAGTTAACACATAGCAAATAGATAGAGTATATGAACAAGATATGCAGGGAAGATACGCAGGGACTTCTTCTCATCCCAATGCTAGTGGTATCCCTGTGCAAGTGCTAGAATCACAAGGGCTTGCTCTTGGACTCGAATGGGAAAGCTCTGAGGATTCTTCTATATCCTTGGATTTGAATACACCACTTTGTCACTTCCCTTCATTTTGCTTCGGGTAGGATGACTTGGCCTTTTTTTCTACTATTAATGATTTAGCTGTTATTTACATTCTACAGAGTTTGATATGGTGCATTTCACTCGTAGCATTTCCATGGTATCTGAATCTTGCAATCTTGCACATAAATTTTAGAACTTTACTAGTGCCATACCCATGAGACTAGCTCTGACCTTAATTGTAATTTAATACATTGGGTGCTGCTTAGTTTTGCTTCCTAAACACCATTATATCTGTGCACTACATATCTTAACTTTCATCTTTGATACTGTAGTGATGCAATTGCTTACCATGTTCTATTTAGGGCTAATTAGAGTTTAGATCTTGGATTTTATACCAGCTTAGAGTTTAAGTCCTAACTTGTCCAATTAGAAAGTTTAGGCAATGAAACCTTCATTTATAGACTAAGGAGGATATAATGCTTGACAATGCTAGTTTAGATCCTGGATTTTCATTATACCTACCCTATCATGCTTGACAATGAAACCTTCATTTATAGACTAGGGAGGATATAATGGGAAAAATAAAACAAAAAAATCCAGGGTCTAAAACTTTCCAATTGGACATGTCAGGGCTTAATATAGATCCAGGGCCTAAACTCTAATTAGCCCTTCTATTATGCACGAAAGAGTTTTCAAATTCAACTATTCTAGTGATGATTGGTTTATCTTGGATTTCGAAAGTATATGAATGCAACAACCAAAGAGGAAAGTAGACACACTAACACATCAAACTAGGTTACTTTTCCATGTTGCTATGTTTCTAATCTACCATATCTGTGACTATGAAACACAGGTCCTCAATGATATTAGGCTAGTAAGATGCAACCTGATGATGAAAGGTACTATTAATGATCCAAATAAATTTATCTATATAGCTTGTCGAACAAATGCATTAAGGATGCCTGCATCTTGAACCTTACCAACCTGCATTAATGTATGCCTTGTGTATTGTTTTCGGCGATATCGGTAGTATCCGCGATTTCGGATCGGAGTATCATTTTTCGATATCGGAAAAAAATAATTATTAATAAATTATCAACATTTAAAAAATATTATATACATTTAGGCATAATTTTAAGTATTTCTAGTGTCATCTTTTAGTAGTTTTGAAATTAAATGAAATAGTAGTCACCCTTACCGATTGGTTTACATGCAATATATCAATTTTCTTCTTTTACATGATTTTACAACCTTATTATGCTTCAAACCATTGTTGATTTGTCTTTTTCGTTCAATTTTCTTTTCTGGATTGACCGGAAAAGAGACCCTCAATGTCGGTATCAGTCAGTATCGGGTATCGGTCAGTATCGGATCAGGACATGCCAAACCGTATTGGTATCGGCTGTATCGGATCGGTATCGGCCGATACTTTAAACTATGGTTCTGATAAATCTATTAGATAGATTATAACATTTCTCTTACTCTAAAGTAGGATATTATTCAAAAGAGGTTTTAATGCCTAAATGTATGTTTTCTAATAATTTGTTAGTCTGGAGAGGGAAATGAACTTGGTAGGTTGAAGGAAAGGCAAAATTATAGTTTTATGTAACCCAATGCTTGAGTTAACTCATGTAGTCATTTTTGGAGCAATATTGAATTTTATCCCAAGCATTCAAGACCTTATTCTAATTGTGATTAAGAAGCACTAAGTCAGGGAGCAGTGAAGTTTATTAGTAACATTTTTTAGTCAGCTACAGATGTGACATGGAAGAAAAGACTATTTTAATTCTTGATTTGCGATTCACAAAAAATTCTTTATTTTTTAAGTATGCATAATGGAGTTTCATATGACTGCTTTTGTTAATGCATTTGTGAATACATAATTTGGGCCTTTGCATGTTGTGTTTCCAGGTTCACTTAATTGATGGTCGAGCACGTGCAAGTTCCAGTCTTGTTTCAACCAGATAGAATTTGGTAGATAATTCTTGTTAATGCATTTGTGAATACAAGACTTGGCCAGTTGGGCGAGTAAATAATTTGAAAGTTGTATGCTAAAGCAACAACTTGCAATCATGTTATTTTCACTGTGCAAGATAACTTGATGATTGTTCCATCAAAATCTTCAAATGGGTCTTCAGGTAGTTGGTTGTTAAAAAATAAAGAAAATCGGGAGACTAGTGCAGCATCTAGTCTAGTATAAATATATATCTATGTGAACATTAGGAGCTGATTTTTGTTGATGATAACAGGGGATAACTTTGTTGTGGGACGTTGACTCTGGGCATGCTCAAGTTGACAAATATTTGTACATTATTGACAACCATTGTGCTCCAAGAGCCATGTACTTAGGTGTTGGGAATGTCAACTTTGGTATCAAGAATGATTGCGACCATGTGAGTTATCTTTTGCGTTCTACTTAAGGTAGTATCATGTTAAACTAAGCTAAACTTGTGAGTTTTTACAATTTATTCACCTTTCTTTAGGCATTAGCACTGTTGATCAATTATGTTCATAAAGAAGACACGATAACACGAATTGGAGCAATACTAGGCCCAAACATTGAATATGTTGATTCATAAAAAAAGAGGTGAAACCCCTTCACCCCTTGTTAACTTTTATTTTTCATTATATGCTCTTAATGTACACTGACTAAGCCTCTGATACCAGATCAGAGTTCGACTTACGAAGATCTTGGGAGATCCAAAAATGCCTCTGGAAGTTCTTGTGTTTTTTGCCATCATGCTTAGTTTAGTTAAGGTGGTTCCTCTAATAAAGAGATTTGCTCAAATTATTCTTTAGTTCAACTTAGATTCTAATTCTATTTCCTTTCTATGCTGCAACTGTTCTAGGCTAGCGAGCATACTAGTTATCCTGTCACCCTCCTGGAACAAAACCTAAAACATGCAAACTTTGTATAGGTTCCGAAATGGTGAAACTAAATGGGATGTTCTCTTTTGGGAATTTTTAGGTCACTAAAATTTAAAGTCAATTTTATGCAATTCTTATGCAATAAGTCCCCTTTTGGTTCCAGTCAACCTGTTCACATTGTGATGGATCAGGAAAAACTGTTGAGGTATGATTTTTTTGTTAATTTGCTAAGTTATAGAAACTAGAGGAACTTGATTCTCTAAAATATATGGTATATTACTACTCTTTCCCAATATCATGCAGATGTGTATTTATGTCATGTTGCTCCTTTATGAGACATTCCACAAGGGGAACATGTGTTAGCCTCCAGGAGTGAATTAGGTAATCCCTTATAATTTTGAAAGATATATAGATCATCTTCACATCATTCAACTAAGAATTGATTGTTCAATGCCTTTCCTTTGAAACAGCAGCAACATTCAAGGAAGACAAGTGCATCAAGTTGTGGCATTTGTGCCAACTGCCCACAGCCCACTCCGTGCGCTATTCTCATTGTCGATCTTATCCGGATTATTGTTAAATATTGCAGATGTACTTTCCAAAACATATGGAAAAAGTATGCAATTAGTAAATGTTGTGTGTTTGAGAACAATACAATATGTAATTTTAGAACAATCTCTGTTGCTAGCTGATTTTCTTTTGTTGAATTCAACTGATTTCAGAATAATATAATAGGTATTTCTACAGAACAATCTCTGTGGACTTATAATGCTGGATTCCTGCAGTGGAAGTTGACACAATAGAACTTGTTATTCTTGAGTCTTTTGGCCGAACTATTCTGCAGGAACTTATTAAATAGGTACTTCAGTCCCTGAGAACCCAATTCTCCTAATCAAAGCTATGTAAAAAAATGCTGCTCTTATTTTTAGTGGCCAAATTGATCTTTGTCCAAGAAATTCAAAAATCAGTCTACACAACATGGGAAAGAATTGTGACATTGGCATTGATCTCAGTAACATATGAATTTGCAGTAATAGCATTGATCCCCAGTGCTATAAATTTTATTTAATTATTTTCTTTGTTCTGAATAGGTTCCTGAAAAAGCTTTTTACTGGAGATCAGCCTCAATTTTTTATGCGCACGAAGGAAGATTGTTCTTGAGTTTCAGAAGGCAAGCATTAGGCCTTGTTTCGGATAATTTCAAAACAGATGCAAGTGAAGGAAACAAACATTTTTTGGGGAGCAGTAAGTAACTGTAGTTGATGCTCGAATACTTGCTTGTTATTTTTCGGAACTGTTCCACTTTTGTACTTGAGCATCAATGTCAATTTTCTTTTAGGTTATAAAACTACTTGTAGTTTCTTTTGAGATCATAATAGTGTATGAGATAGTATCCCTGATTTCCTCCTTCCCCGTTTTGGCATTCAAGGTGGCTTTTCTCTTGTGTGTGTTCAACTGTGTACATCTATATATATGCACACTGTAAGCCAAGGAGCTTAAACTTTGAACCAAGTAAATATGATGTACATTGGATCAAATGTTCATGTTCTAGCTCAAATTCCAAAAATGTTTACTCATTGACTGTTGTGTTTAAGCTATTACTTTATTTTTGTCTGATTTAGAATAGTAAAAAATGGATGAAAGTATAATATCTTGTGCCTATATTCTTCATACCATCAATTAATGTATTCAGTTTAGAAATTATTAATTTAATTATGGTTACAGCTAAAAACTGGAATACAAAAATAAAATTAAAAATAAATAGGTACGCTAATAAATTTTTGCAAAACTAGCCATAAGAACAATGTAAAAGTGTTGTAAATTATATTTAGGAACGAGCCTAATGTGTTCCAAACTGAAACGTTTCAACGATGTTCCAAAAAGAATTTAGAAACACATTATATATGTTCCAAAATCTACTTTTGGAACGCTGTATAACTGTTCCAAACAAATTTTAGGAACGTAGTCTAACTGTTCCAAATATTGCAACGCCACTTTTAGGAACAGTTATGATAGGTTCCTAAAAATATTAGGAACATACAAAAATCGTTCCTAAAGGCCTTTTTTGGTGTAGTGTTGTGATACAACTTTGGGCCTCGATTCACATTTACTACTCAGGACTGTAGGCAAGTACATTCTCTGATAGTTTTCATTATTTGTTGATTATTATAATTCTAGTTCTAGTGTTGTAATACTTGATTCCCTGACACGATGGAAATATGGATTGGTATTTCTAGATTCATTTACTTGCGACACCTGCATCTTACTTGTCTGGCCTCTATTTCTAGAATCACCTACTGGCATCACCTACTTCATCTGGCTAGCCTTGTACTTTATTACGTGTCGGGACTTGGGTTCATTGTACTAGTTGGACGGGGAAACACTTGAATAGACATATAAATATTCCTAAACATACTAGAATCACCCCTTACTGGTCCAATATGGAACGATAGCGGTCGTACACCTCACGTGCGATGAGCCGTATTATCCCTAGCTATTTACATGTCAAAAAAGGTATTTCAAAACACTAGTATAGTTATAGTCTTGCTGGACTCACTTTATATCTCTTGACTAGACTCATTATATATATTCCTGCTGGACTCTCTTATATTTTCTTGTTGGACATACTATGTATCTCAGTTAGTTCTCTTGTAATTTATAATTTTTATTTCCATATTTCTTGATTCACTATGCTCATCTTGTTATTATTCTCTAGTTGGTACTGCTCTTTATATTCCTTGTCCTTATTTTATTTCTTTCTCATTATGTACTACTTGCTACAACTGTTTTATAGTTTTTATCATTTAATTGGAACTACTGTTAGAGGTGTGCTTTGCTCCAATCATGACTGAATATATTTTTTAGTTGACAAGCTCGAGGATACATGTCCTACCTATTACGGTGCTCCGGAGACCCAAGGAGTGGATCCCCCGACAGAGTAGCTTAGTCTTCCTAGATGGGTGCTAGTTAGATAGTATCACTATTGCTGGATTTGTATCTAGTCTTGATATATTTGAGACTTGTTATATTTATTCGGGATATGTACTTATTTATAGACTTTTAGACTGTTGTATTTGACTTATGATATTAAACTCTATTTCATCATTTCATCTCATGTCCATTCGTGATATCATCTTCCTTAGATATCTATGATTGAGTATATGTTCTAGATGATATATTATTCCTCCGTGCGGAGATGACATGTTATATTCCATATCTGTTAGATGTTAGATATTACAGACGACCTATATAGCTTTCTACCGTAGTCACAATGGCATAGGCTGGACGTACCTACGTGCTCGTGTCCCTAAACCGAGTGCGGGTCGTCAATTAGTTATTGTGAATGAGCAAATAGATGGCGTTATATTGTTTATTTGGTTTTAAGATTAATATTGAGATCTAGACAGCGTATTACAGCAGATGCTGCGGTGAAGGATGGACTTGGCTACGTACTCGTATCTCGAAAAGTTGGAGCGGATCGTGACACAAACCAAAGTGGACATGTTATCCAAACAGATGGCCAGGGCCAACTTGGTACAAGCTGAAGAATCTACGGGGAGGCAGAAGGCTTCTCACAATAAGAAGAAGGACTTCAACCATATGAAGGTTAAGTTGGCTTCGTTCAAGTCTAAGCCTAAGGATGATGGGTTTATTTCAATTGTGGTAAGTCGGGCACTTTCGAAAAGACTGTAGATCCAAGTCCAAACCAAAAGAGTAAGGTGAGGCTAACTTGGTTGCTATGATTGCGCAGGTTGACTCAACTGGTATTGACACCAACTGGTGGGTGGACACTGGTGCATTCTACTATGTTTGCTCAAAGAGGGAGTTGTTCGCCACATACAAGACTATATCTGAAAGGGTTAAGGTAGCAAACCAGAAACAAGCTGAAGTACTTAGGATCCATATGGTGGTACTAAATCTGACTTCAAATAAGTCGCTAACACTTTAGGATGTGAAGCACGTACCGGTGATAGCGAAGAAGCTGATCTCAAGAAGTCTGCTATGCAACACAGACTTGAGGACGAACATCAATACTGGTCAAATGGTTATGTCCTATAAGGGAACATACTTCAAAAAAGCATTCAGCAACGAAGGGATGTTCAAACTTCAACTTGTAACTCTGACTAATAATGTTAATGTAGTCATTTCGTCTGGTTGTTGGCGTGCTGTCGTAGGCACCCAAAAATAAAACCTTATACCCTTGGGAATGTAGTTGTGTGAATAAGGATCATTTCCACGGAGAATAATGGTTGGGGGGATTGAGTATAATGAAAGCCAATTAAGAAGAGTAAGTCGAATATCAAAATAAATTAAAATAACAAATATTGGTCTAAGTCAATGTCTACCATCAAAATATTAAAACTGATCATTAATGCAAGCATATATTAATTCATACTTCAAATATTCACCGTTGGAATTATTTTCCTATCTCCTTTATCCATAATTAACTAAAAAGAAGCGATCTAATTAACTTAACTGCTAAATAATCCCAGACCAGCACTAAATGTTTAATCTAGTATCATGTTAAACTCAATGAGATCGATGAAGTAAAACACTACAAGCACAAACGGGTATATTTAATTTAGTCGAATGGTTTTCTTCTAAGATTTAATAATACAAATTAGTAATTATTAAATAATGGTTGCTTCATAAATTAGAGGGATCGAACAATTACGGATTCAATATGTAATTTAGTAGTAGATTGTCAAGAATAATAAACTAGTATGCATCATAGTAATTAAACAAGATAATCATACAAATATACATAATAAAGCATTCGATAATCAAAGCACAAATCAAACATATAAACACAAATTAGATCTCACAAGTTTTTATTGATTCCGAGGCTTTCATTTCCTTCGACCAACAAGACTTTAGCAGCACATATTCATGGGACTTCACAAGAGAGGTAGGAGAAGGAGAAGAGTGGTGTTTTCTGGTTCCTTATCCTCCTGATTCTACTCCTTTTATACACATTAAATTAGTTATTTAAAGTCTACAATATCTCCCACAAATTCTCTTAGAGTTACTACTTCCTAAACAATAAAACAAAATCATATAACAAGTAGGGAAATGGTTATTTCAGTATAGTTGACCCAACTTCAAATTTGATTTCTTCCTTAATGGACCTTGAATCATGAAAAACTCAAAATAGGAAAGTTGTAGATCCCTGTCTTAGATTTACAAATATTTATGAATCACTTCAATAAAAGTTCGGATGAAAGAGTTATGCCAATTTTGCTAAAAGGTGTCAAAATTGTCCAGAATTGTCATTTAGATCCATTTTGTATTTAATGTCTCTAATTGAATATATAAGAATAATGATTACATTTAGTCATTAAATGAGCATAAAGTGTTAAACTATAAGGGATAAAAAATATGACATTTTATGTTCTCATCAAATACCCCCACACTTAACTTTTGTTCATCTTCGAATAAAACTCTAATTTATTTTTCCAAAATGAAATCTAGGTTGTAATGCTATAAATAAAGAATATCCAAGGTCTTCAAAACTCATAACATATAATAAAAGTATATTTTTAAACAACTTCAAATTACTTAGTTAGTATTTTCACTTAAAGATAGAGTAAACTAAATTGGTAGACCCTCACGGGAATAAACACTGAACTCTCTTGTGTTTGAAAGGTATGTGTTTCACTCAAATTCTTTCCAAAGGAAATAATCTACCATAAGCTTGCATATCTTCTAATTTCCACCACTCAGACTACATGCATAACACAAATCATAAGGACTTTTCATGGGTTGTAACAGGGCTTAGGCTCAAGGTAGGACATATTTTGGAGTGTAGCTCAAAAGCCTTCAAAACTAGTAGGGAAAAATGATTCAACTCAAGTTCGAATATATAAAACATGTAAAACCAATCACTCCATTCAGCAGCTTCTTCACTTTGACTTTAAAGCATTCAACATACCCTTTTATAAGAATTTTATGAGGTTTATGAACATTGATATCAAAAGTAATTTCCTCCATCACTTCTTTCCTTCATTACTTCTTCTTTTCTTTTCTTTCATTTTTTTTCTTTTCCTTTTTTTTGAACAATAAGGGAACTCAAGAATTTGAGGATAAAAATATGTTCCATTTCGTTAGTCATAACCATACCACAAATTCAGATACTCCCACACTTATTTATTTGTACACCCATACATATCATAATGATAAAAAAATGCTCCACTAGCTTTGCGTCTTGGGTAAAGATTTATTTTTTCATGTTAAAGCTTGTAATGTGGGTTCACCAAAATAAAATCAATTAGGCTCAAAGGGGTTCAACAACGGGAAAAATAAATTCAGGGTAAGTTTTTGGCTTAAGTAGTGTATAACAAAAAGGGCCTTAATCATGTTCATGTATGCATGTGTCAATGTGACCTCGAAGAGAATCAAAACGAGTTCTAGAGAAACAAATCTATGGAAGAATATTTATCATCAAAGAAAGTGGTGAGACTGATTTGTCAGTCTAAAGGCTCAAAACCTCACCAGTTATTTCTACCAAATTTAGTCACTGTCACTCTCAAGGAAAATAACTGGACATAATTAATTCTAAGATGAAAGATTACTTATTTAATCATGTTATGAATGTGTTAAACTTAATTTAATCTTGCTCATGACATACACAACCAAAATTTATAGAAAACCACAAAAATAAAACTCTTTTTTATTATATTTTTTGAAAAATCATGTATTTAAAAAATAAACAAAACATAAATCTCCTCCCCCAGCACTTAAAACTGACATTGTCCCCAATGTAAGGCTAAATGCAAAAAAAAGACAAAAAATAAACAAAAATAAAAAATGCAAGAATAAGAACAGACTCCCCTTAAGTTGCCTCCCAAGCAGCACATTTGTTTAATATGTCGCTGCCTCGACTCTATGCACACTTGACGTTGCTAGGCAAGGGTTTCAAGTATAGGACAGAGGCCTGCAAAACAGTGGGTAAAAAGCTTTTGTTAGAAATTGGTAGTAAAATATAAGAAATGTTACATAATCGTTGTCTTTTTTGTAAAATCATTCAACCCTGTAACTATTTCCTGAAAATTAGTACTCAAGACTAACTCCTCATTCTCTTTCTCGAAATGCCCACTAACAGTAACATCGAATCTATCTTTGCCATTAAGTTCAAAAACTTCTTGTGCGTCTGGTACTATGTCGTCATTAGGACTTCTTATTGTTTTGACGATGTAGGTACTTTCTTTACTAGGATGTTAACCTCTTTACCACTTCTTAAAACAATTATACTTGCATTTTTCTTGGATTTACTATTGTTTCAGATGATAATTATTCCAAACTTTGTCCCTCTAGTTTATTAATTGTTGTAGCCATCTGGCTCATTTGATTGTTCAGACTTTGGATTCTGGGCCTCGTCTCCTTTTGAAATTGTAAGGCATTAGTAGCAAGGGACTTAACAATATCTTCTAAAGACATATCTGAATTAGAAGTTTGGCTCGATTGTGGTTCATGGGGGTATGGTTGCTTGTACTGCTGATAATTTTGGCGATTTTGAGTTATGGGATAATTTAGTTATGGATTTTCATAGCTAAAATTAGGATCATCGCTCCATCTTGGGCTGTACATGTTTGATAGGGATCATACTTTACTTGTGATTGTCCAAGAAAACCAGATGCAGCATTTAATTGTTCACTGGGCTTCTCTTGAAGAGTTGGGCAAATATTAGTTGGATGCCCTTCTACTAAACAAATCTCACAAGCTATTGTTGTTTGCATGTTACCTACAATCATTTGATGAACAAGAGAAGTTAAACTAGCAATTTTTTGTTCAAAAGAAGAAACATTTACCTCATTAGCATGCGTAGATGGATGATCTAACCAAGTACCAAACTATTGAGAATTGGTCTCCATATCTTGTTAAAGTTTTTTTTTCCAATAAATAAAAAATTATAAAATCACTAAAAGCACAAAAATTAACTAATAAAACTCCCTGACAATGGCACCAAAATTTGCCTTGCTGTCATAGGCCCCCAAAAATAAACCTTATACTCTTAGAAATTTAGTTGTGTAAGTAAGGATCGTTTCCATGGTGAGTAATTCGCTTAGTTTTGTGTTATGTGAATAATGAACGAGGGAATTGAATATAATGAAAGCCAATTAATGAACGGGGGAATAGAATATAACGCGGGCTGTGGGCTAGTTTGTCCCTGCGCGCCCATGCGTGTCGTGCCTGCGTGCCGCATGCCCGCGAGCCATGCTCCCGCGTGCAGTGCCCCATAGGCCAGTTTGTCCCCGCACGTCGCGTGCCCGCCCGTCGTGCTTCCGTGTCCTGCTCGTAGTGGGCAATTTTGTCCACGCACACCGCGTGTCTGTGTGCCCCGCGTGTCCGTGCCTTGCGTATCGTGCACCCGTTCCCTGCATGCCGTAGGCAGTTTTATCTACACGTGCTGTGTGTCTGCGTGCACCATATGTCTGCGCGTGCCGCGTGGCACGTGTCGTGTACCTTAGGCCTCGTGTGCTCGCGCTCCGCGTGCATGCACCCGTTCCCCGTGCGCCATGCACTCGTCCTCACAAGCCATGGGCCAATATTTTGCCCATGCTCGTTTCCCACGTGCTGTATGCCTGTTCCCAGTGCATCGTAGGCTCGTACCACACACGACGTGTACTAGATTGTCCTGGCACATAGTTTTCTACGTCCCCATACGTCGTTTTTGCTTAGCCTAACCTGCTGTGCCTATGGCACATGAGACCACGTGACCTATGTGCCTATTTATTTGAATTTGTACTTTTGATTTTCCAGCCATGCGTATGATTTGTCCCATGCGCTTGATTTTATGATTTGATATTTTTTCTAGTTTTGATGAGTTTATTGATTTTACTTTGATTTCCTGTCCCGACCTTAGTGTCCTATGAGAAGACCCAGACTATGTGTCCCATGTGGCCTCTGTGCCACGAGGATTCCAAGTGACTACCTGACTTGACTGTGTTCCTAACTAGATTACCTGTGTACGTGCTAGAGGTACAAACTATATGTGCATTAATGTACTAATATATTAGTGCACTGAGGTGTGACTCTACCTGCTATATGATCTTGTCTGTTATACGTCAGTACATTCTTATTTTCCAGCACAATCACGGTAATTGGTCAGTATTATTGATGTGGTATATTGATTGTTTGTTTGATGCATTATACTAAGCATGGATCTAGATTTGGGACTCTTTGAGCCAGATGTTGATTCATACTTAGGGTACACGTACTATGGTACGACATATAGGAGGATGACCATGTGGCCACGACATGTGATTCCAAGATCAATATAGGGTTAATCTAAGCTTAAATTGGTAGCAACTTTAGACGAAAATGTAATCCCGAGATCATACGTTACCAGCCACCCTAGGCCATATCCTAACGTGCCGGCTGGCCACTATGGATACTGTATATTCAACCATACTAGTGGAGTGCAGTATCTGATTATTATATGCCGAGCTAACTCTCCCTATAGGACCGTTGGAACCGTTATGATATGTTTAGCATGGTGGCCTTATGAGGGACGGGTGCATTCTATAGATTATTTGGTATATGTTATTATTGGTTCAGCTAGCCTTGCTTGGATACGACATGATCTAAGGATTCCTGCATTATATGCATTACTAGGATAACCCAAATATATCATAGAAAGTCGTAGGATTGATTGGCCACGTATAAAATGACATGCTTGTGATAAGTTTCTTATGCTAGAAGTCGAGGAACATGGACTGTCATGGTGCATGGTCTAACTCATGTCCTTGTTTGGTTATTGGATTGGGCTATTGTGCTATGATAGACTATGGGCCGAAGTTGCGACCAGAAGCCATAAATTGACTATAGTTATAGGATGTATCTTATCTCGGCACGATATTGGCACGTTTGTCCTTGTTTGGTTGTAAGGGTGCCGTATAGTCTCGATGATACGTTATAAGCCTATAACTTATGAGCCAAGTCTTATTATATCTATTGCTTATTTGTATTATTCTTATGTAATGCCTTGTAGTACTTGCTATTCGGGGCCTGACCAAGCTGGTTTTGTTTGGCCAGATCTTGTAGCTGTGCTTGAGGATCCAGCCTTCTACCCGAACAATGGTGCACACCACGAGTATGGGCGTCAGGGACTATGAGTGGATTTTTTTTTCACCGCTCTGATATCTTCTATTTTGTACTCGACATTTAGCTATCGGCACCTATTTAGCCGACTATTCTGGACATCAGTTTCCTTTATATAATTGTAATTAAATAAGACTGCAGCTGAATATGGTTATGTATTATAGACTCTCGACACTAGCTTATCACTTTGTACATCTAGTCTATGAATCATTTTGATCAAGCGTCGGGGACACCTTAATGCTTTATCTTATATGATCATTATTTATTACTTTTTGCTTTGATTGATTGAGACATAGATGCTCTGTGAGACCATAGGAGACTTGATTGTAGCATGCACCCTAGTCTCTTGACAGCCATAATCCTCGTATGACATCTTTGTACCTCATACAGGGTAGTTGGCCTAGTCCGTCTTTGTATTTCGGTACTGGGGCATGACAAGATTTTAGTGGTGGCTCATGCAGGTCTAATTTTCAGACTTGAGAGGGATTATTGTTATAGGAGTCTTAATCAAAACATGTTTCCCTTGATATCCTATTTTGTCTTCTCTTTCCCCACCTCGATTGTTAACTTGTTCATCATCATCGATTCCTTCCCGTCTTGTCTTTTGATACCTTATATTGCTTCCCTTTAGGGGCACTTCCTTTTCAGCAGTTGGCAGGGCCGGCATAGAAGAGCATCCAGTAGAGCAGGGTTCACCATCAATGTGGGCCGGTACCTCCTCAGGGCCATGTTCCGGCTAGGTTGGTAGCACGGCAATTTGAGCAACATGAGCCACAAGTTTTAGTACCCATGTCAGTTCCAGAGGCAGTTGGATCTCACACATTAAGGAAGATTATTAGGGGCTGTTGGCATTCCAGCAACACCAGATGGCAGCCCAACAACATCAGTAAGAACATAATCTTTTGCTCAACCAAGGATTACGGATGGCATCGGAAAAAGAGACGAGGATACAGCAAGGACTTCGTATGAAGATCATGCATGAAATGGGAAGGTAGGATCGTCAAGCTTCATTGGTGGTACCAGCCCGACAGCAGCAACAGTCGAGGCATCAATAACAGCATCGTAGGGCAATTGTTGGTTGTACTTATTGTGGCAAGAGATGGCACACCCATGAGGTGTCTCGGTCAGCAAAGGGGCAGTTCTTGAAGTGTGGAGGTACAGACCATCGTATAGCTGCTTGCCCACAAATACAGAGGCCAGGAGGGCCAACTCAGTAGTCCCCGCTACCATCATCCCCTGTGGCAACAGCTTACGAAAGACCAGCGTCGACAGATAGGCCTTTAGTACGATGTCCATTCCCGACGAAGGCTCAAATGTTTCGACAGAGGCACAAGCGGGTCAGTAGAGGCCACAACAGCAAGGCCAGGAAAGGCAACAACAGGAGGTTCAGCAGGTTCAAAGACAGGCATAGTTTGGATTATTTGAGCAGAGGTTGGCCGAAGAAGGTCAGGTTGTAGGTATATTTTGAGTACTCATTGTTATATTTTTCTTGAGTTCTATATTCGACGAGTGTAGGCGACTTTCTCGTCTCACTCTTCTGTTTTTGTACCATGTGATACATGAAATTCATCACGTGTTCTGACTACGAGAGTACATCCTGGGGAGAGTCTTGTTCTTGATTAAGTCATTGGTACCGACTTATCTCAAGCTTGCCCCTTGTCCACTTTGGGAGTCAGTGTAGGACTGCGAGGAAGCAAATTTTATCCATATTTTATCCATATGCCTCCAATCACTTTTCTTCTAGGGTATAATTATTGCTTGTGTATTTACTTATTTGTTGGTTTTTTCGTTATTTGTTCATGTGCCATGTGTTGCTTGATGATTGTGTATGCTATATGTCCTTGGTATGTTTTATGATCGAAGAGCAAGCTCGACTAGCCTTATCGAAATTTTATGGACAGAATTTTTCTAAGGAGGGTAGAGATGTCACTCGTCGTTTTCGAAATACATAAATTTTTGCTTTTTCCTATATATGGTATCTGGCACCTGTATCTTAATTACATATATCCTATATTTGCCCTGGCCATGGCATGGAACAGTATCTTGTCGCGGAGTAGTGTGCCACCACTTGTGCTTGTTTGGTTGTAGGCGTGGTTCACTACTTTGAAGATTGGATTACTGGACCATGTTGTAATTAGTGTTCTATTTAATTAATTAATTTACTAGTTGTAGCATGTAACAATTAACATGTCATATTAGTCACATGGTTAGGGCATGCCAGGATTAGGGTTTTATGAACTAATCTTTCCACTATAAATATTCTCTTCCACTCTCTCTCTCTCTTTCGCCTCATTAGCCCTCATTTATTTTCCTCAACAACTCTTAAGCCAGTACAACTTACACTAAATAGAGAGACCACTTGCATTTTTCATTTTTTGTTATTTTTTGATATTATTAGTCTAGATTGTTCATCTCTTCATTCTCTACAAGTTTAGTTCTTGGAGTTCTCAGTTTTAAAGGCTATTTTGTGTAGATCTAAGTTTTTTAAAGTAGGGTTTTATAGGTTTTTGTGGTTTTGATCTATCAAACTTGGTTATTTTGGAAAATTAATTGTTCCATATTGTAGAGAATTTGATTTCATTAAGTTTTGGCTTTTATTTCGCTCGATTTTGAGACCTATAGCTCAAGTTATGAACAATGGAAGTTTTGAGAACTATATGGCCAAAAACTTGTTGTTCTAGGATAATGACTTCCCCCGCGCGTCGTACGCCCCATGCACCGCGTGTCCTGCGTACCGCGTGCCCCGTACGTTGGGCGTCGTAGGCTAGTTTATCCCAGCACGTCACGTGCCCGCACGTCGTGCTCCCGCACGCTGCGTGCCGTAGGCCAGTTTGTCCAGCGCACCGCATGCCCGTGAGCCTCGCTTCCGTGCCCTGCATGCCGTAGGTAGTTTTGTCTATGCGTGCCATATGATTACGAGTCGTGCTTCCGTACCTTGCGTGATGTGGGCAGTTTTGTCCATGCGCGACGCATGTCTATGCGCGTCGAGTGCCGCGCGACTCACGTGCTCGTGCGCCACGCACCGTGCACCTGTGTGTCGTGGGCAGTTTTATGCACATGTGCTGCGTGTCTACTCGTGTCGCATGTCGTGCACCTCGCGTGGTCGCTCCCTGCGAGCTGTGCACTTGTTCCTAGCACGCAATGGGCAATTTTGTCCATGTGTACCGCGTGTCTGCGCACGACGCGTGACGCACGCCTCACATACCCGTGACATGCATGCCATGCACCCATTTTCCGCAAGCCGTGGTCCAGTTTTGTGCCCACGCTCGTTTCCTACGCACTGTGTGCTCGTTCCCTGCATGTTGTAGGCTCGTGCTACACGCACCGTGCACCAGATTATCCCGATACATGGTTTTCTATGTGCCCATGCGCCTTCTTCGCTTAGCCTTACCCGCTATGCCTATGGCACATGCACTACAAAAAATTAGGATGTCTTACAACAGTTGAAAACCATTACAAATAATATAACCAGTTGCAAAATAAATCCACAATAGTTATTGAAGTTATTGTAGATTCGAGCGTTGCTGATTCCTCTTACAATGGTTAGAGGAGATTTTTACAACATTTTTATAAATAGTTGCGAATAATGTATTATGCAACGGGTCGTACGTTAATGCGTAAAGGTTATATTGTATTGTCAATAATATATTTGGTAACGATTAACAAACCGTTGTAGATATTGACTATTGTGCTATGGTAGATAATTGTTGCCTAAATATTTCATGTAATGGTTAAAAACTGTTGCGGATAATCGGCAACGGTCAATCTGTTGCGGATAATATGCAATGGTCAATATCCATTGCAAATAACCCTTGGTAAATAGAACCTTAAACACCCCAATTGGGGCTCGAACTCCCGACCTCCCGGATCCCATGCCACGTCTCTACCACTAGGCTATATACATACACACACAAAAAAAAGTACTTATATCATTTCCATCTATTGAGGATTTTGGATCGATGTAGATATCAATTCTCTAATATATTTTTTGTTAACGAACAAGAGACCAATTAATACTTATTTTAAATTCCAAATGAGTAATTCTGATTCTTAAATACCTACTTTTTTATTAAAATTAAACAAAATTTAAATGGATATCGAATTTGCAACGGATATAAACAAACTAATACGAGATCAATATGTTGCAACGATTGTTTATTCTTTTGACAATGGTTTTCACAAAAGTTGTTATATAACAAAAATATTGCTATTAGTAGCAAAAATCGTTGCACAATTGTTATAAATAATAAGCCCACTCGCAACATGTTACAAAAATTATTGCGCAACAGTTGCTAACAATGAGCCTTTTATAAGGCTTTATGTAATTGTTGCAAAATATTAACAAATTTGTGACATATACTTAAAATCCTTGCATAACCGTTGCACATTAAACTCACTTCGAAAACACTTTACCAAAATTATTGTCCAACTATTGCTAACAATGAGCCTTTTTATAAGGCTTTATGTAATTGTTGCAAAATATTAACAAATTTGTAACACATACTTAAAATCCTTGCATAACCGTTGCACATTCAACTCACTTTGAGAACACTTTACAAAAATTGTGTTGCCAAAAATGGGACTTTTTATAATGCTTTATGTAATTGTTGCAAAATATTAACAAATTTGTAACAGATACTTAAAACCCTTGCATAACTGTTGCACATTCAACTCACTTTGACAATACTTCTATAAAATTATTGTTTGACCGTTGTAAAAAAACGTTTAGAAAGCGTTTATGAACCGTTGTAAAAAGTATATTAGGCAATGGTTAATTTATAACCATTGCAAATAAATTTTGTTTGGAAACGGTTATTTCAACTGTTATGTAACCGTTGTAAATTATAGTTTCAACAATACCCATATAAGCGTTGCACTGAAACTGTTGCAAAATATAGGTGTTTCTTGTAGTGATGAGTCCACGTGGCCTATGCGCCTATTTGTTGGACTTTATACTTTTTGATTTCCCGCCATGCACATGACTTGTCCCATGCGCCTAATTTGATGATTTGATATTTTATCTAGCTTTGATGAGTTTATTGATTTGACTTTGATTTTCTATCCCAACTTTAGTGTCATATGATAAGACCAAGACTATATGACCTATGTGACCTCTGTACCACAAGGATTCCAGGTGACTGCCTGACTTGACCGTGTTCCTGACTAGATTACCTGTATATATGTTAGTACCTTTTTTATGTGTGTACTGAGGTACAATCTATATGTGCACTAAGGTGCTAATATATGAGTGCGCTGAGGTGCGACTCTAACTGCTATGCGTTCCTGTATGTTATATGTCAGTACAATATTACTTTCCAGCACAGTCATGGTGATTGGTCAGTAAAATTGAGGTGGTATATTGATTGGTTATTTGATGCATTACACTAAGCATGTATCTAGTTTTGGGACACTTTGAGGCGGATATGGATTCATACTTAGGGTACACGTACTATAGTACGAAATATAGGAGGATGACCATGTGAACAGGACATGTGATTCCAAGATCAGTATAGGGTTAATCTAAGCTTAAATTGGTAGCAGCTTTAGACGAAAATGGAATACCGAGATCATACGTTACCAGCCACCCTAGGCCATGTCCTAATGTGCTAGCTGGCCACCATAGATATTGTATATTCAACGACACTAGTGGAGTGCAGTATATGATTATTATATCCCGAGCCAACTCTTCCTATAGGACCATTGGAATCGTTATGATATGTTTAGCACGGTGGCCTTATGAGGGACCGGTGCATTCTATGGATTATTTGCTATGTATTATTATTGGTTCAGCTAGCCTTTCTTAGATACGACACGATCTAAAGATTCCTACATTATATGCATTACTAGGATAACCCAAATATATCATAGAAAGTCGTAGGATTGATTGGCCGCTTGTAAAATGATATGCTTGTGATAAGTTTCTTATGTTAGAAGCCGAGGAACATGGACTGTCATGGTGCATGGTCCAACTCATGTCCTTGTTTGGTTATTGGGTTGGGCTATTGTGCTATGACAGACTATGGGCTAAAGTTGCGACCAGAAGCCATAACTTGACTATAGTTATAGGATGTATCTTATCTCGGCACGATATTGGCACCGTTTGTCCTTATTTAGTTGTAAGGGTGTCGTATGGTCTCGATGATACGTTATAAGCCTATAACTCAAAAACCAAGTCTTATTATATCTATTGTTTTGGATTTGTCTCATTCTTATGTGCTCCCTTGTGGTACTTGCTATTCGGGGCCTGATCCGGCTGGTTTTGTTTGGCCAGATCTTGTAGCAGCCCTAGAGGATCCAGCCTTCTACCCGAACAATGGTGCACAGCAGGAGTATAGACGCCAGGGACCATGAGTGGGTTTCTTCTTCACCGCTCTGATATCTTCTATTTTGTACTCGACATTTATCCACCGGCACCTGTTTAGCCAGTTGTTCTGGACATCAGTTTTCTTTACATAATTTTAATTAAATAAGACTGCAGCTGACTACGGTTATAGATTATTGACTCTCGACACTAGCTCGTCATTTTGTAGAGCTAGTCTCATGAATGATTTTGTTGAAGTGTCGGAGATGCCTTACTGCTTTGTCTTATATGATCAATATTTACTGCTTCTTACTTTGATTGATTGAGGCATAGATGCTCTATGAGACCATAGGAAACATGATTGTAGCATGCACCTCCAAGTCTCTTGACAGCTGTAATCGTCGTATGGCATCTTTGTACCTCATACGAGGTAGCTGGCCTAGTCCGTCTCTGTATTTCAGTACTGGGGCGTGACACTTAGCCTTCCTAGATGGTTATTAGTTAGATAGTATCACTATTGCTGGATTTGTCTCCAGTCTTGATATATTTGAGACTTGTTATATTTATTCGGGATATGTACTTATTTATAGACTTTTAGACTCTTAGTTAGATAGTATCACTATTACTAGATCTTGTCTATTCGTGCTATCATCTTCCTTAGATATCTGTGATTGAGTATATGTTCTAGCTGATTTGTTATTCCTCCATGCAAAGATGATAGGTTATATTCCATATCTTTAGATGTTAGATATTACAGACGACCTATACATCGTTCTACCACCGATACTACGGTGTAGGCTGGACATACCTACGTGCTCGTGCCCTAAACCGGGTGCGGGTCGTGACACGTTTTTGTGGTGGCCCATACAGGTCCAACTTTGCAATTAGAGCGATATCGTGGTAGTGAAATGACTTAGTTGTAATACTGCGAGCCTGCAATAGAATATAGGGAATAGGATATTAGGACGAGAGAGTACTCAATCACAATTATGACTTCTTGAGAGATTCCTGGGACGGCCCTTGAGAATCTCATTATAAATACTATCCCAAATTTCATTTCTACTTGTTTCTGTCTAATCCTCCTTGTTCGTTGTTGACTGAATTGTGTCCAGATGAGTTCATGGACTATATTAAGGGTGTATTCTGGTAGTACATACTAGGCGAGGTAGTGAAGATTACAGCCGTCCGTCTTGGTTGTGAAATCTAGAGATTACAGCGACCATACTAGCTGGCAAGGCGAATATCTGATCGTATGTTTTTGGATATACGTATCTTAGTAATGGAGTTGGGATTTCTCGCAGCCATGCTAGCTGGCAAGGTGGTTATTCCAAACAACATAATTCTAAATCTATACACCATGAATGTGGGACCAGGAGTTATCGCAGTTATGCTGAGAATTTTGGATAATATGATTTTCGGGCACAACAATATGATTATCAGATTTTATTCTAGATTGGTTCGCGGCTTGTCACCTCTAATATCCTTAAACGTTTGATTGTTCGCATTTAGCATAGGACGTGCTAGGCTCTTAGGGATTGAAATTGCTAACTTCTATTCCATCTTGTTTGATTACTATCTTTCTCAATTGATTGTCCTTCCTTGATAATATGTTATCTTGTGCCGTATTGACTTCATTGTTTGATCTATCTTTAGGATGCTAAAGACTAGATCGCAGCGCTCTGGACCCATCGTAGGGACGGAGAGGACTGCTACATCCTAACCTCTTCCTCCAGCTATGGGAGCTATAGGTCCGGGAGTTGCTCTTACTGCTTCTTCCATTCATATGGGAGTGTCAAGAGCAATTAGGGGCGCTCCTCCACCGATTTAGAGGGTTGTTCAAGTGGAGTCGGAGTCCCTTCCTCCACTATCGGTCGATACGATGTAGATGTTTACGCTATTTCAGCAGATGATAGAAGTGCAGAGGGCTCATGCCAAGGCGCAACAGCGACAGGCTGATGTGATACACCAGAGCATCTAGAGTGTCCACCAGTTGGCACTTACTACAGTAGAGAAGGTGGATACCGCTCTGCCTCAAGATGCTCCGGCCTAACAACAGCAGTCGAGGTTGGGTACTGCTGTGGATTTCAAGAAGATGTCCACTCAAGAGTTCAAGGGGATGGAGGGGATCCTCTACGCCGACGACTAGCTAGAGGACATCAAGAGGTTCTTGTGTCTGGCACAGATCCCAAGGAGATTGTAAGCGGAGGCGGCCGCCAGCCAACTGTTCGATAACGCCCTCACGTATCGTATAGAGCCTAGGCTTACAGTGACAGGGTTGAAATAGGATGCATTCAAGACGCTTTTCAAGGAAAAGTTCTTCCCCGGTGTGGCCTTGAGTGCATTGGTTCAGGGGAATATATTAGTGGACGACTATACAGCTGGTTATTCCATCTGAGCCGGTTCGCCAATAGCATGGTTCAGGAGCTAGGGGATCGGGCCCAAAAGTTTAGGAGGGGCCTGAACCGAGGTCATATGTCGCACATCTGGGCGTCATACAACGACCTTCGAGGACATCCTGATAGATGCCCAGATTGTAGAGGAGGATTTGGGTCTCTGACCCAAGAGGGAAAGTAATACCATAGGTGTCGGTATCAGTACATGACGAATTAAGCGTCCCCATATTCAAAAGGGACAACACCAGCAGGAGTTTCACCCACCAGCTGAAGTTACGATTAAGTAATATCTTCGGAGACAGAATCAGCCGGTGCCCACTTATGCCTACTGCAGGAAGCTGGGACACACTTGGAATGTTTCTAGGAGAAGGCTAAAGGTGTGTCTGTTCTGTGGATCCGCTGCATATCAAATGAAAGATTGTCCCACCGTACCTATATTTGGTGGAGCACAGGATCAGAGAGATGGAGCTAGGCCACCTGTGGAACAACGACATACCCCACACCAGCAGAGGGAGATACCCGAATAGGGCAGGGCTTTTGTGTTGACGGTCGAGGAGGCCGATGCAACAGATGATAGGTTAGCATGTTTTGTTGTTCTGTTTTTTTCCTTTCTTTCTTACTCCATGATCTGTTGATTTCTTAGTACTTTATAGTTGCAGTGATGATTCACATGCTAGAACCCATGATAGAAATTGTAATATCATGACCAATAAGACCATAATAATGCATGTTTGTTTTCTTTTAAATAAATCGTATGATTTTAGATAGGACTTTCTTGGACCATGATTGCTGGGGGCTTGACCTAGAGAAGGTTACAACCAACTTAAATTTCGAGGTCAAAATTTTTCTAAGAGGGGTAAGATTATTACTACTACATTTCTAGATAGGGATATTTTTGTCATTTTATATTACTTATATATTATGCATTTTTTATTAATTAAATATGATAGTTACATTTATTACTAGACTAGTCTATTAATTGGACCCTTGGTTAGTGAACCTATTTGGACTAGACATGACACTTGGACCTATGTTTTAGGTTGGACACAACTAGACACATTTCAGTCAAGTTAAGTCAAGATTTGGATTAGTACTAGCCAGACACTTAGACTATAAACAACCCTGCATTAACTTACGTGTTCATGACAACTCAAAGGGGCATTTTAGACATTTCAAATAGGCTCCTATGGCTCCCTTATGACCAGCCATAGTAAGGGGGTTTGCTCATTCTTCTTCATTTCATTTGAGCCCCCAAAACCCTAGTTTAGAGATTCCTACAAGCCCTCTCCATTTTTCACTCATTCCTCACCAAAACCCTTCCAAACTCTCTAAAAACATCACCCATTCTTCATCCTAGAAGGCTTGGAGCTTGGAGACCAAGGAGCAAGAGGAGAGGAGTCCAAAATATTGGAGGATTTTGTCCTACTTGACCCTTGAGTCCTCTTTGAGAGTTTTATTGGGAATCCATCTCCCAATAGATAAACAACTTATCATTTCTCCTAGTTTAGACACTATTTTCATGCATGACACTATTAGAAACTCACCAATGGACTAGGGGTACCCATAGGGGGGAGAGCAAGGTTCTAACCCTCATTTTGGTAGAAGTTATATAGAACTTTTGTGTCATTTTTGGAAAAATCCGAGGATGGCATACCAAGTATTTGTCATATTGTTTTATAGGTTAAATGGACATGAATAGTGTATGAGGCTAGAATTGTGTCCATATATGGATACTAATAGGTTATGACATGTTACATTATGACACGAAAATAATTTGGTGGTTTTACTCCTCCTACACTTGTCACAACATGTCACATTTGACATGACACATTACACTAGCCAGACACTACATTAATTAGCTTCTAATTATAATTTTAGATATGTTCATGTGTTGTGGGTTGATTAGTACAAGGTTTGGTGTTAGTATCATGAAAGTATCGGTATTTCAATGCGATACTAGCATTGTGCACACCAAGTGATTGCGGAAATGTCTTGTCTATGCACACACTTGTGTATTAGCTACACTAGTGTGTGTGTGTGTGGTACCTAAGTGGTTGTGTCCATGTGACTCTAGAGTGCATTACCTTTGAGTGGCTTGTGTAGTGTATAGAGTGTGAATGAGAAGAGGAGGAAACTGTCATTGACAGTGATGAGTTTTGTGTGTGTGTGTTAACACACACATGAGTGTTGGTTGAGGGAGTGATAGGACATGGGAAGGGGATTAGAAGAGAAACTGTCAATAAGACAGTGAATAGGGTTAGATGAGAGTGTGAAGGGGTTACAATGTATTGTCCTAGTGTGATCATGTGGGTGCTATGTGAGTGATAGGTGCTGCCCCTTAGAAACAGCCCCTATATGAGGGTTAGAGTGTGTATTCAAATGTGTGTTAGCCTATGAGTGATGTGAGGGTGACATTGCATGCCCTTTGTGTAGTATAGGGTATCTTGAGTGTTTGTGAATGTGTCAAGTGAAGGGAAGGGTGAACTTTGGAAGGGGTATTAAACCCCACTTTACAGGTGTAAGTAGGGAGAGAGAAGTAGCCTGAATAGGCTACTGCAGGGAGCTTCTCTCCCTGTACAGAGGCTAGGCAATGCGGGGGGTTGCCTACAGCAGGTGAGACGGCTCCTTGGCCCTAGACAGCAGGGGGTTAGCCCCACTGCAGGAAAATTAGGGCTGGCCTGCACTTGGGCCAGACAGGGTTGGCCTTGGCATGCAGACAAGAACTTTCTCTTTCTGTTTGCAGCAGTGGTAGGCAGGCCTTAGCCCTGTGTTGCATAGGAAAGGGGAGGCAGGGATTGGCAGTATGGTGTTGGCCATACAATACAGGTTTGGCCAAAGCCTTATACAGGCTTGAAAGAGGCAGTAGTGTACCCTAGTACACTGCACAGTGGAGTACAGGGTTGCACGAGCCAGAAAAGATGTGTGCAAGGCTGGGCTTGGTCTTTGGCAGCAGGGTATGACCCTGCCTAGGCCAGATATGGTTAGGAGGGCAGGCCCTACCGCAGGTACATGTAAAGGCAGGTTAGGGCAGGGGCAATTTGGCCTGTACAGGAAGTATGGGAGTGGGCTGCGCTTAGCAGCAGGGGAGGCCAACTCTGCCTGTGCACATGGTAGTATATTGGAAGGGAGGAAAGAGCTTCCCCATGTGCAAGAGCTTGTACCATTTCCAGTGAGGGACTGGGCAGTTGAGAGTGTGTGTTGTGTTTGACAAATGAGTGTCAAGTGAGGGCTAGTGTCATGTATGAAGGGAGTTGGACGTAGACATTGTGTGTGTGTCATATTTGTGACAGTACACATGATATGTGTGAGTGTGTTTGTGCTAGGTAAATTCTGTAGAAGCTTTAAAAAAGTCAAAGGAATGCATTGTGCCATTTATAGATAGTGCCAGGCCATATCCATCAAATGACGCCCAACATCAAATAGTTCCTAACATAAAATGGCACTCGAACATCAGATAGCACAAGCTGCCACGTGCTGAGCTTTCTTAAGAAACTGAGTCGTCAGTCAAAATGACAGACAACGTAACAGTCAAAAAAATTCTTTTAAACCCCCTAAATTTTTATTACAATTTTTTATTATTTTTATTGTTATGGATTTATTTTTGTATTTCTCGTCGAGCGCGAACATGTGCGAGGTACATATTCTTAGAAAAATATTTTTCTATTATAGATTTTATTTATATATGATAGTTTTCAAAATGATATATGAGGATTATTTTTCTTAAAGTTGGAAAAGAATCGCATCGAGAATTTCCAAAATGTTATTTTATTTTATAGTTCAAATATAGTAATAATTTCGAAAAACAATAATTTTGTAAATATTTGTACGCGAGATATATAAATCTATTTCTTGAGTATATATTTTAATTTTTTAATTTTTATTATTATTAGTTATCTTAATTTATTGAAGCGACATTTTGAAGTTAATTCCTATTAATATTTAAATATATTTATTATTTTCGAAATTTATTATTATTATATTTAATTATAAACGTATCTTATAATTTCTTAATTATTGTTTAATTAATTATGATAATTTAAATAAATATTTAAATTATGGATTTTTGATTGAAGATAAGATTTTTGTCTAAGAATTAAATATGGATTGGGATTGAACTAAATTTTGATTTGATTTAAATCAAGGAAGGAATTATCCACTAGGGGTTTAAACTAAATCCAATCGCTATCCAAATTGGAGCTTCCACCTCCTATATAAGGAGAGGCTCATTTTTTATTTTTCATTGATTCTCCACAATCATCTCCACAAACATTTCTCTATCACAACCAAACGTGAGTGCATCGTGTCCATGACCCCTCTCGTCCATATCTTATTCTATTTCTACTGATACAATATTTTTCCCATGCCGGGCAAACCCCGACACCATCAAATTCCTAGTTTAACCCCATCTGAACACCCCGCGGCCACCATCCCCCTCATCATCCGCACCACGACACCACCACCACCGATCGCCCGACGTCTTCACCACCACCTCTAGATAACCCATCCACTATTCTGTCACAGCAGCCCCATCGAGACGCCCCCACCACCGACACCAAAATCTTCTCCATCACAAAACCCACATCGCCGCCACCAATATCGACCCACGCCCAACCATAAATGCCGCCGTCCCTCAGACCATAACCACCACCCAGGCCGGCCATAAACCACCACCACCAACACCCTAGTCGTCACTGAAACCCAAACACAACCACCGCCACCGCGTCCGGCCGCCACCTGAAATCCCAGAGTAATTTTCAATTAAAACAAAAATACCATCATATCCATCTCACCTTACCACCGGAGCCGTCCCCTACCGCGATCGTCGGTGCCACCATAGACCATGAGCAGCCCCTGCCTCGACTTCCGCCCGCGACCGAAAATCCTTCTGGGCCGCCGCTGGCATGCCCTAGAGCACGCAGTCGGCGTCCTCCTCAGCCAGGCGCCTCCACATGGCCCCACGACTAGTCGGTGAGTCTAGTTCCGCCGCCTCAACCGAATTTCCTCCGTGCCGTAGGTCGCCCCGGAAAAGTCCACCTCTTCCGCGCCCGACTAGACTTGCCGGCGACCCTTCCTGTAAGCTCCTTCTTCTCTCCCTCCTTCCTTCCACTCGCTTTTCCCTCTCTCCCCTTCTCCCACATTCATGAAAATGTGCCCCTTCCCCCTTTTAAGGGGTAAAGTGCATTTAAACCCTCATTAGAGTTGCCTCGTTTGCAAAATAAAACCTATTAGAAAACTTAAGCAGTTTGCACCTTCAAAAAAACCTGTTTTGTTTAGAATGGCCCTTATCCGTTAAATGGCCGTTAAAATGGCCGTTAAGTCTTAAATATATATATATATATATAAACTACCTAAACTACCCCTTCCACCCTTCCCTACCAGCCCCTACCCCCTCCCCCTTCTCCCCCTCCGTCGGCGACCTCCGCCGGCGACCTCCGCCGACAACCCGCCCTCCTCCCTCCACCGGTCATCCCCGACCACCCCCCCTCCTCCCTCTGTCGGTCATCCCCGACCACCCCCCCTCCTCCCTACGCCGACGACCCGCCCCCCGCCCCCTTCCCCCCTCCTCCCTCCGCCGGCGACCCGCCCACCGACCTCCTCCCTCCGCCGTCGACCCGCCCCCCGAACCCCTTCCCCTCCTCCCTCCGCCGGCGACCCGCCCCCCACCACCGGAGAGAGAGGGGGGGGGGAGAGGGGAGGGGCAAAATCGTCTTTTAAGACGTTTTTAACGGATTTTAACAGCCGGAGGAGGGGGGGGGGGTGATTTGAGCATTTTCGTATCTAGCTGTCTTTTTCGGATCAGCGAGTCTTTATTTGCATTTAGTGACATCTAAGGAGGGTTTAAATGCACTTTACCCCCTTTTAAGAGATGCAACACAACTGTTGTGTTGTTTTTTGTTTTTATTTTTTTATTGTTCTTTATATCTTTATATGTTTGTTGTTGTTTATAGTTGTTGTTGTGCTGTCGTGAAGTTGTATGTTGGTTCCTTTTTATTTTTTTTTATTAATATTAATATAATAATCATTATTATTATTATTATTATTTTGTGTGTTGTTTTATTTAGTGGAGAAGAAGAGACAACAGTGGCACTCTTTGCTTTAGCTACTTTTGTATAAACTCGTATATAGTAAAGTAGGTAAAGTATGTACCTATATATATGTATGTATTAGTATCTTTTGTCATTTACTGTTAATAAGATTATTGTTATTATTATGGAGAAAAAATATAGATTATATAAGTATTGAGGTTAGGATTATTAATAATGTGTTTTATAAAATATATCCTTCAAAACTTTATATTTTGGTTGACCTACATTATTATTATTATTATTATTATTTTACCAAAATATCTTGACTACTAAAAGTATAGTTTAAATATTTTATAAAGATTTATCGATTTTCAAATAGTTAATTAAAATACTTTTGACTAATAAAAATATAACTTACAATAATATATATATTTTTACAAAACTTTGAATTTTTGTTTTTGTTTTGTTTTCTAGTATGTACCTACAAACATATTTTGACTAAAGTATATTTGCAAGTAGTTATCAAAATTTATAAGAACGGTTTAAGAATTATAGGTATTTCTAAAAATAATATATATATATATATATATATATATATATATATATATATATATATATATATATATATATATATATATATATATATATATATATATATATATATATTTTTTTTTTTTTATATATATATATATATATATATATATATATATTTTTTTATATATATATATATATATATTTTTATATATATATATATATATATATTTTATATATATATATATATATATATATATATATATATATATATATATATATATATATATATATATATATATATTGTTTTATCTAATTATTTCGGTTGGCACGATATCCATAACTAAGCCTAATATCCATAATCTCTTACCAAATATGTACTTCCTCCTGTCGACCCTAACTAACCTGACCGTTCTGGACCTGATGGAACAGTATGTGCCATCATCGGAGGTCGTCTTACATAGTTGTAACGCCGAAGCCATAGTTTGTGCCACCTTGATTATCGCAGCATACCAAGCGTCAACATCAGGCAAGTTACCTTGCCATTAGCTATCTATTTTACTTTAGCTCATATTTCATGCATTATTTACTTTCTACAAAATAAACTATGATACATGGCATAAGTAGATATAATTTTTATCGTTTAGTTATATTTCCTACTATGTACTATTTTCAAACACATTGGACTTAGATTTAAGGGACCACCCTTTGTGTGTTGCATTCATAGGCCTTGACACATTTGTACCACATTATTGTGAGTCACATATAGGACTCGGACATATGTGATTGGCTGGCCACCAGTACGTATAAGCCGTACGATAGTATTAACCGCCAATAGAGGTTGCATGCTTAGTTTGACTTAGAGGTTAATAGAGGTTCTGCGTTGTGGATACAACATAGTAAGCATTGGACGGGGAGGACAATACCTTCGCGTATGGGCTACTATGCACTTTAACTTTTATAACCCGTGAGCTCCGTCGGAGACGCGGGTGAGATGACCCATGATTACTGACGGCCACTGACATTCTACAAAAAATTATGCTCTTCTTGATTGGACCTCTGGTATCCCAAGGGGGAACCATGCAGATCCCATTTTAGCCAGGGCCCACGCGTTGGAGGTTGTTCTTAAAACTGTATTCACTTAGATTGGTTAGGCACCCTTATTTGTTAGGTATGAGTACTCTTGGTTTGGGTACTTGTATCTGACTGTGGCTTGGAACAATAACTTGTCGCGAATCAGTTCACCACATCTTGTCCTCGTTTGGTTGTAGGTGTGGCTTACTACTCCGATGTGAAGGTATTGAACCTTGTTGGGGTCCAGATACCATATTGGATTCGTAACTTGGGAAGATACTTCACCGTGGGTTAGTGTGCCATCTCATGTCCTTGTTTGGTTGGGGGGATGGTACGCTAATACAAATGGTGAGGTATTGGACCATATTATGATCCGATCTTATTATTATTAAGCAGTTATATTCAGTTTATATGGCATGATATTGCGTATCTTGTTACGTCCCTCTGAGGACCTGGTAATCTCTTCTGGTGTGTGCTCTTGTCTTTCGCAGGTGTTCAAGCCATGGCCATGATTATCTATATTTCTTCGAGGATGATTGCACTTTGATTGTCTTTGCTTCGTTCGCCAAACTCTTTCTTTTGTTATATATTTCTTTTCTTAGTTGGTAGTGGATTTGTCTCTGCCCAACTACATATACCAATGACAATTCATAGTTGATTATATAGTATCTTTTATTCTTTTATTTTGTGGATGAGATTAGTTAGCCTTGGTTTTACTGCATTTACAGCTTATGTATACATACGAGGATTCTATATATTAGAGTATACTTTGTATGTATGCAGCTGGCATGTCTACGTACTTAGTCCTAAGTATTTTGGGATTGGGGTGTACATTTCTTAGGAAACTGAGTCGTCAGTCAAAATGGCTGATAACGTAACAGTCGAAAAAATCCTTTCATATCCCAAGCGCGCGGCGCTCGAAGAGGATTGTATCAGATCCATCATAATGATGGTTGTCAGTTACTCGACGCCATTTATCATTGGCGCAAAAATGATCAACTCCTCACAAAGTCAATGCTTACCGCGTTTCACGATTGGCACCTATCAACAGAATACCCCATTCATTAACTGGCACCAATCATTCAACTATCATCCAGAATCAGTTAAAGATGACGTAGCGCGCATGCCACTAATTTCAAAGAACGCATACGCAACGCTGCCCACTCTTGTACTTTCTTTTCTTAGTTGTAGTTAAGTTTTCTTCAAAAACTTTTGTTTTTATAAACAAAATAGCGACCCTGCTGGGGACGACTTTATCCTCTAACAAAAAAGTGACAACACATGCGATGTTGCATCGGTCGGCATAACGCATGAGACTTTGGTCAGAGTTCGACCAAATTGCTTATAAAGAACTGATTGGCGCCGTGGGTGCCAAGCGCGCCACCATTACTGTTGCCAAGAAAAAGACATGCGCCATCTGGACTCTGAAGACTACTACCGTGCCAATTGTTGCCGCTGTTACTCAAGACAAAGAAAAGCGCCCAATGGCCACTTCTGACTCTTTCCTAGTCCTGGACTTGGTGGAAAACCTACTTGATTGTGCTTCTACACCAATCAATGTTAAAATATCTCTGAATAAAAATATACTTATGTTCAAAGTTTGCTTCCTTCTGCCAATAGGCACCGCTCTAAACACGTTATGCCAGTGCGTGTAAAACACCAAGGCATCCTGCCTACTCCGTGCCAATCAGGCCAGTGCCATGACCTCTCTACCTTGTACATATCAAAAAATGAACAGGAAAGACTAAAGGTGTCACAGACTATCGATAATCAAGTCAGCCCTGACACTGATATGTGCGCTTACCTCAATAGGCACAGAATATAACTTCCTCAGCCATGTTATATGGCATGCCAAAAGATCCAGATACAGTCTGCGCCAACTAGCAGTGCACACACAGTGAGGGCTTCCAGGAACCATAACCCACTCACCTATGCTAATGAGCTCAGCATTGGCCTGTACATGTAGGAGACACAAAAGTTTAGGAATAGGCATCATATTCCTAATGTAATCAGGCAGACTATGCCTCCTTCTTCTTTTTATCCTTCTGCTGTACCTGATCTCTGTGAACTCATTGTATAAAAGTGGAAGACCACGAGTTTATCTCGTACAGTGGTGACTCCACATCACGAATATTACTGTAATCAGTAGCATGAGATTATAATCAAGTGCTGCTATAAGACAGCCAAACGGTCGTTGTTTGACTGCTTGAATTATCCTTGCTCTCCGGATATGATTTGATAGATGAAGATAACTCACTTCGTGCGTCATCAACTGTATACGACAAACACCGTATCGCTCACATGAAGTTGACGTCAAGTGTTGTTACAAGACAGCAAAACGGTCTGTGTTTAACCGTTTGAATTACTCTCGATCTCCCAATGTGATCTTAGTGGATGAAGACAAACAACAGTTTTCTTCTGTCAATATGACATCTCGTAGCTTTGGGGTGGAAGAATCCCGAGGCATAATTTATTACGACCTTCGAGTCGACAAAACCGCAGTCAAATCTTAGACTCTTCTGAATAGGTCTACCAAAACACAAGATCAAGAAGCCGATACTTCTTCGATCAAAAGAATCTTCCCGATTCCAACCCTGGGGGTAGTGACTTACCAGACTTTGATGCTGACAACGAAGACTCTGATCAAACTATCCTGTCTACCAGCTCATCTTTTGTATTAATAGAAGTGTCTACTTATGCGACAAACAAAGAGCAAGATGCTTCCAATTCTGCTAGCAAAGAACAAAGAATCGCGGCCATGGAAGTTAATTTAAAGGCTATGGCTGACATGGTTACAAGCATGGACGCAGTAATTATGACACAATATGATATTATCATGACCCGCACCCACTTTTTCGGATACGAGATATGTCCAAGCCAGACTACGCTACAGAGTTGGCGATAGAACGCTGTCATTGCCAAGATGCTCAAAATCATAAAAAAAATAACATTTATTGCTCATTCACATTTCTATGTTTATTACAACATTTATATTTAAAGAAAATACAAAGTTTTATAATTAATGAAAATGATTCAATGCTATCTATTTCTAGGTTTCTGTTTGCATGTATACCCGTATCTCCCATGCTAAGTGAAGCCGCGGCTAACCTGAAAAATATTGGTTTACAGTCAGGAATGGAACAAGCATACAAACCGACGGCAATACGAAAGCACAATAGAATTAACACGACATGAAAATAACATATGAGAGATGAAATCTAGAAAGCAACTGATGACATGGCAATTGATGGAGAAGACAAGGAAAATAAATAAAATAAAACTAGCTATGTGATTTAAAATATCTGTTTCGACATGTGAACGGCTAGGGGAGAAATCCGGCATCCTGCACGTGTCGTGTGCTGCTGCTATTCTCCACAACAGAAACGGAGGATAGTTCTGGGTAGTCCACATGTCTACTAAAATGTTTCCCCTTCCGACTACTCCGTGTGACGAGCGTGTCAACAAGCAGCAAAACATATGTATAAATATAAAATGTATAGACTACTATAAATCGAAAAGCAATCAGAAAGTGTACTTGCCTGAGGTCCTTAACTGGTGAAACCGATAATGTCGTTGCGTTCATAATAGTCCAGTTAGCCTAGGGTCGATATGCAGTGGTCAGAATCACAATAAATATGAACGTATGTGTCACTCCCCGTTCCTAGAATACATATTTTAATTATGTGTACTGCTTGAATGCATTTATTTAATATTTATCATGCATTTATTCTGTATCTAATTTCTTTAATTTTATGCTAATTATTTTTCTGTATTTCATTTCTGCTTTTACTTAGCTCTTGGTTTATTTTGCTCATGTTGAACCAACTTGGTTTAACTTGGTTCAACATGATAAGCATGGATGGTCTAGATTGTGTAGAGAGGAATGGATGGTGGGAGATTGACATGACTTGATACTTAAACCCCTCTTCTCTTCTCTCTCCTCACAACTCTCATTTTCTTTCTTCCTCCACCAAAACCCTAGCCATTGGAGAGAGGCAAGTACATCTTGCACCAAATGGAGAGATTCTTGTATTTTTTATTTCTTGATTTTTCTTTGACATATTCGTCTATATTGTTCTTCTCATCATCCTCTACAAGTTTAGTTCTTAGAGTTTTTGATTTTAATGGCTAGTTTTATGTAGATCTAAGTTTGTGCCATTTTCGATTTTCTTGGGTTTTGATCTATCAAACTTCTTTGTTTTCAAAATCTAGTTATTCTATGTTGTAGAGAATTTCGTTCTACCCCATTTTGACCTATGGAAGTCCAAATTTGGACTTACATTGAAGGTTTTAAGGAGCTTGGAAGCTGTGGGTTCCATGGCCATCCTTCTCAGATTTTCGGAGAAGATGGGTACCCACTTATCCAGTCGCATAGATGAGTACCCATCTACTGTCGCATGGGATTCTGTTTACCCTGCCGCATAGATGAGTACCCATTTACTGCCGCATAAGACCCTCATCCACTTTGCCCCATGAGATTCATTCACCTAGCCATATAGATGGGTACCCACTTAACCTACCACATAGATAGGCATCCATCTACTGCCGCTCATAGTGCCTATTTTGGCTGTTTTTGTATGTTTTATGTCCTATTTGTCTGATTCATGACCAAAATTTCTCCCAACTCCCAACATAAAAGTTGTAGATCTTTGTCTTGGCTTCAAGGACTTCATGTCTTACTTTAACCAGAATTCATATGTGATTTTTATGTCACGAGGGGTCCACGTGACTTCCTGACTTGACCATGTTCCTGACCGAATTACCTGTATACGTGCTTGTACCTATTCTAAGTATGTTTTGAGATACAATATTAGTATTCACTGTGGTGCTATTTAATGAGTGCACTGAGGTGTGACTTTACGTGCTAAGTGATCATTCGTGTTATATGTCAATACATGTGTACATTCCAGCACAGTCATGGTAATTGGTCAGTAATAGTGTTGTGGTATGTTGATTATTGTTTGAAGCATTACACTAAGCATGGATCTAGATTGAGCCGATGTGGATTCATATTAGGGTACACGTACTATGGTACGACTTATAGGAGGATGACCATGTGACCACGACATATAATTCTAATATCGAGATAGGGTTAATCTAAGCAACTTAAATCGGTAGAAGAATTAGGAGGGAACAGAATCTCGAGATCGTACGTCACCAGCCGCCATGGGTCCCGTCCTAGCGCATCGGGTTGGCCGTCTCGGATACTGTATAGTCATCCGCACTAGTGGAGTACAGTACCTGATTTGTGAATGCCGTGCCAGCTCTTCCTATATGAGAGCTGGAACCGTTACTGCTTGTTCTAGCACGGTAGCCTTTCGAGGGACCGGTGTATTTTGTGCATGCGTATATATAATGGTTTGGCTAGCCCTGCTGGAATGCGATACGATCTGAGGATTCCTATATATATATTATATTACTGGGATAACCCAGGAAAATCATAGAAAGCCGTAGGATTGATTGGCCGCTTGTAAGCTGACTTGTTTTGTGATATGTTTTCTTCTGTTAGAAACTGAGGAACATGGACTATCGTGGTGCGTGGTCCAACCCATGTCCTTATTTGGTTTTAGATTGGGCTATTGTGCTGCGATAGGCTATGGACCGAAGTCGCGACCAGAAGCCCTTCACCTGCCCATGGTCATAGGATATATCTTATTCCGGCATGATATTGGCATCGTTTGTCCTTGTTTGGTTATAAGGGTGTCGTATTGTCTCGATAATATGGTATAAGCCTATAACTCGTAAATCAGGTCATAATTTACTTATTGGGTTTTATCTTACTCTTTTGTGCTCCCTTGTGGTACTTGCTATTCGGGGCCTGACCCCGCTGGTTTTGTTTGGCCAGATCTCGTAGCAGCGCCAGAGGATCCAGCCTTATACCCGAACAATGGTGCACACCAGGAGTACGGGCGCCAGGGACCATGAGTGGGTTTCTTTTTCTCCGCTCTGATATCTTATATTTTGTACTTGGCATTTAGCCATCGGCACCTGTTTAGCCGACTTTCTGGACATTAGTTTACTTTACATAATTGTAATTAAATCAGACTGCAGCTGACTACGGTTATGTACTATTGACTCTCGATACTAGCTTATCATTTTGTATAGCTAGGCTCATGAATTATTTTAATCAAGCGTTGGGGACGCCTTACTGCTTTGTCTTATATGATCATTATTTACTGCTTCTTGTTTTAATTGATTGAGACATAGATGCTCTGTGAGACCATAGGAGACTTGATTGTAGCATGCACCCCCTTGTCTCTTGACAGCCACGATCGTCGTATGACGTTTATATACCTCATACGGAGTAGCTGGCCTAGTCCATCTCAGTATTCCGGTACTGGGGCGTGACAAGGTTTTATTGGTGGCCTATGCAGGTCTATTTTTCAGACTTGTGGGGTATTGCGATTATAGGAGTCTCAATCAAAACATGTTCCCTTTGATCTACTGATTCGTCTTCTCTTTCTTCCACCTTGATTGCTAACTTCGTTGTCATCCTCGATTCCTTCTCGTCCTATCTTTTGATACCTTGTATCCTTTCCTTTAGGGTCACATCATTCTCGGCTATTAGAGGAGCCGACATGGAAGAGGATCCAGTAGAACAGGGACCAGTCAGAGATCCGCAAGGGATAGCCCCTCTACTTGGACAGATTCACATCGAGAATGTTACCGAGCATGAGCCAGTTGAGCCGCAGAGGCTAGAGGTTCCCGTACCTCCAGTGATGCCGGTAGTACCAGTAGCACTAGATGCACCGGCACTATTGCAGATCATCAGAGGGTTATTGGCATCCCAGCAGCGTCAGTAGGAACATAATCTTTTGCTCAACCGGAGACTTCAGTCAGCTTTAGAAAGAAAGATGCGAATCCAACAAGGACTTCACTTGGAGATGATGCGGCATGTGGGGAGGCATGATCGTTGTGGCTCTGATACAATGACAATGACTCAAGCTCTACAGCAGCAACCGGGGTATTAGCAATGGTGTCGAAGGGCGCCAAATGGTTGTTCTTATTGTGGCAAAAGAGGACACTCTAGGGATGTGTGTAGGTTAGCGAATGGCCTATGCATGAGGTGCAGCAGCTCAGACCATAGACTAGCTACTTGCCCGTTGATGCGGAGGCCAGGAGGGCCGGTTCGACAGTTCTCATCACCACCATCCCTTATGGAAGCACATTATGGAAGACCAATGTCGACAGTAAGGCCATTAGCCCAACGTCCATTATCGACACAGGCTCAAATGTAACGACAAGTACAGCATCAGGTAGGGCAGCAGAGGCTACAACAGTAGGGCCAGGAAAGGCAGCAGCAGAGAGTCCAGCAGGGGCAGAGGCAGGTAGAATTTGGAGTATTAGAGCAGAGGTTGGCTGAAGGCGGTCAGATTGTGGGTAAGTTTTGAGTATTATTCATAATTGCTTGAGTTCTATATTCGAAGAGTGAAGGAGACTTTCTCATCTCACTCATCTGATCTCGTATCATGTGATACATGATATTTATCATGTGTCTTGATTACGAGAGTACGTCCTGGACAGAGTCTCGTTCTTGATTTAGTCATTAGTACCGACTTATCTCAAGCGTTGACCCTTGTCCACTTTGGGAGTCAGTATAGGACCTCGAGGACGAATTCTTACCCAACTGACTTGGGAGGCATATTTTATTCGTATGTCTCCGATCACTTTCCTTTTAGGGTATAATTATTGTTTGTGCTTTTACTTAATTGTTCTATCTTTCATAATATGTTCGTATGTCACGTGTTGTTTGATAATTGTGTTTGCTATATGTCATGAGTGTATTTCGTGATCTGAGAGCACGCTCGACTAGCCTTATCGAAATTCCGAGGACAAAATTTTTCTAAGGAGGGTAGAGATGTCACTCCCCGTTCCCAGAATACGTATTTTAATATGTGTACTGCTTGAATACATTTATTTAATATTTATCATACATTTATTCTGTATCTAATTTCTTTAATTTTATTCTAATTATTTTTCTGTATTTCATTTCTGCTTTTACTTAGCTCTTGGTTTATTTTGCTCATGTTGAACCAACTTGGTTTAACTTGGTTCAACATTATAAGCATGGATGGTCTAGATTGTGTAGAGAGGAACGGATGGTGGGAGATTAACATGACTTGATACTTAAACCCCTCTTCTCTTCTCTCTCCTCACAACTCTCATTTTCTTTCTTCCTCCACCAAAACCCTAGCTATTGGAGAGAGGCAAGTACATCTTGCACCAAATGAAGAGATTCTTGCATTTTTATTTCTTGACTTTTCTTTGATATATTCGTCTATATTGTTCTTCTCATCATCCTCTACAAGTTTAGTTCTTGGAGTTTTTGATTTTAATGGCTAGTTTTATGTAGATATAAGTTTGTGCCATTTTTGGTTTTCTTGGGTTTTGATCTATCAAACTTCTTTGTTTTCAAAATATAGTTGTTCTATGTTGTAGAGAATATTGTTCTACCCCATTTTGACCTATGGAAGTCCAAATTTAGACTTACAATAAAGGTTTTATGGAGCTTGGAAGCTGTGGGTTCCATGGCCATCCTTCTCAGATTTTCGGAGAAGATGGGTAACCACTTACCCAGCCGCATAGATGAGTACTCATCTACTGTCGCATGGGATTCTGTTTACCCTGCCGCATAGATGAGTACCCATTTACTGCCGCATAAGACCCTCATCCACTTTGCCGCATGAGATTTATTCACCTAGGCGCATAGATGGGTACCCACTTACCTTGCCGCATAGATGGGCATCCATCTACTGCCGCTTATAGTGCCTATTTTGGCTGTTTTTGTATGTTTTATGTCCTATTTGGCTGATTCGTAGCCAGAATTTCTTCCAACTCCCAACATAAAAGTTGTAGATCTTTGTCTTGGCTTCAAGGACCTTCATGTCTCACTTTAACTAGAATTCATATGTGACTTTTATGTCACGAGGGGTCCACGTGACTTCCTGACTTGACCGTGTTCCTGACCTGATTACATGTATACGTGCTGGTACCTATTCTAAGTGTGTTTTGATATGCAATATTAGTATGCACTGCGGTGCTATTTAATGAGTGCACTGAGGTGTGACTCTACATGCTAAGTGATCATTCGTGTTATATGTCAATATATATGTACCTTCCAGCACAGACATGGAAATTGGTCAGTAATAGTGTCGTGGTATATTGATTGTTGTTTGAAGCATTACGCTAAGCATGGATCTAGATTGAGCCGATATGGATTCATACTTAGGGTACACGTACTATGGTATGACATATAGGAGGATGACCATGTGACCACGACATATAATTCTAATTTCGAGATAGGGTTAATCTAAGCAACTTAAATCGGTAGAAGAATTGGGAGGGAACAGAATCTCAAGATCGTACGTCACAAGCCGCCTTGGGTCCCGTCCTGGCGCGTCAGGTTGGCCGCCTCGGATACTGTATAGTCATTCGCACTAGTGGAGTGCAGTATCTGATTTGGGAATGCCGAGCCAGCTCTTCTTATAGGAGAGCTGGAACCGTTACTGCTTGTTCTAGCGCGGTGGCCTTTCGAGGGACCGGTGCATTTCGTGCATGCATATATATAATGGTTTTGCTAGCCCTGCTGGAATACGATACGATCTGAGAATTCCTATATATATATATTGCATTGCTGGGATAACCCAGGCAAATCATAGAAAGCCGTAGGATTGATTGGCCGCTTGTAAGCTGACTTGTTTTGTGATATGTTTTCTTCTGTTAGCAACTGAGGAACATGGACTATCGTGGTGCGTGGTCCAACCCATGTCCTTGTTTGGTTGTTGGGTTGGGCTATTGTGTTGCGATTGGCTATGGAATGAAGTCGCGACCAGAAGCCCTTCATCTGCCCATGGTTATAGGATATATCTTATCTCGGCATGATATTGGCAGCATTTGTCCTTGTTTGGTTGTAAGGGTGTCGTATTGTCTCGATGATATGGTATAAGCCTATAACTCGTGAATCAGGTCATATTTTACTCATTAGGTTTTATCTCACTCTTTTGTGCTCCCTTGTGGTACGTACTATTCGGGGCCTAACCCCACTGGTTTTGTTTGGCCAGATCTCGTAGCAGCGCCAGAGGATCCAGCCTTCTACCCGAACAATAGTGCATACCAGGAGTATGGGCGCCAGGGCCATGAGTGGGTTTCTTCTTCTCTGCTCTGATATCTTCTATTTTGTACTTGGCATTTAGCCACCGGTACCTGTTTAGCCGGCTGTTCTGGACATTAGTTTCCTTTACATAATTGTAATTAAATCAGACTTCAGCTGACTACGGTTATGCACTATTGACTCTCGGTACTAGCTTATCATTTTGTATAGATAGGCTCATGAATCATTTTGATGAAGCGTCATGGACGCCTTACTGCTTTGTCTTATATGATCATTATTTACTGCTTCTTGTTTTGATTGATTGAGACATAGATGCTCTGTGAGACCATAGAAGACTTGATTGTAGCATGCACCCCCTTGTCTCTTGACAGCCACGATCGTCGTATAACGTTTATATACCTCATATGGAGTAGCTGGCCTAGTCCTCTCAGTATTCCGGTACTGGGCGTGACAGTATGACTCGTCACGATTTGATTTGAAGAAAGTCGTTTAAAAAGAAGACCTTAAATAAGAAAATATTTATATAGAAAAGTACCTAGAATCTATTTAGAAAAAAATATATTTCTTACTTGAAACTATATATTTTCTCTATCCTAATATTTTATTTCTAAAACTATAGTTTACTAGTTAAAATACTTTGAATGTCAAGAAAACCTTTTAAGACAAATTTTACCTATTTATTAGCCCCCAATTAAACCTATTTAGTTGGTGTATAAGAGAAAACCATTTTGGGAATACTTATATGTTTATACAAGAATCTATAAAAACACTTCATGAATATTAATATTAAAATGCTTATATTAGTATTTAGAAAATATCCTCGAATATCTATATAAGCTATGTAATAAGCCCAATTTCATAAGATTAAGACCCAAAACATTATTATATGGTTCACTAAAATTTCTAAGTCAAATAGTTAGGCCCATATCCAATATTATTTAATATACTATGCTTAAAGCCCAAATTCCAAAATAAAGATGTATTGAATCTAATTACTAAGTTCACCCCATGCGTATATTTGATTACATAGTTTAAAAAACGTTTAGAAACCATTTATTTATTCATACTTATAGTATTTAATAATATTTTTATAGACAATAATAATAATTGTATCGGTATGATAAATTATTACTACAATTTATATATGAAAACTATATATATATATATATATATATATATATATATATAGTTGGGCTGAAACTTAGGAAAATTCCTAATACAAAAAGCCCTAATCCCAGTCTTGTCGGGCTTGGAGACCCGGACCACCTATCTACCTAACATCCTCCCCTTTTATCAGTGAAGGAGGGAGAGAGAGCAGAGATATGGAGAACGAAAGGGAAGAGAAAGTGAGGGATTAAGAGAGCTCACAGAGGGGTTCTTTCCGAGCTCGTCGGGCAGCGCGCGGTTGCTAGGCTTGCGGGGAGACGACGACGTCCAGGCCACCTGTGAAGGGAGTACGGGGTCGATCGACTGCAACCTCGAGCGGTGGCGGAATGCCTCTTTGGCGCGGGCAGTACCGAAGTTGAGGAGAGGTGGCGGTCATGGCGGACGACTCGGGACTCGGGATTGCCGGTGCCGTGGTGGGACCAGATCTAGAGCAGAGGAGCTCCGTCGCATAGATAGTGGAGCCTCCGCCGGGGATGCAGTCTGAAGATCGGCGGTGGCGCAGTCATGGCAGCGCGTGGCTGGGAGGCCCGGCGTCGTTCGGCGAGAAAAACCGTGGTGACCGGTGCACAGGAGGGGCGGCACGGGGGTCATCGGGACTCGACCTCCGCTGGCGGCGGTTCGGGGAGCTCTGGCAGGGATGCCGTCGGGTTCGACGGAGCTCACGGCCCGCGTGGGGAGACGCTCGGCGGCGGCTTTACCGGAATATCGGTGCATGGAGGGAGGAGCGCAATTTTCGCACGAGGACGAGTGGTGTGGTGGTCTGGGAACGCCGGCTGTGCACGCAGGGTCAGGCGTAGGCGGCGATATTTGTGCCGGGGATGGGAAAAGGAGAAGGTCGGCGAGGTGGCACTCCGACGGTCAGATTCTTGTATATTTCGGTGTCGTATCCGGGTGTCGGACACGATGGATATGTATTGTTTGTAAGGAACTGGATGAAAGGATGGTTGTACCCACGGACACGAATGCCCGGGTCGGACCCGAGGCTGGACATAATAATTATGGTGGTGGACACGGACACTTGGGTCCAGACATGGCACAAAATTTTGGTATTTGGCTGTGTGTTGATGATTTTTGGTTCTGGTTATGGAGTGATAGAGGTTTTGGTGGTGTGGTAGAGAAGATGGCCGACCGACGGTGATGGCAACGATGGTTGTAGTGGCGATGGTGGAACGGCCGGGATTGGCCTGGGGCTTGATCGGGAGTGGTGGTGGCGAAGTTTGTGGTGATGGATGCGGAAAGGATTGGCTTGGTTGCGGGAAAATTGCTCTTCTTAAATAGGAGACAAAATCCTTAGTTTGATAAGGAGTACAATTCCTAGTAGATAAAACCTTCTCTTTAGTTTAAACCAAATAAACATTTAAATACATATCAATTCAATCAAAATCTATTAATGATAATACTAATATTTATTTAAATCGTCATTTAACATTATCAAAATGATTTAAATCGTACGAATTTAAATCCAAGTCGAATAAGCGATCAACATAATAATTTTGAAATAATATTTATTGCTATTACATAATTTAAATCATATAATTCAAATTAAATCAATTAACTGATTACTATAACAATTCAAAATAAGATCTAGAAGCATATTTTTATTAGTCAAAAATCATATTATAAATATTTTAATAAATCTTTCTATTGAATAAATTATTTATGATATCCAAAACCATTTCAAAAATATTTTGAAAGCCGAATAATTATTAACCAAATATTTTTATGATAATAATAAGATTTCAAGGATAATTATTTCTACGAAAATAAATGGTAATCATAAATTTTATAAGTAGTTTGAAGAACAAAATTAATGAAAAATATCTTATACTAAATTTTAAGGAAATATTCACTTTAAATCACACGAAGTAAAATAAACCAATTTTTAGAAAATTACTTTCAACGTAATATTGAACATAAATTGGCAAATCACTTTGTCTATAGAATATTTATAATCTCCATAAATTCCTTTTTAAAACTAAACCATTTGAAAGTCGAAACTAAAAATCTAGGCATAAAATAACGAAGATAAATTAGTACTTTAAATTTAAACTAGTTTTTGATAAAAGAAGGATTGTAAAAGTTAGGGATCAAACAACCCTATCCTGCAGAGTAGAAGGAAGTCTCGTTCCTACATAAATACAAGTCACCGACCATAATATTGTTTGATGGAAGCACATCTCTGAGTCAGTATATCAATCGCTTTGAAATGATGACTGACCATCTCTAATAGAATGATGCTCTACTTACTATAGTATCCATCGGATGCTTAGCGGGGGTTGCCTATGACTGGTATCGAAGCTTACTAGATGGCTGCATAACATCCTTTGTAGCATTAAAACAGATGTTCCTGGAGCGATTCTATGAAGGAACCCATGACATGACTATATCCGCCCTCACCAAAATTAAGCAGAAGCCAAATGAAATAGCTGAACGTTTCATAGAGCGCTTCCGATGATAGGTACTAAAAATGCCTCTAGGTACCCCTGACGTATTGACTATAGATACTTGTAAATCAAACTTGTTACCTATAGTCAGCATGTGGACGGGACCTACACAGTTTTAAGATTGGGGTTCGTTTATTGTAAGTGCCAAAGCAGCTAAAGACAGTGCTGAGAAAATTAAACAACTAGACATCCTAATGTTGAACCTCGATAAAGATAAGCACCCTGCTACCAGCAGTGGTAGTCACCAAAACAATCACAAAGGAAAGAAGCTTTAGCCATCATCAGCCAGCACCTACGGCAATAGCACCTCCACAGAGGGCAACACCACGACCCAAGGAAGAGTATTCCTTCAATGACGACGACGTCATGAGCATATTTGATTGCTTGATCAAAAGTAATAAGCTTCAACTGCTAGAGATCAAATGGCCAGACGAAGTAGATAAGACTGATGATCCTAAATATTGCATGTATCACAGGTTTCTGGGGCACCCAACCAGGGTGTGTTATGTACTCAAAGGAAAGATCCAAGAGCTGGTCAATGCCAAAGCAATTACTCTTCGAAAAGATGAAAAGACGGTGACAGCTAATATCGTCTCTCTGAAATTTGAAGACTTTGTTCCTCAGCTAGTCCTTGATGGTGTTGTCCCGATACCTAAGGAAACTATGGAGATCGTTAACCTCTCGTCGGCACGAAGTGACGATTTAGTGCCACTATCAACAACCAAAGGCAAAATCATGTGGGTTCATCCAGACCTCGTTACCGAATTTGAACAGAAAGCACCTGTGAAACCCGTAAATTTCCGGTTCATTAATTGAATCAATTAGCTAAATATAAATCATTTGTTAATTTAGGAAAATGCATTTTTCTGGAATTTTAGTGTCTAGTCAAACCCGTAAAAAAAATTTACTTTATCAAATTATATAATTTATTGCTAAATTAATTATTATTATTTTAGGAAAACCATTTTTTATTTTTTATTTAAAACTCGGAAAAGTGATTGCTTACGCATCTAGGCAATTACGGACTCATAAGAAGAACTATCCCACACATGATATGGAGCTTACTGCAGTCATCTTTGCTTTGAAACTATGGAAGCATTATCTCTATGGAGAGAGAGTGAAAATATTTACAGACCACAAAACTCTGAAATATGTTTTCACTCAGAAGGAGTTGAACATGAGACAAAGAAGATGGCTAGAGCTGATGAAGGATTTTGACATCGACCTGCAGTACCATCCGGGAAAGGCTAATGTGGTTGCAGATGCACTTAGTCGATACCCAGTGGCGATGTTCTTAACTAAGGAGCGACATTTGTTGGAGGACATAGAGAAGCTTTGTCTGGAGATTGTACTGCCTGAGGAAAAGATGAAGGAACTGGGGTGAGAAGCTATTGTACCTGGAGCTGACTCAACCATGATGCAGTTGCAATTGCGTTCAAGTCTGATGGATAAAGTCAAGGAGACACAATTCCAAGACGAGACGCTTTGAAAACTCAGAGATCAAGTGCTGGCAGGAACACTTGAAGGATTCTCTATCGCCAGTAACGGAGCATTGAAGAATGGTACGAGGCTGTGTGTACCATCTGGCGAACTGAGGAATGAGCTGATGCAAGAAGCGCACCAGTCACAGTATTCCATACATCCTGGAGCTAACAAGATGTATCAGGATATGCGTACCATTGTATGGTGGTATGGAATGAAGAAGGACATATCCAGATTTGTGGCTAGATGCTTGATTTGTCAACAAGTGAAGGCTAGCAGACAGAGACCCGCAGGACTTCTACAACCGCTGGACATTCTGGAGTAGAAGCGGGAGCATATAACGATGGACTTTGTATCAGGATTGCCTCGATCCCAAGGAGGGAAGGACGCCATTTGGGTTATTGTGGACCGACTGACGAAGTCAGCTCACTTTATCCCCTTCAAGGTTGGTCTATCCACCGAAAAGTTGGCAGCACTGTATATGAGACACATCTACCGGATTCATAGAGTACCGATAAATATTGTATCTGACCGAGATACTAGATTTACCTCTCATTTTTGGAAGAGTTTGCATGACAGCTTGGGAACAAAACTGAAGTTTGGCATAGCCTACCATCCCCAAACTGACGGACAACCAGAGAGGACAATCCAGACGCTTGAAGACATGTTGAGATCTTGCGTCTTGGAATTTGGAGGGTCTTGGGAAGACCATTTGCACTTGGTAGAGTTCTCTTACAACAACAGCTACCAAGCTAGCATCGGTATGACACCATTTGAAGCTCTTTATGGACGTCGTTGCCGCACTCCACTTGCATGGGATGACGTAGGAGAACGAGTACTGCTTGGACCTGAAATGGTGACTGATGCAGCAGAAAAGGTAAAGGTGATCAGGGACAAGCTCAGGATTGCCTAAGACAGACAGAAGCATTGGGCAGATAGCAGTCGTCGACCACTGGAGTTTGAAGAAGGAGATAGTGTCTTTGTGAAGATCTTCCCTACCAGAGGAACTATGAGATTCGGTAGAGCAAGAAAGCTGAGCCCCAGTACATCGACCCATTCGAAGGTTTGAGCCGAATTGGAGAAGTAGCATACTGATTAGCTCTACCAGCTAATCTTGAGGGCGTGTACAACGTCTTCCACATTTCACAGCTCAGACGCTACATTTCGGATCCAAGCCACATATTGGACCATTCAGAGCTAGAGATTGGACCCAGCCTCACCATGCCAGAGAAGCCAGTGGCAATTTTGGACAGAGGTGAGAAGAAGACCAGAACTTCGGTGACTCCTATAGTCAGAGTTATGTGGAGGCACAACTCTCCAGGCGAGTCTACCTAGGAAAGAGAAGATGAGATGCGGGAGCAGTACCCGTACTTGTTTGAGACCTGAGGTAATTCCTAACCTATCCTTTAATTTCGATGACGAAATTTTCTAAGGAGGGAAGGTTGTGAAAACCGTAAATTTCCAGTTCATTAATTGAATCAATAAGCTAAATATAAATCATTTGTTAATTTAGGAAAATGCATTTTTTTGGAATTTTAGTGTTTAGTCAAACCGGTAAAAAAATTTTTACTTTATCAAATTGTACAATTTATTGCTAAATTAATTATTATTATTTTAGGAAAACCATTTTTTTTATTTTTTTTATTTAATCCTGAAAACCAGTCTTTATTTCCGAGCCGAACTCAGCTTCCGGGATTGTTTTTATATTAAATCCTTTCATAAACACCCCCTTCATGAGTCTTCCGTGAGAACACTTAAGTTTTCTTTTCATTTTTTTCCTTTATTAACTCCACCACCACCAACCCTTCTATTTAGTGTTCTGTTGAGAACACTTTGTCTTCTCTAAACTCTTCCTTCTCCAACGTTCGAAACCGTCGACCCTTCTCGTTTCGAAACCCCGGCGACCCCTCAACTCCGGTAACCCCTCTCTCCACCTATATAAATACCCCCTATGCTCTTTCCTCCTCACTCCTTCCTCTTCCTCCACCCGTGCCCTAGCCGCCACCCTTCCCGCGCCCCGATCTGCGCCCTCCGGCCGCCGCACCCAGCGCCCCTTCGGTCGATCCCGTTGTCCGCGTCCCTGCCCGGCGACCCCGACGTCGATCGACCTTCCTCCGGCGCCACCGCCAGGCCGCCCGACCCCGCCCCGCTCACCAGCAGCCGGTACCTTCCCGCACGGCCTCCCCGTCCGCCGGTGCTGCTCCACGGTACCCCATCGCTGTCGTTCCTGTGCTCGTGTGCTGTACGCGCAGCCGTACCCCGGCGAGGCACTGACCCGAGCCCGAGATGCTGTCCGTGTGTTCTTTTTCTCTAATATTAACACCTTAGAGCTCTAACCGAGCAACCCAAGGTACATTTCCGTTGTCCTCGTTTCTGTTCATAGTCTATGATGAGATTTGGTCCCCGATTCCTTTCCGGGAATCCGGTCTTTGGTTTACGTCTTGGTTTTCGGAATTCCCGAAACCATATTGGTTCTGTGGTTTCATCGAATTCTCGAAATTTTCGAGATTTGATTCGATAAAGTTTCTGTATTCAGAATTTCCGTTTAAATTCAGATTTTCGGAGTTTGTTTCTGATGGTTTGATTTCGGAATTTCCGAGATTGTCTCGGAAAAGTTCCTGGGATTTTGGATTAGTATTTAATTCGGATTTTTTCGAATGATAGTTTGTTGGTGCATTATTGCAGTGGTGTTCCGATCCTATTTTGGGTTTTTTGAATATTTTTCGGGAATGTTTATGTGGATTACAATTTATATGTAAATAGCTTCTGGAATTATTGATGGGTTTTCCCTGGTTCGGGACAAGTTTACTGGTTGTGTTTTTGGCATTTTCCCAATTTTGGGTTATCCCGAAAATAGAGGGAATGCTGCCGAAATTTTTATAAAATTTATAAAGGAATATTTTTTCGGTTTTCGGAAATATTTTATAAAATAAATTTTGGGCGGCGACCATATCGATCAATGGGCCCTTAGCGAAATGCAAACGAAACCGGTATTACCCGGACGATGAGGTATTAGCTATTTTGACTATTGGACCAAAGTCTGAGACTCAAAATTAATTTAATTTAATTTAATTTAATTACTAGTTTTATTTTTTGATCAATTTGTAGGATAATTTTTAAAGACTAACAAATGTTTTTCTTCTAATTTAAATTCATGTAAAATGGACTGTAAGGGCATAAGCCCAGCTTTTATTACTTTTCTGGTTTTGTAATAAGTTAGTGTAGTTTTATTCTTTTCTGGTTTGTGGTTGACGTAAACATGTAAAAATAGTAAAATAATTATTTTATAGAAAATCAATATTGTTTTCTCACATTAAATAAATTAGGAAAATTACAAGTTTATTATTTAAACAAATTTCACGTTTTTCCCATTTAAAGAAAAATATTATTCTTTATAATATAATGAAATACAAAGTTTTGCCAAATAATTGGAAAATATGATTTTTCCCAATAAAAAGTTAAATTAATTTTTCTTCGTAAGTTAGAAACTCACCTTGATAAGCGTTCTAAAGTAGAGTTATAAATAACCTAAAATTTGATTAGGACAAATACTAGAGATTGTAACTAGCACACCTAGATATGGATTGAATATTGGTGCTAAGTCAGGAATTCTCAATTGTAGGGTTTCGAGGACTGTACTAGCATCATCCCGGAACCAACATCGAATCCAGTCATAACCAAGGCAAGTACATTTTGTGTTAGTTTACAATTATTTAGTGATCGTTTTATTGCAAGTTTAAACCACGATGCAACACAGAACTCTCTCTGAGAGCATTGACTGATTGACTGTTGGGTACTGGAGGAGTAGTGTATTGAGTATGACAACATCCAAAGTAGTATAATGACTGTGTTAGCTTACCCCTCAACACACGGGGATAAGCCATATCGTATCAATAGGATACAACTGTACAACCTAACCCGGTCATATTCATTGCCTATTCACATCACAATATTTTAACTGCTGGAAAACTATTTATTTCAAATTGTTTAAAAGTGCATAACTCTATTATTATTTCAATTATTGGATTATCATGAAGTGTACTTTGCTACTTTCCTGACTGGATTCCCCATAGGTACTATGGACGATACTGAGCTATTGATAAGTAGCTACTATGACCCTGAGTTGTACCCGGCTTTTCTACCAGAGGATGATGATGAGGAGATTGCTAATTAGATTTATTTCCAATTTATAATTATGTGGGAAACAAATATTTTATTTCAGTTGTGGTTTGTATTTGAAACATTGTGTTAGACAAGTCTTTATTTATCAAAATGTTAAAAGTTGTGGCAATTAGAATTTGTATTGTTGATTACCTGCATAAGTGATACAGCTTACTGCCGCCGTCTCAACAACGGTGCAGGCTGGGCATGATTTGATTCGACTCAAGAAATTGGGACCGGGTCGTAACAGCACCTGTCTCTTCTAGCAAGTCAAAAAAACTGGCAAAGTACAAATCATGAAACATGACTTCAAGTGAGCACTCCTCACTTGACGGTCGTGTTTCCTCTTTGAAAGCTACTTCCATTCCGGCAGGATCCACGTCTTCCTCTTTAGAGACTGCCCCACAGACGTCAGAAGTCAACTACCAACCTAAATTTCATCAATACAGTAAGCAATCTCGTGAGCTGATGATAAAGATGGGATATGACTTTCAGAAGGTACCAGGTTTAAATAGTAGAAAGGGGTCTCCGATACCTCTATCTCTACAGCTTTAAGACAACAGGTCTCGAATTGGACTGTGATTTGGATTAGATCATATGTTCCCTCATCAATGAAAGAAGTCCTCCAAAGGCAAGGCACGAGTGAAGCCCTGTAACATGGTTTCCCTCTCAACTGCTACAGAAAGAAGTATTGATAGGTACTAGGTACGGAAGACTCTACCTCAAAGACTACCTAGATGGTCAAGATAATAAAGTTGTCACTACACATCCTGCTCCTGACGCTCTTCCAATATTAGCCCCACCAGATGACTTGGGTCCTTCTAAACCGACAGCAGCTGATAAAGGCAAGCAGCAGATTCGCTTTGACAAAACCTGAAGATGACTCCACCACAAGGTCTTCAAAAGCCATATAACTTTGACATACTAGCTCAATTAGCCAACACTCCAGCAAGACTATGAATCTTCGAGCTCCTTCGTATCTCTAAGAAAACTCGAGAAATATTAAGCGAAGCTTTAATACAAGCTGATGCTTGTCTTGCACATGTGAAGAACTCAGACGAAGAGCCCGTTACATGCCCTCAATGTCATAGTGTGATAAAAATAATGCCACACATCACCTTTACCCAAGATGACATACTGCTAGAAGACAATCGGTACGACCGACCTCTTTATTTCACTGGGTATGTTGACACAATAAAGGTAGATCGCATTCTTGTCATCCTGGGTCTGCACTCAGTATAATCCCAAAAACTTTGCAGGATTCTCTGAAGATTTTCGTCCATAGCCTCTCAGAAATAGTGACAACTATTCTCGGATTCAATTCTGGGAAGAGTAAACCGCTGGAAGATTCGCTTGAGAGTCTAAATCGGTGATCTCCATATGAAAGCTACCTGCTACGTGATTGATAATCACGTCTCCTATAATTTACTATTAGGAAGGCCATGGGTGCATGAACATAATATTGTGCCATCCACTCTCCACCAGTGCTTTAAGTACGTGGACAACAAAGGAGAAATTAAGAAAGAAGTTGCTGACCTCAATCCTTTTCGAGGTGTCGAGGCTTATTATATGGACTCCAGAATATACAAAGAAGTGTACATGAAGGTCGTGTTGGCTATGGATATGAAGGAAGACCAGAAAGACAACCTAGATGAAGTCTTGGTAATTCCAGTTAAAGGACACACATCTCATCCTTCATCTTCTCAGATGTTAACCATCAATCTCGACCCTTCTATCAAGAAAGTGGAGCAAAGGGAGCTCACCTCTTCTGAGCCTCTTGTCATTGACCTTCGTTGTAACAAGCCTACTACTTCTCTTTCTCCTCCTCTTATCATCGACCTGGCAATGTCTTCAGAAAAGGTCAAAAATATTGTTGTACCTATTGAAGCAGTGAAAGATATCAATAAAGCAATGTCTCCTTTGCAGTATACTGATGTCACTTTTTACACACAGCATTACTTAGAAATTCTGGATAATTTTAAACCTCTTACCCTATGAGCAATTCAGCCTTTCTAGGATGAGATATCATTTAAACCAGTACAAAATTTGTTCTTCGTAGTTCCTCCTTAGACCGATGATGAGCATCCAATTCTCTTCAGCAAAGGACATAACCAAAAGACTATACTCGACAGTGATTCTAAAAATGACGATCATGGAAGAATGTAACTACATCGTTATTATCAACAATCCAATAATTGTTAGGGTTATATACTAAAAGTATCACTTTTTAGTAACCTTATTTCCTTAAATTTTGAATGAGAATCATATGGGCAAATGTTTGCATATTGTATTTGTTGCAAGTGTTAATGCAAATGTCTGGTATTCTATATTGTAGATAATATGGTGTATGGTGTCACACAGAAGATCATATTATCAGTTTCCTATGGAGTATATAAATAGTTCACAACCTAGATGGACTTGGACAATCTATTGGAAAGGTTGTAGTGTAATCTGGTATTAGTCTATCTTGACTATATGTTTACACTAGTACACTTTGTGTGTATTAAACAGGACCACTTGAGATTGTTCTCTTTGTATTGACAACATAAGAGAACAAACACCTCTGTTATTATGGATGCTTGTGCTCTTAACCCGGATATAATAACAGATATGTATATGTAGTGTGCATTATTTTGACTCATAAAAGAGTGAGATTCATTATGGATCAACAACCTTTATGAATTGGGTAATAATATTGTATGTATGATGGGTTATTGATTATAAATGGAATCCATTTCCCGATACATCGGGTTGATGATGTCCCCTTAAGGAGCCCATAAGGATTGTAATGTAAACCCTGCAGGTGGATTATATCCGACATGACAAATAAAGTTGAGAGGTACTACTTAAGGATAAAAGATGTCGAATCAATATAGTTGTCAGTAACTTAATTTGATCGACGGACATACGATATCTTAACATGGGGAGCCAAACGAGCATATAATAAAAGGAGCCCACAAACATAATTTGGGATTAGGGAGGTAGTGCAACAATAGCTCATTAGTGGGCCGAGCTATTGTTCATGGGCCTGGATTGTGTGTTCGGGCTGAACACGGGATATCCAGATCCGTTAGGAGGCCTAACCCTAATTTCTCCTCATGGTCCCTGCCATAGCCTATATATATTCTTTATTCTCTGGCCGCCATATTACCGATCAAAAATCTGAAACTTTCTCTGAATTCGTAATTCACGTAAGGAGAGAAAGAGAGGACTGCCAAGGAGAAAAAAGGTTGGAAGATCGTCGTCCACACGACGTCCAACTCGAGGAAGGAATACGTGCAGAAGATCTTGGGGTCGTCCGCTCGAGATTGCCAGGAATTACTTGTCTTCTTTCCACCGTAGTATAATTCGTGAACCCTAGTTTCCGCCTATGAAGGGTTAGAATACGTATTAGATCTGTTTAACTTTCTATCGATCAATACGCATACCAAAAGAAGGGTCCTGGGAATCCCCAGTTCCATCAATTGGTATCAGCGCCACTTTGGATCTACGTATTGATTGATACGTCCATGTTGTCTAATAAAACCTGCACTGTGTAATAGTCGGTAGATGTAGATCTGTTCTAACTCGATTTTGCAAGCATCTTAGATCCAACTATTATGGTCCAATGCATGTTTTTGATTTTGTTGTTTAAACCACAGACATGTCGTGGATGTTGTTGTTGTTGTTGATGTAATTAAAATCACGAGGGTTGATCGTGCTTATTATTTTAATTTTGCAATCTAGATTATGTGTGAACTCCTTCGGGAGGCATAGGATTGATATAATTTTAATTATTTTTGATCAATCATGAAGGCGGTGGTGGCTGTTTCTGACGTCGAACCCCGAATAGATCTGTGCAGCGCCAGATTTTAGATTCGGATAGTTGAGGACGGAGCAGCAAAGATGACCATAATAGTTGGATATTTTGTCTTATTTTTGTCATTTTATTTTTTCTGATTATGCATGTTTATTATTGTGTGGTTATTTTTTTAAAAAACCAAGCCTACATTAATAATGGACAACATGGACATCATATCAACTAGTAGAAAAACCCTTATTGTTAAATAACTAAGTGGAAGAGGATATTTATTTAGTTTAAATCCTATGGTCTCCATTACTGGTTTGTAGGTGATGTAATTATACTTGCGTGTTGGCTATAGTGCTTTCCTCCATATCGGATGAGTATAATTATGGATCACCAGTACAAACTTTCTTAGGGATAATTGTAGAAAGTTACCTAGTATGTGTTCACTTCTCCATCTGAAGGAACTCATTACAAGGTAATGGACTTAGTATTAAGTAATGGTATACACTTAGATACAAATAATGGTATCCTCTCCATCGGAGTCACTGCTATTATTTGTATGACCAGAGCAAGACCAGCATATTAATTTTATTTGTCATAAAGTTATGTTGACATGATAGTAAAATTAATAAGAAAAACCTACTTGAACAAAGTTGAATTTGTATACGTCCACACTATCGTGGCATGCTAAATTCACGGTGTTCAAGGTGTTGGTAAATTTCTTATTATTGCTTTGAGGGAATCAATATTTAGTTAATTCAAAAAGTTTTTTTGCCGTACATAATTTTATCTATGTGATTCTCAGGATTTCAAAAATGGGTTCTTTCAGTCCACTTATGGTGATTCTTAAAGAAAACAAACTTACTGGACCTAATTATATTGACTGGAAATGTAATTTGGATATTGTTCTGACTGCTGAGGAGTACAAATATATACTTGTTGAGGAATGCCCACCTAAGCTTGATGCTAACTCTGATGAAGAGGTCAAAGAGGCTTATAAGAAGTGGAAAAAGGCAGATGAGATGGCACGGTGTTACATTCTGGCATCTATGTCAAATGTACTGCAATATCAACATCAGGCCATGACCACTGCTTATGACATGATGTATAACCTCAAGGAACTCTTCGAACATTAGAGTAGAGCATCTAGGCATTTTGCTATGAAATATTTGATGAATACAAAAATGGATAAGGGTACACCAGTAAGGGATTATGTTCTCACGGTGATGGGTCATTTGAATGAGATGGAGATCCTTGGAGCTGAAATCGATGGAGAATTCTAGGTCGATATCATTCTCGGGACTCTGCCTAAAAATTTTGACAATTTCTGCCTTAATTACAACATGAACAAAAGGTTGTATAGTTTGGCAGAACTTACAAAAGAGCTACAGGATGCTGAATCTCTCTTTAGGCAGAGTGGTCATGTTTTTGTTTCTGAAAAGGCTTCTACTTCTAAGCCAAAAGGCGGTAAGAAGAAGAATAACATTCAAAAATAGGCAAACTCAGCAAAGAAGGGCATGGGACCTCAAGGCGCGAAGAAAAAGCCGAAAGGCAAATGTTTCAAGTGCAAAGGGTCCGGACATTGGAAGATTGATTGTCCACTTCTCAAACAAGAGAACAAAGAAGTTATATCTCATTTACTAGTAGTTGAAACATGTTTAGCGGTGTTATCTACCGGTACCTGGTGTGTAGATACATGAGCCACTAATCATGTCTACAATACATTGCAAGGGTTCCAGAAAACAAGACAGCTCAATGATGGAGAGATATGCTTGTTCATGGGTGATGCTACAAAAGTATCGGTCGTTGTATTAGGAGATGTTACTTTATCTTTTAGTAGAAATAAGTCTTTGACATTGAGAGATTATCTTTATGCACTTTCACTTAGAAGAAATTTAGTTTCTGTTTCTATGTTAGTTAAGGATGGATATTCAGTTTATTTTAATAACAATATTGTTATTTGAAAGAGTAAACATTTTATCTGTTCTGGTGCATTGGTTGATAAATTGTATGTCATTAGTACTATTTCGCCCACAACACAACTTATAGAAATGAATAATATGTCATCTAACTTAAATAAAAGAAAAGAACCTTCTTGTATGAACCAAACATATCTTTGGCACTTGCGATTTGGGTATATTAACCTAAGAATGATTCAAAGACTGTTTGAAGATGGACCTTTGAGTTCATTGGAAGTGGAGGTACTACCAGTATGTGAATCCTGCTTGGAAGGTAAAATGACCAAAAGGCCTTTTACGGCAAAGGGGTATAGGGCCAAAGATGTGTTGGAATTGGTTCATTCTGATTTGTGTGGACCCATGACTATCCAAGCTAGAGATGGCTTTGAATATTTTGTCACATTTATTGACGATTATTCAAGGTATAGATACATTTATTTGATGCGCCATAAGTCTGAGTGCTTTGAGAAATTCAAAGAGTACAAGGCTGAAAAGGAGAAACGTCATAAAAAATATATCAAGTCATTACGATCAGATCGTGGTGGCGAGTACCTCTTTGGAGAGTTTAGGGATTATTTATCAGAGGCTGGGATTGCATCCCAATTGACTGCACCTGGAACGCCCCAGCAGAATGGTGCAGCCGAAAGAAGGAATAGAACTCTTATGGAGATGGTTAGATCAATGATGAGTTATTCGGATTTGCTAGATTCATTTTGGGGATATGCCTTAGAGACTGCAGCTTATATTTTGAACTTGGTTCCTTCTAAGTCAGTACCTCTTACTCCCACAGAGCTGTGGATTGGGCGTAAGCCTAGTCTGAAACATGTTCGCATTTGGTGTAGTCCAGCACATGTGCTGAATGGGAAAGCAGATAAGTTAGAATCTCATACAGAAGTACGCTTATTTGTAGGCTATCCAAGAGGAATGAAAGGAGGTTTATTTTATAGTCCTAAGGATCAGAAGGTCATTGTTAGCACCAATGCCCGATTCTTAGAGGAAGACTATGTGATGAACCATAAACCCACAAGTAGAGTTGTTCTAGAAGAACAGAGACGTGAGACACCAAGTACTTCAGTACCAACAGTACAAGAGGATGAACCACAAATAATTGCACAACGTGTCACAAATGTTACACCACAACCGATAGTGCCTCGTCGTAATGGGAGGGTTGTGATACAACCTGATAGATATATGTTCTTGGGAGAGTCGTCAGACTTCGTCCCTGAGGAACAAGATTATGATCCCTGAACCTACAATAAAGCACTCCAAGATAAAGATGCAGAGTCTTGGCAAAAAGCAATGATATCTGAAATAGAATCTATGGATTCTAATCAGGTCTGGAAGCTTGTAGAACCACCCGTTGGTGTAAAAGCCATTGGATGCAAGTGGGTCTATAAGAGAAAAAGAGGATCAGACGATATGGTTGAAACCATTAAAGCTCGGCTTGTAGCAAAAGGTTTTACTCAAAGAGAGGGTATCGATTATGAGGAAACCTTTTCTCCTATAGCCATGCTTAAGTCTATCCGAATTCTTTTATCTATTGCAGCTCATCTCGATTATGAGATTTGGCAAATGAATGTCAAGACAGCTATCCTTAATGGAAGTCTCGAGGAAGACATCTATATGAAGCAACCAGACGGGTTCATTGAAAAGGGCCAGGAGCGTCTTGTTTGTAAGCTCAAGAAGTCCATTTATGGACTTAAACAAGCTTCCAGATCTTGGAACATATATTTTGATCAGGTGATAAAAACATATGGATTTGATCAATGTCAGGATGAATCATGTGTATACAGAAAGTGTGACAGAAATGTAGTGGTGTTCCTAGTACTTTATGTGGATGACATCTTGCTCATTGGAAAAAATGTGAAGGTGTTATCTGATGTAAGGGTATGGTTATCCAAATAGTTTGATATGAAGGACTTGGGAGAAGTAGGTCACATCCTTGGGATCAAAGTTCTATGAGATCGTAAGAAAAGGATGTTGGGCTTATCCCAAGCTTTCTATATCGATACTGTACTAACTCGTTTTAGTATGTAAAATTTTAAGAAAGGTTTCTTACCTTTTAGACATGGAATTGCTCTATCAAAGGAGCAGTATCCGAGGACACCTAAAGAGATAGAGAACATGAAGGCAGTTCCTTATGCTTCAGCAGTAGGAAGCTTAATGTATGCAATGCTTTGTACGAGACCAGACATCTGCTTTGCCGTAGGCATGGTCAGCAGATATCAGTCTAACCTAGGACAAGAGCACTGGACTGCCGTAAAGCATATTTTGAAGTACCTGAAAAGGACTAAAGAGTAGATGTTAGTTTACCAGGCAGATAGTTTAGTTCCCTTAGGGTATACAGACTCAGATTTTCAGTCAGATAGGGATTCCAGGAAATCTACCTCAGGTTATGTGTTTACTTTGGAAGGTAGAGCCATTGTGTGGAGGAGTATCAAGTAAAAATATATTGTTGATTCCCCCATGGAAGTCGAGTATGTGGCAGCCTCTGAGGAAGCCAAAGAAGCGATTTGGCTCAGAAACTTTCTGTTGGACTTGGATGTGGTACCTAGTTTGCCTAAGTCTATTACACTTTATTGTGATAATAGTGGTGCAGTTACAAACTCGAAGGAACCACGAGCCCATAAGACTGGCAAACACATTGAGCGCAAGTACCACCTGATACAAGATTTCGTAAAGAAAGAAAAAGTTGCTGTGATCAAGATAGCATCAGCCGACAACCTAGCTGATCCCTTTACAAAGAGCTTACCAGCTAAGGCTTTTGATAATCATGTTGAGGGAATGGGAGTCAGATGTGTAGCAGCATGGCTTTAAGTATAAGTGGAAGATTTGTAATAGTATACTGAAAAGCAACGCTTTGAGTATAAGTGGAAGATTGTTAGGGTTATATACTAAAAGCATCACTTTTTTAGTAACCTTATTTCCTTAAATTTTGAATGAGAATCATATGGGCAAATGTTTGCATATTGTATTTGTTGCAAGTGTTAATGCAAATGTCTGATATTTTCTATTGTAGATAATATGGTATGTGGTGTCACACAGAAGATCATATTATCAGTTCCCTATGAAGTATATAAATAGTTCATAACCTAGATGGACTTGGACAATCTATTGGAAAGGTTGTAGTGTAATATGGTATTAGTCTATCTTGATTATAGGTTTACACTAGTATACTTTGTGTGTATTGAACATGACCACTTGAGGTTGTTCTCTTTGTACTGACTACATAAGGGAACAAACACCTCTGTTATTATGGATGCTTGTGCTCTTAACCCGGATATAATAACGGACATGTATATGCAGTGTGCATTATTTTGACTCATAAAAGAGTGAGATTCATTATGGATCAACAACCTCTATGAATTGGGTAATAACATTGTATGTATGATGGGCTGTTGATTATAAATGGAATCCATGTCCCAATACATCGAGTTGATGATGACCCCTTAAGGAGCTCATAAGGATTGTCATGTAAACCCTGTAGGTTGATTATATCCGACATAACAAATAAAGTTGAGCGGTACTATTTAAGGATAAAAGATGTTGAATTAATATAGTTGTCAGTAACTTAATTTGATCGACGGACATACGATATCTTAACATGGGGAGCCAAACGAGCATATAATAAAAGGAGCCCACAAATATAATTTGGGATTAGGGATGTAGTGCAACAATAGCTCATTAGTGGGCCAAGCTATTGTTAGTGGGCCTGGATTGTGTGTTCGGGCTGAACACGGGATATCCAGATCCGTTAGGAGGCCTAACACTAATTTCTCCTTATGGTCCCTGCCGTAGCCTATATGTATCCTCTATTCTCTGGCCGCCATATTACCGATCAGAAATCTGAAACTTTCTTTAAATTCGTGATTCACGTAAGGAGAGAAAGAGAGGGCTGCCAAGGAGAAGAAAAGGTTGGGAGATCGTCGCCCACACGACGTCCAACTCGAGGAAGGAATACGTGCAGAAGATCTTAGGGTTGTCCGCTCGAGATTGCCCGGAACTACTTGTCTCCTTTCCACTGTAGGTATAATTCGTGAACCCTAGTTTCTGCCTATGAAGGGTTAGAATACGTATTAGATCTGTTTAACTTTTTATCGATCAATACGCACACCAAAGGAAGGGTCCTGGGAATCCCTAGTTCCATCAAGAATATCATCCGAAAAATGGGTTACAATTTCAGATTTGGACTTAATAGAGGTAAAGGTAGACGAACTCCTATTTAACTACCTGCCCCGAAAGAAAAGTCATCACAATATTACAACAAGACTAGACATGGGTGTAACCCCTCTTCCCGGATTTCCAAAACTTATTTTTGTATATTTTATTTTAATTATCTTATTTTACAATTTTTCGTGTATCGAATGTTACGATATTATTTTCCTTCTCCTCATATTGGTCAAAGCATTGTTCTTGAAGTTTTTGGAATTACAAGAAACGTGGGTTGTCATTTTTGGACTTCCAAACTATCGGCTTCAAGAGCAAGTGAAAACCTTACTTATTTTGTCAATAAAGATATTTCTGCTTAATCTATTTTCAAATTAGGATTTTGATTAAATCAAAAATATAATTAAATTATTTTATGGAATCAAATGATTTGTTTAGATACAAATGACTATTATTTGCATTGGATTTATACCTATATATTTAAATTATTTGATAGCAACAAATATTCTTCCAAAGTATATTTGGGTGGTAAAGAAATTGTCATCTTATTTTAAATAATTTGATATGGATAGAAAGATATTTCAAAGTTTATTTTAAATGATTTGATATGGGTATAAAGATATTTCAAAGATTGTTTAATCTAGTCGTACCATGATTTGAATTCAAAAGCATATGTCTCATAATATTACTCGATATTAAGTCTTATCATAGGAGTATTATTTTAAGTGTTAAATTTAGATCTGGCCATATTTATATTTAAATAAAAATATAGTATCATTTTTAAATTATTATGGATTGATTTTTATTGGATTCAATATTATTTGAGCCTATAAGATTTATCCCAAAATTCAAGTCTGCGTAATTATGCATATCTTATCTTGACACTTTACTCTATATCTCTATTCCTCTATTCTCCTATCCGCACACATGAGAACAACTGTGCTTCCATATCAATATAATCTTCTCCTTCCCGAGACCTCACCTCCGCACTTTTCCCACAACCAACGGCAACACCAGACCCAAAAATCCACCACCACTAAATATCTACTCGCCTGACCACCGCTCGTCGCCACACTCCGCTGAGCCGTCGCCTCATGGATCCGTATAGCCGTACGCCGGCACCCTCCAAGACCCATCATCATCGCCATCAAACCACAAGCATCTCACCATTCTCATCCGCAGAACCTCCAACACCATATCCGTGTTCGGTCGTGTCTGTGTCCAGAACAATGATCACCACCACAACCGTGTTCGAACCTATGTGTACGTGTCCTTTACATCGCGTTCCATTACAGTACATCACCACCGTACAACATAGCCGCTCTCCGGCAGTCCGACCGGACCCACCAAACCAAATTCCTGACCACCATCACATACCTTCCGGGACCACCACCGCCGACGATAAAGCTGTCTCGTGCACCGCCGCTGCCTCATGGAAGATTCGAGCGACCACTGTTCGCATGACCACCGCCGCGATTGGGAGTCGCCATCAGCCCGCCAAGCACTGGAAAGCCAGCGAGTGGCCGTGCCGTCGCATGACAGCACGCGGCTTGCACCTGGACTCGCCACTGTCGCGTTCGGTCGAGCGCAACCCCTGGTCGTACGGAACAGCCGCTCATCTCTGCCGTCGACTTGGCCGACCGTGCCTAGCGAGGCGTCCACCCCCACCGCGTGACCCACGCAGCGCCGCTTCCTTCTGACTGGGCCGATCCCGATAAGGTTGAACCTCCTCCATGGCGGCTTCGTCTCTGGCCGTGTCGAGCCCTCGTGCCTCCCCACTCCGGCGCCTTGCCCGATGCTGCCTCCTCGCTGACGAACAAACAAGCACCTGCCTGGGGTGAGCACCAGCACCGCCTCGCCCCTCTTCCGTGCCGCCATGCCGACAGTGCCTAGCCGAGCGCTGCTCCTCTACTCAGCTACCACCACGCCCCGTCGAGCCCTTGAGACCCAAGCCCTCCTTCCGCCGAGCCGTCAGCACCGTTGCCGCCGCTGCCTCCAGCTCTGCCTCCGCCGTACGATGGGGACACCCCTCCCTCTCTTCCGGTGAGCTCTCAACCCCTTCTCTCTCACTCTCCTGCTTTTCCTTTCGTTCTCCAAATAAATATCCTAAAAAACCCTCTCTTTGTCCCCTTTTGCTTTTGTTGTTATTAATTTCAAGTTTAGGTGTTAATGTGGACACTACCAAAATATGTCGATTTAGCGACAGCCAGATCCGTCGCCCGTCCGTCGGCAATTTATATTAGCAACCGATCACTGACGGATCTTGGTCAAAATAATCCATCGGCAATCAGCTCATCGCTAATAATGATCCGTCGCTAAGTAGTCGCCAAGCGACGGAATAGCGACGGCTTTTCGTCGTCACAATACGATGCATTAGCGACGACTTTTCGACGGTCTTTCGTTGATTTCAAGTATTAAATATTGAACTGTGTAGAAGCTAGCGACGGATAATCCATCGGTAAACCGTCGTAACTACGTATCAGAGTGTATCGTTCCGTCGCTTTTCCGTCAAATGTCGTCACTAACAAAGGATGAATTAGCGATGGAATACTGACGGATAATCCGTCGACCACGTTCTAGAAATTCTTGGCATTTCCAGAACCATGACGACGGATACGTCGTCGCTACTCCGTCGCTCATCCGTCGACGAAGCGACGGACTAGTGACGGATAATCCGTCGCCATTGTTCTGGAAATATCATGCATTTCCAGAACCTTGGCGACGGATGTTCCGTCGCTATTTCGTCGAACTATGTATTTCCAGAACCTTAGCGACGAATTTTCCGACGCTAATCCGTCGACCCCCCGTCGCTAACTGGAAACAGTTTCAAATCTCCAGGTAGCGACGAATATTCCGCCGAAAGGTAGTCGAAAACTGGAAACATCCGTCGCTAAGTGGTCACTAGTCCGTCGCTAACTGAGATTTTTTTGAAAAAAAATGCAGAGCTTTCCCTGTTCACACAAATATGCATAAACCAAACCAATATATAACGCACACCATCCAACAATCACATAGACCAAATATATATTGTACACCAATTATCCAACAATCACATAGACCAAATATATAGTGCACACCAATATAAAATTATCACAAATATTCTGAAATCATAAACTAATATACGTCGTTATAATCCGAAAATCCCATAAATATTCCCAAATTCCCATAAATATTCTAAATTTTCTTAATTACAATACTTTAAGGAGGAGGAGGAGTTTGATTGCCCGGTGATGGTAATCCCTGCTGCGACCGACGAATATACTGCTCCTCTAGGTACGGTGGCAAGTCATCGTAGACACTGCTCGAAAGTCAGCATAGCTGCTCTGGCGACATGAGATGAAGCAGTGCCGTCACAGTCGGAGGCGGTACCAGAGGGGCAGCAGGGTTGAAAGAAAGATTACCGATGGAAAAAGAATCGGGGGCAACAGTCGACGGACCGGCACCAGTAGAAGACAGACCGACACCAGCAGCAGACGGACCGGCAGCAGTAGACGAAGGCGAAAAGTACGTGGCAATTTGCTCTCGTAAAGACGACACCGCCTCGTGCAGCTGCGTAAGCTGCGACCTAACATCATCGTCTGTCGGGGCCGCAGGAGGAGGCGGTGTCTGTGGAAATCTTCGAGACGCCATGTGCAACGGCCCTAGGGAGTTGACTCCGTACAGGTGTCCTTTCTTAAAGCCGCTGACGGTATCTACGAACAAGTCGTTGCGAGCGGCCAAAGAAGAGGGCGTCCGGGCGGGCGTCGTTTCACCGATATCCTCGGTCTCAGTTAACTGAGCCCGACTAAGGGCCTCACGATACACAGCCTATCAAATGAATGTGTTTTTATTATAAGATTTACCTAAGTTGTAATCTAAATCCTATGTTTCACTAAGCTAAGTGTGAATCCTAAGTTTACCTAAGTTATAGTCCGAATACTTTAAATTATAACGTAAATCTCATAAACATAAGTACTTACATCAGTCTCCTTGGCCCTCTCGTCGACGAAGCTCCCGTCCTTCCGTCTCTTGTGCGTATGCTAGAAGACGTCGTGCATGGTGACCGATTCTGGCACCCTTTCCTCCTTCACCGCCAATTGGGTCTGCATACGAAATTTTCGTAGAACTTAATTAACTCCGTATATTAATAATACCTAATTTGATAGTTAAATGAATTTACGGTATCTTACCAGATATGCAAGCATCGCTGCGTGGGGCCTGGATCCCCCCGTATGAAGCCCCGCGGCCCGTTGGTTCGCCTTCGCCTTCTTTGATTTCTCCTTGTACGCAAGAGTATTCATCATATCTAAGAGGTCATCATAATAGTCCTGCCGGATCCAATTCGGCCTCGTCTGCCCCATTTTTAGGTTACGAATCATATCCCGTATCTTCTTTGAGTCAGCGCTTATGTAGGTCCTGTGAATCGCGTCCTCGTGATGGGGGGGCCACCAGTACGTCGTCTAACATACAAATTCAAATATTACGTAATTTAAAAAATGTTTGATTAAAGAGTAACTAATAATTAACTAGAAGATATAGATATATACCCTCAACTCGTCGAGCCAGACGTACTTCAAGTTTGGGGGCACCGACGAAAAGTTGAGGTAGGGACCATGGAATTTAGCCCTGATAATTTCTCCAAGGGCCCTGGCAACATTAGACGGAAAAAACCTACAAAGAAGAAACGACTGGATTATTAACTTGAATAAATAAAAGAAATTTAATAAATTATCTTAAATTTACTTACGAGGTCCCCGCGGGCCATATCTCTTGTCGGAACTCGCCTCTCGGCCTCTCTGGTGCCGTCGAAGGATCCGCGGGTCTGCGTACGTACTCACAAGTAACCGGATGGAACCGAGTATGGGGGTACTCTAGGGCCCACTGTGCAGTAACTGGGGGATCCACTAGTGAATCCGCTGGTGGGTCCGATAGCGGAACGGATCCGCTAGCAGATCCAGACTCATGCCTCGATAAAGTAGTCGATCGACGGCGGGATGCGTCTGTGCCCGGGGTACTCTCCGGGTCGGGCTCGCTGGATGGGGTCACATCCCGGGAAGATTGAATGCGACCACGACCACCAGCACCACTACGACCATGACCACCACCACCGCCAGCACCAGCACCACGACCACCACCAGAACCACGACCACGGCCAGCCATCATGACCTGTAAATAGAACACATAAACGTAATTAACAATATAAAAGTGTAAACGAATATAAAATTCTAAATTAAAATATACATACCACCAGTAGGGAAACGAGTGTCGCCGCGACGAAAAAGATTAGGAGTGCCATCTGCAATAAGTGAATAATCGAACGAAAAAAATATGAATTCACGTAATTGTTTTTATGAGGTCAAACTTAATTCACGTAATTGGAAGTGTTTTTATTATACAATAATATTTAACCTAATCATCGTCTTCATTCTCATCCTCGGCCTCGTCTTCATCATCATCCTCCTCCTCATCCTCATCCTCATCGTCGATTTCATCTGTATCCTCATCCCCATCAAATTCGTCTTCTTCTTCCTTTTCTTCTTCTTCTTCTTCTTCTTCTGCCTCAATATTTGGGACAAGACGCCTCTTTCTCCCCTGGTTGACAGCTAAGTCTTGTGTATCAACTTCTTCCTTCCCTCTATTTTCCTCAATAATATCTTCAACATCTATTGTATCCGAGTGTTGTCCCAAGTATTGGGACTTTTCGATCTGGTCCTCTTGGTATGCTGGATCTCCAATATTGAATATATTTCTAGATTTAATCTTGCATACTGCCTACCAGTCAAATCGATCTCTACGACGCCTTGGGTAGCTTGTATAGTAGACTTGAACATCCTGACTTGCTATCGCAAATGTATCGGATCCCCTATACCTCCTGCGGTGATTTATATCGACAAATCCAAATTGTTTATCGATTCTCCAACCGATATTTGGTATCGTATCGAACCACTCATAGTTGAACATCACAATATTCATATCATATGGGCCAGTATATTATAAATCTACAATATCCCAAAGCACTCCATAATAGTCAAAGTTTGGTTCGTCGTCATAGATGGTGCCTCTTATGTAAACAGCGGAATCCTTGGTACTGATGCCATCATTGATAAATTCGACATTTATAGCATTCTGAGTTGCCTTAATCCTGAAGCCATTAACGACATAGCCTGGCCAAGTCTTTGTTTGCCTCTTCGGTCCCAATGACAGATAACGAACACTCTCATTAGTGATTGTTGTTTCAGGCAATAAAACCTGTAAATAAATATTTATAATTTAAATATTTTAGATTATATATTTCTAATCTCAGTTACTTATGTATTTTATAAGAATATATAAAATTAACCTCAATTATAATCTCAGTTACTTACGTATTTGTGAAACCATAACGGAAATGTACAATCAATCTCTCTTTGAAGTCCCTCATCGGTAATATCGGGTGTCCTCATTTTGACTTCATCTCTAAATACACTATTAGAGAAAATAAGAATATATAAGTGTAGTCACTTACTTCATCAAATTCGAGATTATAATGAGTGCAAGTGTACTGACTTAATTCTCCAAATCTCTCACTTCTTGTATGTCACAGTTTAACAAGACATATCGGTGAGCGGCATCATACTCGTCGTCAGTCAACCACCGTTTTTTACTAGCCCCAACAGGCTTGCCCTTTACATTGAATATACCTCCATTCTCAACGTCCTCGTCATTCCTTTGAGGTCTATTTCGATTTGTCTTAACATGAGTATCGAAATAAATGGAGCAGAAGTTTGACACCTCTTCGATAAGATATGCTTCACATATCGAAGCCTCTATATGAGCCTTGTTACCAACTTTCTTTTTTAGATGGTGTAGGTATCTAGAGAGACATATTATCTTGAGAATTAAGAATTAATTTTAAAACCCACTAAAATTCAACTTAAATTATATCGATTTTTATGTACCTTTCAAATGGGTACATCCATCAGTAATGAACAAATGTACCGACACGGGCTTCGTATGCTAGATGAATCGGTAGATGCTCCATGCTGTCGAAGAAGTCAAGAGAAAATATTTTCTCCAACTTGTAAATTGTTAAGATAATCTTCTCCTCAAGTTCAACCATGTGTTGCACAGTCAACTTAGTTGAACAAATATCCCTAAAGAATATAGATAGTTCGACCAACGGAACCCATACAGCAGAAGGCAACAACTCTTTCAAAACAATGGGCAGTAATATTTCCATAAATACGTGGAAGTCATGACTCTTCATTCCCGTTAGCTTGCGTTCATTGATATCAACGCATCTAGAAAAATTCGACACATAGCCGTCGGGAAATCTTAAAGTAGATACCCACTTGCAGATTATTAATCTATCTTCCTTGCTCAATGTGTATTGTGCTATCGGCTTAGTTATTTGTCCACCAGCTCCCCTTTCTATCAAGTTCAGATAAGGACGCTTGCATATCTCGGCAATGTCTTGTCTTGCTTTTGGATTGTCCTTCGTCTTTCCTTTAATATCCATGACGGTATTGAAGACATTATCGAACACATTCTTTTCGATATGCATAACATCAAGATTATGCCTTATAAGATTATCTTTCTAATAAGGCAAGTCCCAGAAGATACTCCGTTTGGTCCAGTTATGGGTTTGTCTGAACCCATCGACATGATTGTTCGATGGATCTTCCATTATAGTGGGCAAGTCCTTTACATCTTCCCAAATATCGTATCCCGACAATCTGGCAGGCGGATGAGAAAATTCTTGTTTTCGAGCTCTGAACGCGTCCTTGTTCTTTCTCCAAGGATGACTCACGGGCAGAAATTGACGATGACAATCAAAGAAAGAAGTTTTTCCTCCATGCTTAAGGCGGAATGCCTTACTATTTTGTATGCATATCGGATAAGACATGGTGCCGTGAGTACTCCATCCCGACAGCATACCGTATGCGAGAAAATTATTGATTGTCCACATCAGTGAAACTCTCATCTGAAAGTTCTGTTTTCTGGAAATATCATAGGTCGCGACGTCGATCTACCACAGCTGTTTCAACTCATCCACCAACGGCTGTAAATATATATCGATATTCTTCGTCGGTTTTTGGGACCTGGTATGATAGCTGTCAAGAACATATAAGGAGTCTTCATACACATCCATGTTGGGAGATTGTAAGGGGTCAGAATGACCGGCCAGCAGGAGTATTGAGATCCCGACTGCCCGAAAGGGGCGAAGCCATCAGAACATAGCCCCATGCGTACATTTCTAGGCTCTACAGCAAAATCTGGATAACAAAAATCGAAATATTTCCACGCCTCTCTATCCGAAGGATGTGACAATTCTCCATCGTCCTTTGTGCGTTCTTTGTTGTGCCACGTCATGTGTTCTGCTGTATTTTGAGACATATACATCCTCTGCAAGCGCTTCGTGATCGACAAGTAATGCATATACTTATAAGGACATCGTTTTCTAGTTGACTTTTCTTTTCCTCTGACTGGCTTGTAACGATCCGTATTACAGAAGCTGCAACTTTCTATATCCTCGTTCTCCTTGTAGTACAACATGCATACGTTGCGACAACAATCTGTCTTCTCGTACCCCAGTCCCAGTTGTCGGACCATCATCTTCGACTTGTAGAAGTTTTTTGGAAGCTCTTTTGATTCCTTCGGTAATACCTCCTCGATTAGTTGTATAATCTGATCATAGCAAGTTTGTGGCAAGTTAAAATCGGACTTTATGTTCAACAACCGCATCGTCACTGACAGTACAGAATGTGGCTCACAACCAGGATATAAAGAAGTTTCAGCATCCTGAAATATATCATAGAACTCCTTCGCCTCGGGATTAGGATCCTCCGGATCAAAATAGGGCCCAGCCGCATCGTACACCATATCTCGTGCAAGGTTCTGCAGGTCTCCATAATCAACAGAGCATTCGTCGTCTTCGACGACAAAATCAATTGCAGCATTATCATCAAAAGCATAAGTAGCAGCATTCACAACCTGTCTTTCCGTATATAGTTCACATTGCGATGAGCACAGGCCGTAATCACGTACGAAACCCTTACGGGTCAAATGATCTCTTACACTCACCACTTCTTCGTAACGTCTATTGCGACAATTACGACATGGACACTTGATTTTGTTACCGTCCATATACTGAGCTTTGCTCATGGCATACTTAAGAAACACTTCTACGCCTGCCTAAAATTCGTCACTCATACCTATTCTGCTCTCGTGTTGTCATTTGTACATCCATGTACGATCAATGAAATAATGATCAATCACAGATTGGATGTAAAAATCTGTATAGTAAGACAAACTAAACAAAATTAGTATATAATCATGTAACTGGCGGATCCGCTGGTATATAGGCTGGATGTACTTAGTATCGACCGTATCAGACTAGTATCGGTCTATAGGTTTGGTATAGGCCGTATCAAATTGGTATTGACCTTAGCGAATTGGTATTGTCCTATCCGATATGTATCGGCCGTATAGCTAGGATTCGTACCGGCCTTATCGATTCGGTATCGGCCATATCCGATAGGTATTGGCCGTAGCGACGATATGTATCGGCCGTATCAGATTAGCATGGTGGAAGGTTTAGTAACAACTGTACTTATGTAGAAGCATGGAAAAGAACAGGAAAATACATGCGGCTCAAAACAGATGGAGTCTCATGCGGTTCAAAAAAGCTCTCAGAGTCTTATACGGCTCAGGAGTTTTATGCGGCTCAAAAGACGCCAACCTAGCCATGCGGCTCGAATAAAAGCCACGTGGTCTTAAGCGGCTCGCCTCTATAGCTGGCCATTAAGCAGCGGCCTCATTTAATGCTGTGACACAACAAGGCAGCTCTGACGTAAAAGTGAACTGACAGCTCTGACATAAAGCTGCAATGATGACTCTGACATAATGGCGTGCTCCTAGGAAAACGAAGAAAATCTCTATAGCTGGCACGATCCATCAAATTCCAAAGTCTTCCATACGACTTTGACACATGGCCAGCCGCATGCGGTTCAGGTGGAAGCCACCCCCATGCGGCCGCTACTCTCATGCGGCTCGGATCATGGGGACCATCTCCATGCGGCTCAAATCCTTAGAAGCCACCCCCATACGGCCGCTACTCTCATACGGCTCGGATTATGGGGACCATCTCCATGCGGCTCAAATGCTGAGAGGCCACGCCCATGCAGCCTTGACACGTGGCCAGCCTATGCGGTTCAGTTGGAAACCCCCCTTATGCGGCTCAGATTTCAGAAGCCATACCTATGCGGCTGCCACCTTCATGCGGTTCAAATCCTGAGAAGCCACCCTCATGCGGCTCTGTCAAGACACCCTGTCCCTGTGGCTCATGGTTAGGACACGTGGCAGAAGATCAGTTTCCCTTGTGTCCCTGCGGCTCGCAGCAGAATGATGGTTGGACACGTGGTACCAAATTAATCAAGATTTTTCAACAAATCCCAACAATCAGATTTAGTTCAATCATCATAATTACCCGGATCAAATCAAATTTATTGCAATCAAGCAGAGTGAACACGTTGCAGGAGATCCGAGCTTGTCTTAATAAATTACAAAGATTCGTGGCAAACAACATTAATTGTCCATATTGATTTGGCACAATCAAAATTAACTGCCCAGATTTATTGCAATCAAGATCAACGATTCAGATTAATTGCCAACAAGATAGGATCAAGGAAAATGGTAATTAATCCCCAAACCGCCGACTTTTCAAAGGGACAATCATTATAAACCCTAATGATCACACCCCACTCCTATAAATAACAAGGTGTCATTTCGTTACAGAAAAGAGAGAGAGACCCCCGACTGGACACACAAAGAGAAAAAGGCACGCACAAAAGAGTCTCCCCACACATTCTGAGAGCATTTCTTCATCAGAGCCAAGGCTACGTCCGATCATCCAAGGAGTAAGGCAGAGCTGTCGTCGCTTTTTCGAGCCTCTACCGTCGCCCCCCAGAATTAAAAATAAACAATCGTACTTAGATTGTTGTACCTAGGTTTTCATTCCTAGGCTTTCTTTGTACAAGCGAGTTTGTATTGTGAGTCTAAGTTCAGTCCTCCTATAAAATTGTTATGCACTTTTACAATCAATGGCAAACACGATGGCGACTCTGTTGGGGAATAACTTCTCCACGGCTGAGGAGTTGGTGACGCAATCGGACGCAGCCAAACTTGGCTCCACTCAACAGATGCTGGTCGCCCGGTTCGACCAGCAGGCGTTTGAAGAAATGCTCTCAGACGGGAGCACTGGCCCGGTCCAGCGGCGAGTCCGCACGAAGAAGGCCCACAGGGAGTGGAGGCACAAATCATTTGCTTCTTCTCGAACTCTCAAAGAAGTACTCTCTGTTGCCCGAGACAGCGGAGAAGTTTCACTTACGGCCCCACTTCAGACCATAGAGGACTCTGCTGTCCCCAAGTCCGGCAGAAAAAAATACTATGATGCTGGACTTACAGGGGCAAAAAAAAACTCTATGCGGTCCAAGCCGCATAAGGGTGCCAGCCGCATGGAGAAGGCTCATGCGGCCGCAACCGCCAGCCGCATGGAGAAGACTCATGCGGCCACAGAAGTCAGCCGCATGCAGAAAGCCCATACGGCCAAAAATGTCAGCCGCATGCAGGCAGCCTATACGGTCACGACTTCCAGCCGCATCCCGAAGGTTCATGCGGCCACTGCTCCTAGCCGCATACAGAAGGTTCATACGGCCACACATGCCAGCCGCATGCAGACAGCCTGCACGGCCACCAAACCCAGCCGCATACCATCTGCTCCATGTGGCTCACGGTCAGTCTTCGACCACCTCTCAGGTGATCCTGACCCCAGATGCTCTCATGTGCCAATCTCTGTGGACTCTTCCTACTATGCACTCTCAGGTGCTAGAAGAAAGAAGTCTCGGGTAGCGCAGGCTCGTCGAGCTCAGACAGCTGTCCCAACTTCTGACTATCAGGGCATCCCACTGACTATTACGCGGGCCCCTGATGGAAAGTTGTATAAAACTATCCGTGTCCAACCCCCGGCGGCCAACGAACGGGATAGTTACCAAAAATCTCCCAACAATGATCAGGGCAAGTACTTGTACTACCCCCACATCAGGGAGCAGGCAGGATGCCAACATACTCATGTGCTCAGAACTCCCGGGCCCACAAAACGGGTGACTTGTGTAACGTAATTCTTCACAAACGCAAGAAAAGAGACGAAGACTCGGTGTGTAGAAAGTCCTTTCGGGGACATTACTGCACCCAAGTCATTGTCAACTGCTGCTTCAATAAGGAGGCAGTACAAGAAGACCGGCAGTCCGTCTTCCAACGGCTGCAACACCCAAGCTCAGAAGACGAGACAATTCTCGTCGCCTCCTGCAATTTTGCTCTGAAGATTCCTGGCAGCGGGAGAAGGAAGAAAACAAATGTCTCCAGTCCAAAAATCTCAGCGGACGTAACCAAGAAACTCTCTTCTAAGCGGTTGGCTACCACCGTTACAGGAGGAGTTTACCAAGGTACTCGCTCAAAGACAAAATTTGCCACACTTGGAGATTCGTCGTCCACATCTCTGGGAGGCATTCAAGATGGGGGTAGCACTCCTCCAAATATCCACGACAATCCGGTGTTCTAAGAAGATAATCCAGAGGAAACGGTTTACCCAACAGATGCAGCAGATCCCGACGTCCCCGAGGACGTCCACAACTCTCAAGACGAGGCAAGCACTGAAGCTGGGGGTACCACTCCTTCTGAGTCCGAACCAGAGGAGAATATTCCCACATACCCTGACGACTTCTCTGTACAAGGGTATGACTCAGAAGGCACATCCTCCACCGTTCCTTCCATCTCTCCTCATGTGAGGACGGTGTTCATGACGGACAGCAACCAAGACGGTCCCAGTGATCGCCAATGCATCGACACTCTGGAGGCCGTATTTCATGCCTTTGTCAAGTCCGTGGACGAGATCAAAGCGGCCCTTCCAACTCTGTAAGGAAGGACGCCTAGCCAAACAAGCTTAGGTCCCGCGGTCAATGTGGACTCAAACTCAGCTGCACCAAACTCGGGTGATAATCCTTCTGAAATATTAGCCCCTACCGCGGCAGACGAGGCCAGGGAGGCAAAAAGAGAGGTCCAGGAGCTCCGGGCCATGTTCCATGCCCGAGAAAACTGCCAAGACCTCAGGATACGACAACCGTATCCTGCTGCATGGAGAGATGTTCCCTTCCCTCCAAGATATAAACCATTTAACATCAATCCATATGATGGGAAGACATCTGCAAGTAGGTACATCACCTACTTCGAAGTCACAACCGACCATCTGCTTCATGACGATGCCATCCTTACGCGGTTGTTCATCGGAGCATTGGAAGGGGTTGCCTTCTACTGGTACTGCAACTTGCCGGACAACTGCATTCATTCCTTCGCTGGCTTCAAACGTATGTTCCTGGAGAGGTTCTACGAAGTAGGACAAGACGTGACAATGTCCATCCTCATGGACGTTGTTCAGGGAGAAAAGGAGCTGACAAGGAACTATATCGAGAGGTTTCGCCAAACCGCAATGAAGTTGCCTTCCGGTAACCCTGATTCCTCCTTAATTGAAATTTACCAAAAGAGGCTGCTTCCCACAATCATCCTCTGGATGGGCAAAAATTAGTTTAAGGATTGGAAGACGTTCATCATCAGTGCCACTAGCGCAGAAGACAAATTGAAGAAAGCTAGCCAACTGGGATTACACGTCTCAGAAGGAGAGGACAAGGGCAAATGCCCTAACACCAACAGCAACAATGGTGGTAATCCCTCCAACAATCGAGACAACAAGGGCAAACAAGCTATGGTGGCAGACACAGCTTCGAAGCCTGAACCAAAACTGGCAGAGAAGTAATGGCCTCAGATGACCTATTCCTTCGAGGACGGCCATGTCAAGCCCATCTTGGATATGCTCATACAAGGAGGCCGAATTCAGCTCCCTCCTCCAAGGCGTGAACCACGTCCTACAAAAATAGAGAGCCCCAAGTACTGCCACTACCATCGCTATGTTCACCATGCTACACAAGACTACTACCAACTTAAGCGATACATCCAATATCTCGTCGATTCTAAGGCCTTGGCCATCGATTTCGAAGAGGTGACCGTAGCAGCCAACATAGTGTCAGTATAATTTGGCAGCTTCCCTCTGACAAAGACTTAAGATGGAGTAGTGCCCATCCCCAGAGCAAAGATGGAGGTCGCTAACCTTCCACCTCCCCGAAACTAGGATGTTGGCCTAGTGCCCCTTACCACATCACGAGGGGAGGTCATGTAGGTCCATCCGGACTTGGTACCTGAAGTGACTCAGTCCGCACCTCCCTCCACCAGTAAGAAGAAAAGTAGGATAGTCAAATCATGCCGCACAATCTCCGTGGAGGTCGAGGAAGCTACGGCTCTCGTCACCCGGTCGGGTGCACAATCCCAACCTACACCGGGTAACTCAGCTGAAGATCATCAGCCGACTGCTGCTGATGCTCCAGGACCCTCGCAACCTTCGACGACCGATAAGCCTAGGCCGAAGGAGACTCGCTTTGACAAGCCGCTACAAAGAGAGACGCCTCATGGGCTGGAAAGGCCCTACAACTTCGACATCTTATCACAATTGGCCAACACACCGGCCAAATTGTCGCTATACGAGCTCCTAAGACTCTCCAAGGATGTCCACGTCGCACTGAGCGAGGCACTCCAGAATGCCGACGTATATCTAGCTCAGTCCAATCTTACTAGGGAAAGCTCGCATGCAGATCTCCAGGACAACACTTGTACAGGCGCAATGCCCAATATTGTCTTCACTCCGCAGGATATGCTTATCAAGACCAACCTGTACGATCACCCTCTGTATTATACTGGGTACATTGGCGATATCAAGGTAGATCGGATGCATATTGACCCCGGTTCCTCCAAAAGCATCATCCCGAAGAGCTTACTACACCATCTGTGCATCCCAATGCATCGTCTGACGCCGACCAGTACCGCCAAATTCAGGCAGAAGCTATCCGATCAGGAAGGTTCGCTTGAAGTGCCAAATCGGCGACCTTCAGTCAGAAGTGACATGTTATGTCATAGATGCGGACACTTCCTACAACATTCTTCTGGCGCGTCCTTGGATACACGATTACATGATCGTGCCCTCCATACTATACCAGTGCTTCAAGTACGTCGACAAGCATGGCTTCGTGAGGACAGAATTTGCCGACGTAGATCCCTTTAAAGGGGTCGAATCCTACTACTCAGATTCATGCTTGTACGAGAAGTCGAAAAAGTACCTTGCTGAAGGAGATACTCAAGCTCAAACTGAGGCGGCAGCTGGATCAGAAGAACCACTGACAATCCATCTCCAAGCCCGCAAACCTGGCAGAACTGCACCCCTTACGACCACTCTGCGTAAGGACGCAATCAGCCTCTCTGTACAGGAGGAGCAGATGATAATCCGACTGCCAAGGTCTGGCCAAGCGCCAAGACCCGCGACAGAGCCACTGACAATCAGGTTGCCTAGAGCTAGTCAGCAACAAATAGAGGAGCTTAATCCCTATGTCAAACCGATGATGATTCGTCTTCCCAGAATGAATCGGCAGCCGAGCGCTAAGCCGGGGACTGCTAGCCAGCCAACAACTCCCCGCCCAGCACCGAGCACCAAATTGGGGGTGGCTAATACACCAACGACTCGACGTTCTGCTCCATCCATGGAGCCCCTAATGATTAAGCTGCCTAAGTCATCCTCTCAGTCTTTATTTACACAGGGGATAGCTGAAGAAGAGTCAGAACTGGCCAAGTATGTGGCTACTCACACCGATGTTCCATCTGCAGATGATGTAATCCCACTGGAAAAGATACCTTACTTCATCAATAAAGGGCTATCTTTAAATTATCTCGAGCTTAATAAGCTTTGTACAATGTATGCTATGGAACACGGTATAGGCACCCACCTGCACACACAGGTAACAAATGTCTACACCGCAAACCAACTTACTCCAGTGGAAGATGCTTACAGCATAATCGAGGGAGAGGATCATCCAATCATCTTCGGCCGGAAGAATGATCCACAACCCTTTAGGGTAGAAGAAATTGATCTCGAACCCGACACCGGAAGACTGCCCCTTTATCTGTATAGTTCCTGATCCAAGTACTTCATGCAAAAATAGGGGTATGATCTGGAAACTACACCAGGCTTGAACTACGGTACTGGACAACGGTTACCCTTACAATTGTCGGTCCCGGCTGGAAAACTACAGAATTACTACAACAAGACCAGATGTGGGCTAGGTTATGTTACACCCGCGACGACCCCTGAAAGCTCAGACGAGGAATACGACTGGCATTCACACTTAACCGGATCACCCACTTCCGATTCGGATGTCAGCATTGGAGACATGCTCAGGCAAGTCTGGTCCGTCAATATGGCATTTGCCGATGCCTACGAAGAAGATGAAGACATTCCTGAACTTCTTGAGTTAGAGCCGTGGGTACAATAACTAGATGTGCAATGGAAGAAGCAGTTAGAACAAAGAGAGCCTCCCACCGAGGATGAGGTTGTGCAAGTTGATCTCGGTGATGAGTCCTCTCCAAAGCCCGTCTTCGTCAGTAAGAGTCTGATAGATGAAGAGTGAAAATCGCTACTGCAACTCGTCAGATAATACATCGATGTGTTCTCCTGGAGCTACAAAGATATGCCAGGACTGAACCCCAAGATTGTACTTCACAAACTCAACATTTGTTCGGACGCAAAATCGGTCAAGCAACAGCAACCACGGTTCTGCCCCGACATCATGAATGCCATTGAAGGTGAGGTCAACAAACTGATAGCCAGCGGCTTCATCCGTGAGGAACAGCATCCAGACTGGGTCGCCAACATAGTACCAGTCCTCAAGAAGAATGGAAAGATTTGAATCTGCATCGACTTTTGCAATCTAAATGAGGCGTGTCCTAAGGATGAGTTCCTTTCCTTATCACAGACATCATGATTGACAACACCTGCGGCTTTGAGCGTATGCCATTTATAGAAGGTTTTTCGGGGTACAACCAAATCAAGATGTTCCCTGATAACAAAAAAACAGAGATCATTTCGAACACCAATTGGAACATATTGCTACACAGTCATGCCTTTCGATTTAAAGAATATTAGTGCCACCTATCAAAGAGCTATGAGCGTCATCTTTATAGACCATTTGCATAAGAGAGTGGAATTCTACGTCGACGACATCGCCGTCAAGAGCCGCTCTAAGGAAGATCATCTGCATGATCTGAGGACAGTGTTCGACCTGATGTGAGCGCACAATTTAAAAATAAATCCTACAAAATCCTTCTTGGACGTATCCAGCTAGAAGTTCTTGGGTTTCATCATTACTTCCCAGGGTATCCATATAGACCCTGAAAAGACGAAGGCAATCATGGAGATGGGTCCCCCGAGAAATCTCTGTGAACTCCGAGGCCTTCAAGGGAGGCTGGCCTACATCAGGAGGTTTATGTCTAACCTCTCCGGACGATGTCAACCATTCATCCACCTCATGAAGAAGGGCGTTTCATTCGTATGGGATGAAGAATGCCAACGCGCCTTCGACAGCATCAAATAATATCTAACGAACCCTCAAGTCCTAGTAGCCCCGGTTGCTGGAAGACCATTCCTGCTCTATATAAGAGCGATGGAACATTCCTTCGGTGCTCTGCTAGCACAAAATAATGATGCAGGCAACGAGCAGGCTATATATTACCTCAGCCGAATGATGATAGGGCCGGAACACCGATATACTACCATAGAAAAGGAGTGCCTTGCTCTGGTGTTCGCCATTCAGAAGACGTGACACTACGTCATGGGACAAACCATCCATGTCGTATTAAGAGTTAACCCCCTCAGGTTCCTCATGACCAAGCCAGGTGCACTCAGCTCTCGCCTCGCTACCTGGGTGATATTACTGTCCCCCTACCACATGATCTTCGTCCCACAGAAGGCTGTTAAAGGTCAAGCTCTGGCAGACTTTTTAGCAGCTCATCCAGGATCGGAGTCAAACAGAATAGACGAAGAGATTCCAGATCAGGTCGCCAATTCAAATGTGGCCTTTCATTATGCCGTATGGTGAATGTTCTTCGACGGCGCTTCAAAAACTGGGCCCAAGGGCAACATCGTCGCTGGAGTCGGAGGTGCTGATTTCTTCCACCGGGCTTGTGATCAATCGGGCTTATTCCCTCACGGAGCCCTGTTCAAACAATGTGGCCGAGTACAATGCTTTGGTCATTAGCCTCCGACTTGCAAAGGAGCTGGGCGTAGAGTACCTTGAAGCATACGGCGATTCACATCTAATTATTAACCAGATCCGAGGCTCATACGAAGTGCGACATAAAGACATGATCCCCTATCACCAAATAACGATCGACATCATCTCATCCTTGGAAGGGTTCTTTATAGAACACGTTACCAGGCTCCAGAACATTGAAGTCGATGCCCTAGCAGGCCTGGCCGCTTCCCTAGCGGTACCGAATCTTGCTCATCATCTGGTTGACATAATAGGCCGCGAGTTGGTCTGTCCCAGGAATAATGTTCAATGTGTTGAGAGTTACTCCGTGCTGACAGTCGACGAAGCACCAGACTGGAGAGAACCATTCATTGACTTCGTAGTCTACGACATTCTGCCAGAGAATCCGAAGGAAGCCACTTCTATAAGAAGACGTTCCCTCAGATTCTTCTACGATACAGAGATAAAAATGCTATATCGGCGATCATACGATGGATTACTGCTTCAATGTCTGTCAAATACAGAAGCCATACGTAAAGCTCATGATGGCATCTGTGGAGGCCATCAGCCTAGCCCAAAATTACAAGATCGCCTTTGCCGAATGGGCTACTACTGGCCCACGATGGTTGCCGATGTGATAGACTATACAAGAAAGTACAAAGCCTGTCAATTCTACACAGATTTCATCCACCAGCCATCCGAGTTTCTACATCCGACAGTGGCATCCTGGCCATTCGAAGCATAGGGAATGGACATCATTGGTCCGATCACTCCGCCTTCGTCCCGAGGACACCGCTTTATACTCGCAATCACAGATTACTTCTCCAAAAAGACGAAGGCTATTCCCCTGGCAGAAGTAAAGACTTCAAATGTGATCAGCTTCATCAAGCATCACGTCATCTATCGTTTTGGACTTCCCCGAAGGATCATCCACGATAATGGCCCGCAGTTCGCAAGCCACGCCTTCTATCGGTTTTGCGACAAACACCGAATCCAGAATATTGCTTCAACACCATACAACCCAGTGGCTAATGGTCTGGCTGAAGCGTTCAACAAAACAATCATCAAGCTTCTCAAGAAGTTTGTGTCATCAAACAAATACGACTGGAATGAAAAGCTCGACGAATACTTATGGGCGTACCGTACTACAGTACGGACGGCCACCAAAAACACACCATTCTCTCTAGTATACGAAAGTGAGGCAATTCTCCTACTTGAGACTCAAATCCCCTCACTCCGTGTCGCTCTCACCTACTGATTAACGACAGAGGATAATCACCATCGTCGACTACAAGAGTTGGAGGCCCTAGATGAAAAGCGCGAGTTAGCTCAACAACGAATCGAGCTGTACCAAGCCCGTATCTCCGGAGCCTTCAACGAGAAGGTTAAAATCAGAATATTCCAAGTGGGCGATCTCGTTCTGGCAGTTCGGAGGCCGATGGTTATGACTCACAAAACTGCCGGCAAGTTTCAGCCAAAGTGGGAAGGCCCGTTCATCATCGATGATATATTCTCCAATAGAGCTTACCGCCTCGCAAAACAAAATAGAGACTTGCTCATGTTGTCCATCAATGGCAAGTTCCTAAAGAAGTATTACGTCTGAAACGACATCCTCCAAATCTCCAAGGGTGTTGAGTTATGTACCCTCTGGTACCGCTGAACCTACATTCTGACTCCAAATATCCCAGATTGTTGAGTTATGTACCCTCTGGTACCGCTGAACTCACATTCCGACTCCAAATATCCGAGATTGTCGAGTTATGTACCCTCTGGTACCGCTGAACTCATATTCCGACTCCAAATTTCCTAGAATGATGAGTTATGTACCCTCTAGTACCGCTGAACTTACATTCTGATCCCAAATCTCTCAGATTGTCGAGTTATTTACCCGCAGGTACTGCTGAACTTACACTTTGGTCACTACAGATGAATCTATATCGCATCTTTTAGGTAGTAAGTCATGTATGATTATACCTCTGAACTTTCTTCCTAAAAGTGCTCCCTACTTATGATCCAATACCCGTACTTTCAGTGCACAAAAAGGGTAACAGATCCACAAATTCTCTGAAACAACCACGTCGATGTTACCTCTGAGTTGTTTCCCTTTTCAAAAATAAATTGCCCCTCACATAGAACTTCTACGTCCTTATTACCTCTGAGTTGTTCTATGTACCCTTCATGGAGCCCACTCCTGCCATGTCCTCCTTACCTCTGAGTGGGAGGGCTCCATCGAAGAAACCCTCATATTTACCATGTCCTCATTACCTCTGAGTAAGTATGTTGGTTCTCTCTCGTCTTATTATCCGTATTCAGAACCAGGGTAAGCAAAGGATAATAGGTCCACAAAAAGTCTCCCATTAGGGCAACTACTGCAAGCAATTTATAGAGCGAACGCATTCTGTTAATTCAAAATCAGTTACATTCACATGACTACATCTCATGAGCAAGCCAGAAAAGTTTTCCATCGTTTCATTCAGACAAGAGGAAAAAAAAGATTACATTGATGTCCAAAAGAAGTAAAACACAAACCACAGCTAAAGGCAGACAAAAATATCAAGACAAAAGACGGACATTTATGAGAGCCCATGAATCCTAGTTGTGGGGACGCATATACCAATCCCTCAACCATTTTTCATATGAAGGATCTACTTGAGCAAGATCCTTGTCCGGAGCAGGAGGATCAGAACTCCCAATTCTATCCCCTTCAGGCTGGAGCTCCTCCTTTACAGCAACTTCAATATTATGAGTGGTTCCCTCCCCTATAGGCGTCAGCTCTTCTTGTTGTTCCTCCTTTTTTGGTATCACCTATTCCTTAACAAGCGATGACTCTGGGTAGATGAAAGGAGGCAGCAGCTCCTCCTTCACAATGATCTCAGCCTTCGGCAGGGATGCTGCAAGAATCAAAGATAAAAGAAACAAAGTTAGAAGATGGCCAGGTGAAACTAACTTAGTATTTCGGGGCTTATGCGGATCTGTTTAGCGAAGCCTTATGCGGCACAGTTCAAAGGGGGGCTTAAGCGGTCCTGTTTGATGGGGCTTCATGCGGCTCCATTCAGAGGGGCTTATGCGGCTCTGTTCGACGGGTCATTATGCGGTTCAGTTTGCGAAGTATTTATACGGCCATTGGACAACTCCCATGCGGCTCGGACAGTGGGTATACCCCACATGCGGCTCGGACATGGGACGTACATACGGCCCATACAATTTGAACAGTTCGATGGAGACGAAGGACGCATTAAAGGCTTGTGCATAAAACATGCAACAGAGCCATCTTTGTTAGGGTTTGTGAAGCATACGATCCTCCCAAAGCCTTACCAGCAATAGTAGGGTGAACGTCGGGATGAACTTCAGGTGCCGCAGTCGACGTCGAAGCCGCTCCCTTACCCTTCGCCGTAGCTTTGGAAGTCTTGGGGGCCATCGTTGATCGAAGAAGAAGAATAAGAAGAGGACGACAGTTAGGGCAAGAAGAGCTTAAATCGGGAAAGAGAGTAAAGAGTTTCTTTCTCCAAATTACTCGTATTTGTAGGAGGACAAAGGGGGGCACGTGGACCGATGAACGCTCCGGGTCGTGTGTTGTAGGCAAAACCGACTCTTAGGATTTCGTCCCCTCTTATAAAGGAGATTCATCAAAGCCAAAATCCTAATATTTAATGAACCGACTCTTGGGATTACCCTAAAAAGACGACTTTAAATCGAAAAAATAAATCAAGGGCAATTAATGACGCCTACGTGGCAGAAAAGACAGTGTACGGCTAGAGCGGTCCATGCGGCCAAAATGGTCCATGCGGCCAGAGCGATCCATGCGGCTAGGAAGGTCATACGGCTAGGAAGGTCATACGGCTAGGAAGTCCATACGGCCAGGCAGTCCATGCGTCCAGGAAGGCCATACGGCTAAGAAGTCCATGCGGCCAGAACATCCTATACGGTCAGAAGAGCTTATGTGGACATAGACATGCTTCTTATTCAAATTATTTCAATTTTACAAATTGAAAACTTTGAAGGGGGTCTTGTAGAAGCATGGAAAAGAACAGAAAAATCTATACGGCTCAAAACAGATGGAGTCTCATGCGGTTCAAAGAAGCTCTCAGAGTCTCATACGGCTCAGGAGTTTTATGCGTGTCAAAGGACGCCAACCTAGCCATGCGGCTCGAACAAAAGCCACGTGGCCTTATGCGGCTCGCCTGTACAGCTGGCCATTAAGCAGCGGCCTCAATTAATGCTCTGACACAACAAGGCAGCTCTGACGTAAAAGTGAACTGACAGCTCTGATATAAAGCTGCAATAATGACTCTGACATAATGGTGTGCTCCTAGGGAAACGAAGAAAATCTCTATATGTCACGACCCGCACCCACTGTGACGGTACGAGGACGTAACAACGCCCAGCCTACGCCACAGTGTCGGCGGTAGAATGCTGTCCTAGGTCACAACATCTAACAGATAAGGGTAATAAACAGTTATACTCCCCGAATGGGGGTGACATAATAGAATATAACTCAACCACATCTAAGGTAGAGCATGAAAGGAAAGATAGATAAATATCCAAAAATGAAAACACAGAGATACAACACAGAGTTCTAAGGGTCTAAATAAGTACATATCCAAATAACATCTCAGAAACTCAATACAGAATCCAGAAAGATAAAGACATCCTAATCTAGGAAAGTATCATCAACTGCTAGTAGGTCCAAGCCACTAGTGATATCTAATGCTGCACCAAGAGGGGTGGACACCAGAGCCTCATCATTCACTATAAAATTTTCAACAGGTCCAGTCAGGATGGGAGTGAGCACATATCTCTCAACATTTCATAACAGGTTAGGAGTATAAATCATGCAATTGAGTAAAATACAGGAAGTGCTGAAAAGGAAGTACGAGTAAACAGGAGATATCTCAGTTTAACCAAATGAATCCCAGTTATTGAAAGCCATTCTCAGTTTTGAAAGCCATTCTCAGGTATAGGAACATCCCATACATAATTTGAAAAGGAAGAAATTCAGTGAATGATCACCCTTCATTCTAATCTCAGGTTTTTAACCAAAATGAATCCCAGTATCAACATGTATCAGGTGTACAGGAATTCGAAATCCAACTCATGTGTCAATTTCCGTTCTCACATCCAAAAATTAATTGAATTATAAAACTAAACCAAATGTGAACTATCAAACATGTGGGGGTTAATTAGCAGTAAGAACATCAACAAAACAGAGATTAAAAAGTTAAGAAAAATGCTGAAATAAAAAACAATGTATCAGAATGTATCAGCCAAGCCTTTACTCTATCATTCGAATCCTAAATATTCTATCAAAAACTAATCTAACATGTAAATCTAATTTAATAGAGATTATACATGATATTTAGAATCTAATTAGCAAATAAAAACACAATTAAAAGCATATAAATCGAACTAAAACAGAAACCAATATCCAGTGTACTGAACTGTACAGTACACGAACAGTGCAGGCACGAATTCGTGTCCGACACGACACGAGAGCTCGTGTCGCTCTGGAAAACTCGTGTCAGTTACGAGTACGACACGTGTGTCGAATTTCGTGCGTCGAAGTGTAGTGTGCACTGCACACCAAGCCCCGAGTAGCAGGGCATTAAACCTGCCAGCGCGCGCGTGTGGGCACCGCGTGTCCACGCGTCTGTGGCGACACGACGTGACACAAGAACGTTCTCAGTGCACAATAAATCCATAAGCGAGGTGTAGACCTAGCTTTTTATTCAAACACAATCCACAAAATCAAACGAAATGCCCTTTAAGGCATTTCGTCGAACACAATCAAACACACGCTGATACGTGTCCAATACGGACACGTAATGGACTCGAACCCTAGGGTTAGCTAGTCCTATAGCTAGGGTAGGCCTAGGGCATCCTAGAAATGCAATTAAACAGAAATTTCATGGAGTAAAATAGATTATACCTATTGATGTGCAAAGCTCACAAAAACCCCAAATGGAATGGTTCCTCAATCCACCAAAACTTCCCCAAATTGATTCCTTCATGAAAATACTCAATACCAATAGCATGTAGACTAATATTATGTCCTAATGCAATTGGTTTGGAGGATAAATGAATTAAAAAGGATTTTTTAGGGATTAGGGAAGATGGAGACTCACATCTACCAAAATAGCAAATAATTCCTAAGGAGGCTAGCCCTAATTCCTAGAAGCATTTAAATAGAGGGGAAGGGATCAATAGTGGCTGCCATGGGCTGATTAGGGTTACGTTTGGTTCATGTGTGGGCCTATGGGCTATTAAGCCTTAAGTCACAAGTCATGACTTGTGAAATCATAAGCCATTTCTAAATTAATTCAAATCCTAGTTTCTCCAAATTAATTCTAATGGGTTAATCCTCACTAACTTAGGTCAAGCTAAGGTTACTTAACCTAACCAAGTGGTCATGACCTAGGTTAATCTCTAGGTTAGTCTCCTAGTCAACACTAGTCAAAGTCAACTAAAACACCAAAATCAATTATACTAAAAATCACATTAATTATAATAAATATAATTAATACTATTAATCACTAACTATGGTTAGCTGAGACTAGCTATGACTAATCTAGGTTGGGTCCAAACCAAGTTAGGCTAATCACAATACATGACAATCAATTAAATAATATTAAAATCGCACCATTCTTAATAATATATTAAATTCCAAATAATATATAATAAATTCAATTAAATTCAAAATGATAAAAGTACCCTCGAACTGGAAATGATAAATGAAATACCCTAATCATATGACTAGGCTCTAGGTTAAGCTGTCTCTAGTGTTACACTATCAAAACACCAAAATCATAAGTCAAGATTTAAAATAGCTTTAAAATAATTTAAAAATTACCAAAAATTATATCATAATTTAAAATATTATTATTAAAAGATTAAAATTACATAATTTTAAAATTACCCTCATTTGGAAAACTGGATGGTACACTATAGCTGGCACAATCCATCAAATCCCAAAGTCTTCTATAAGGCTTTGACATGTGGCCAGCCGCATGCGGTTCAGGTGGAAGCCACCCCCATGCGGCCGCTACTCTCATGTGGCTTGGATTATGGGGACCATCTCCATGCGGCTCAAATCCTGAGAAGCCAGCCCCATGCGGCCGCTACTCTCATACGGCTCGGATTATAGGGACCATCTCCATGCGGCTCAAATGCTGAGAGGCCATGCCCATGCAGCCTTGACACGTGGCCAGCCTTATACGGTTCAGTTGGAAACCCCCCTCATGCGGCTCAGATTTTGGAAGCCACACCTATGCGGCTGCCACCTTCATACGGTTCAAATCCTGAGAAGCACCCTCATGCGGCTCTGTCAAGACACCCTGTCCCTATGGCTCGCAGTTAGAACACGTGGCAGAAGATCAGTTTCCCCCGTATCCCTATGGCTCACAGCAGAATGATGGTTGGACACGTGGCACCAAATCAATCAAGATTTATCAACAAATCCCAACAACCAGATTTAGTACAATCATCATAATTACCCGGATCAAATTAAATTTATTGTAATCAAGCAGATTGAACATGTGGCAGGCGATCCGAGCTTGTCATAATAAATCACGAAGATTCATGGTGATCAGCATTAATTGCCCATATGGATTTGGCGCAATCAACATTAACTGCCCAGATTTGTTGCAATCAAGATCAACGGCCCAGATTAATTGCCAACAAGATAGGATCAAGAAAAATGGTAATTAATCCCCAAACCACCGATTTTTCAAAAGGGTAATCATTGCAAACCCTAATGATCACACCCCACTCCTATAAATAGCAAGGTGACATTCTCTTGCAGAAAAGAAAGAGAGATCCCCGGCTGGACATACAGAGAGAAAAAGGCACGTACAGAAGAGTCTTCCCACACATTTCGAGAGCATTTCTTCATCAGAGCCAAGGCTATGTCCGATCGTCCAAGGAGTAAGACAGAGCTGCCGTCGCTTTCCCGAGCCTCTACCGTTACCTCCAGAATCAAAAATAAATAATCGTACTTAGATTGATGTACCTAGGTTTTCATTCCTAGGCTTTCTTTGTACGAGCGAGTTTGTATTATGAGTCTAAGTTCAGTCCTCCTATAAAATTGTTCTGCACTTTTACAATCAATGGAAAACAACTTAGATTTTTCTCTTCTCGAGCTAGAATACCATTATAAGAGAGTTACGAGAGAGTAAAAAAAATCTCCTATATATTGATGTTTACGAGAGTGATTGGCCAATTACAGTAACACACATGCTGCATTTTCCATCAGGGAATGAGAGATTGAAAGCAACAACATATAGAGTTGTATTTCGGAAGAAGAACTCGTACAAACTCTTTGTGAACAAAGAGTTTATAGGAGTTCGTCTTCTTCCGAAATACAACTCTATATGTTATTACCTTCAATCTCTCCTTTCCTGATGGAAAATGCAGCATGTGTGTTAATGTAATTGGCTAATCACTCTCGTAAACATCAATATGTAGGAGATTTTTTTTACTCTTTCGTGACTTTTTTACAATAGTATTCTAGCTCGAGAAGAGAAAAATCTAAGTACAGTTGTTACTAAACCATCCACCATGCTAATCTGATACGGCCGATACATATCCGATACGGCCGATACCTATCGGATATGGCCGATACCGAATCGATAAGGCCGGTACGAATCCTAGCTATACGGCTGATGCATTTCGGATAGGACGATACCAATTCGCTAAGGTTAATACCATCCGATATGACCTATACCAAACCGATATACCGATACTAATCTGCTACGATCGATACTAAGTACATACCGATACCGATACCGATACCGATACCGATAGTTTGATACCGATACCGATACCGATAGTGCGATACTGATACCGATAGTCTGATACCGATAGTACGATACTGATACCGATAGTGCGATACCGATAGTTCGATACCGATATCGATAGTCCGATAGTCCGCTAGCGATACCGATAGTACGATACCGATACCGATAGTTTGATACCGATACCGATAGTTCAATACCGATACCACTAAGTCCAAATGATCCCTCTTAAGCGTCGAGCATGTTATACACGGTTCGACTTGACGAGTCAGTATATATATATATATATATATATATATATATATATATATATATATATATATATATATATATAATTCATGGTTTAAAGTATCGGCGGATATCGATCCGATACCGACCGATACCAAATATTGACCGATGCCGACATTGGGGGTCTTTGTTCCGGTCAATTCGGCAAAGAAAATTAAACAGCATAGGAATAGTCCGATACCGATATTGTGAACCTAAAGCATAATAAGGTTGTAAAAGCATGTAAAAGAATCCGATACTACCGATAATTATTTGATTCCCAATACCAAAAAATCTGATACTCCGATCCGCAACTGCCGATACTACCGATATCGCCGATACCAATACTCATAGGAAAAGTCTGATACCGATTCTGATACCGATACTTTGAACCTTTATATATATATATATATATATATATATATATATATATATATATATATAAATTTAACTAACTAACATTTACTACTTAAATAGCATAATGCTAACTAAAATTAACTAACTAACATTTACCAATTCTGATACCGATACTTTGAACCCAGATATATATATATAGCTAAAATTAACTAACTAACATTTACTAGTTAAATAGCATAATGCTAACTAAAATAAACTAATTAACATTTACCGATTCCGATACCGATTTCGATACCGATAATTATTTGTTTCCCTACGCTTCTTCTCCATCTCTCCCAGTAAACCCTAACCCTAATATTTTTATATATTTTCTAAACAAATAAAACTATTAATAACAATAATAATAATAATAATAATAATAATAATAATAATAATAATATAAATGCATATGCATTTATATACATATCATAAACAACACTCAAATATACATTATATTGAAAATATTTAAACCCTAACCCCCGTCGCCCCTCCCACCACCCGTCGCCCCCCAGCCTCGTACTGTCCCGCGTGCGCCACCCCCTCCGCCCCCCGCTGCCCCGGAGCGCGCTGCAACTCGCCGCCCGCCGCAGCCCCGTACGCGGTCGCCGCAACCCTGTGCTGCCCCTTACGCGCCACTGCCCGCCACAGCCCCACGCTACCCCCCGCGTGTGCTGCCCCACGATGCCCCCGGTAGCCTACGACACCCACGACCACAGAGAGAGAAGAGAGAGAGATTACCTTTGGGAGAGAGAGAAGAGAGGTCGCCGATCATCGCCGCGGGAGAGAGAGAGAGAGAGGAGAGTGAGGTCGTCGACCGTCGCGGGAGAGAGAGAGAGAGAAAAGAGAATGAAATTTGGAGCAAATAAAAAGTTATCTCTATCGTTTCAATTTAAGTCTGGACTCTTTATTTAGCGACGGACTTGCGTCGTATTTTATCCGTCGCTAATCCGTCGCTCTATTTGATACTTGCCGATGGACTATCCATCGCTACGTAGTCGAAGAATTGTCCTGCCACTTCTCCCAACAATTTCTATCAAATAATCAACTGCATATCGACGGCTGTGTATTCGTCGCTAAGTCTCCGACGACCTAGCGACGGATGAGTGACCTTTTCTCCCGCTTAAAATGAAATAAAAAATGTATCGGCATGTCATCGGTACTCCGCCGGCTATTTGCCGCAAATCCGTCGCTAACGTCGACGAAAATTTTCCGTCGCTAAGAATCCATCGCTAATTGACTGTATTTTGGTAGTGGGAGGATCAGTAAAGGACAATTGGTTGTTCAAACTATAGGAAATTGGGTTCTATGATAGGATTGTAGTGGGCTTGGAGTAATGGACCGGGCTTGGGCCTAGTTTTAGTTGAACAGATTGAAAATTAGTTTCAAATTAATATACTTTACTTTGGTTTTAGTTTAATGAATATTTTAGGTGATTTAACATATTGTGGTGGGTTGGGCTTACTGTTTTAGTAGATTCATACAATATGTTTATATGAGTAAATAGAGTCTCTAAGCTTATTATATAGATTATAATTGCATGAGTTCTAACTAATAATATAAATATCTACGTAAAATTTTATATTAATGATTTTCATAATAAATATATATATTGTAAATACTTTTAACATAAGGGTATATTATGGTCTTGGATGATGATAGATAATTTTTATTGGATTTTATTTCTATTAGATTTATAAAAATAAATGGCTTTTATATCAAAAGTATATTTGACAAATTAGGGTTTAGCCTTAAAAAAATACTTTTGTATATTTTCAAATTAGTTATCAAAAATTATTTTCTCTAGTAGAGTATAGTTCATGTATCATAATTAAATTCTAAAGAAGGTTATAAATAAATCTGCTATGGATTTTATTATATATAAAAGATGTGGGCTTTATAATTTGGACTTTATGGTTATTTTACTTTTGTAATAAAGTTGGGCTATTTTTTTAATGGGTTTTATAGTAGGCTTTTATGTATATGAATAACTTTTGGATTACTTAGGGCCTTTTGGTTTAAATAAACTAATAATGGAATTTTAATATGTTTCTCTAAAGTAGACATGACAACCTTATTTGAGGGTATATAAATATATGCATATGGTATATATATTGACCTTGAAGGTAAATATATGTATATTTGGTTTATATCTAAATATAGAATATTCATGTATATATTTTCATCATAACTTGGCTTTAACGGGTTTATATATATGTTTTGGGCTTTTGTTTAGAGAATACATATAGGTATGTGGGCTTTTACTCCTAATAAGGTATAAGGGTTTTAAATAAGAAATCATTTTTTTTCCTAAATCAAATTCTCCTTAGATTAGATTAATTCTTGATCACGACTAATTGTAATTCTCATCTTTTGTGCATCTGAATTTCTTCATACCGTGCCTAACCAATTGCACTATTCTGGGCTCAACAGAAATATCAGTTTCACCAGCATAGGACCTCAGGCGAGTACATCTTCGATAGTTTTTATATTTGATTATCTCTATGACTCGTATACATAGTAGTGTTTTACATTGATATCCTACTGATTCTTGACACGATGTTATACGAGATAGTAGTTATGGATTCTTTACATGTTGTTCATGACCAATTTATTATCGTGTTCGCGACCTATTTGGATCCATGAGTACTGGTCGGGCGGAGAAATACTCTAGACATATAAACAAACCTAAATTATTCGTGCCTAATAGCAATCGCACACCTCACGTGCGACGTGCCGGATCTTATTCTTGCCTAATAGCAGTTGCACATTTCATGTGCGGGGTGCCAGATTTAGCCTTAGCTGTTTACATGTCGAAGTAGTATTTCAACTCACTAGATAGGTACAGTGTCTGGTTCTACAGTATATATTGCTAGTTACAGGTCTACTCCATTTTCGTACTCATTTGTCTTGTTCACTATGCTCAGTTTCTGTCATGATTCTATACTTGTCTTTTCGTCGTGTATTTCATTGCTATTTACAGATTTATGAATTTTGTATTCTGTTGTGAGATTGTACTCGTTTTATTCCTGACTGGAAACCAATATTTTTCAGGTTAGCCGTGGCTTCTTTAGCATTAGGAGATTCGGGTGTATTTGCAGGCCAAACCTAGAGATTAGATAGCTATGTGTAGTCATTTCAAATATGTAAGGACATTGTACTTTCTTTGAATATAATTCTTGTAAATGTTGTAATCTATTAGAACTGTGAATGAGCAATAAAGTTTATTTTTAGTATTTATTTATTGCATGCTTGACAGCGTTCTACTGCCGACTCTGCGGCGTAGGCTGGCTTGGACACGTCTCGTATCCGAAAAGCGGGTGCGGGTCGTGACAAGTTTTTATGGTGGCTCATACAGGTCAGTCTTCGCAAACTGTGCGAACTCGTGGTAGTATCATATTAGTCATACTACTGCGAGCCTGCGACTAGGAAATGCTCATTCACAACTAAGAGTAATTCAATTTTAAGAGAATGGTTAGGACTAGGAGTCCCAAATTTAATTCGACATTTGGGTAGTTATGGTTACTACAAAGGTCTCATTAGATGACTTTCATAGAAGGATACACTATCGTATTTTGATTCAACGGTATTTCTAAGGAGGGTAGATTCATAACCCTCTTTCCGAAATTTTAGAATATCCTTTTATTTACTTATTTGAATTAAATATGATTTTTAGATTTTAGAAATATTTAATTTAATTAATTATTATTATGGAATATCTTAGTCATGGTTAAACTTTGGAATGCCAAATGACTAGAAATAATGGCACGGATAGTGCAGTAGCATGCTTTGACTAGTGTATTAGTTGTGGTTGGGACGATCGAACAATAAGTGGGTTCAAACTAGGAAAACTATGCCAAGTTGTGACTTGACCCAAAATATGTGTATATATTTATTTATTTATTACTAGGATTATTGGCTTTTAGAAATTTTGATTGTCCCAAACTAGCCCAAACCCAACCCAAGCCATTATAGTCATGTAGTACGACCGACGACATCCATGTAGATATATGGATATGTATACATAGTGGTAGTCCATTTTGGACTTGTAAATAATTTCTATAAATCATATATTGAATATAATATATGTATTGTTGCTATTTAAATTTACATTTTCTTGGAAATATGATAACCTTCTCTTAGAATGATATTGTGAGATTTTTGGAATTTTTGGGATTTACTTAGGCTCTTCGTATATACTTGTGTATAAATATGTTCATAATAGGTAGATATAGTGCTTTATACATATTTTTCCCTCGATCTTGAATATTATAGAAATATAAATTTATGTTTATATTCCTTATTGCCTTCGGTCATTTTCTCCCCAATCATGATCATTTGTACGACTTTATCTTATGTCTCTTCTAAACACCGTCATATCATAAGTTCTTACCACTTATATTCTTTTTCTTGGGTCTAAGGAATTTTTTTTAAATAACTTTTCCTTCAATTGCCTATTAATCTCGAGTTAAGTTTTTGGATTCAAAGCTTCCTCTCAATCGTAGAATGTGGAATATCAGTGAAATGAGGATTATAAAATTTTACTCATTTTGACTTCGATCATTATCTTTTCTACAATTGTTTCTCCTTTCAAGAAGATGATCTTATACTTGAAGAACAGATACGTACACTTTTTTTATATTTATCAACTTGTATGATATTTTAAACTCCTTTGATATTCTTGGAGATATAGTTGGAATAATTTTGATGACTTGCGATAACCAGACAGCAGCGTACTGTCGTCACTTATTTCAATTATCGAGACTGCGGGTTCACTGCAGCCAGCAGCGCACTGGCGTAGCATGACCCCTAAGTTAAAATAATTTCAAGTAAGCATGGGGGATCGAATATTATTAAAATTACGTCTTGTTTGTCTTATATCATCCTTGAGTTGTTATGTCAAGTTTAGATAGAGTTGATAGGGTATTCGTTACCGTAACATAGCTTGAGTTATGGAACCAAGGGTTTAATGTAGCTAGCTATACACTGGCGAGGCATAAATTCTCGGTAAAATACTTCGATTATGTTTATGAGTTTCGAATACCATAGCGACTACGTCTTATTGGCATGTAACTATAAGTTTTCAAATAGATTTGTGCTTGTTCCTAGTCACAATCTTCTCAATAAACCGGTAATTCTCCCTTTCTTTCTTATCCTTCTATTTTTCATATTGTCATCTTTTAATGTAATTTTGACTAGATTCCTAAACTTATCTAGATTTTGATTTGAAACTCGTGCCTAAATAATCGTGGATAAATATTTTAAGCATATCGAAACGATTTTTGGAGTTGATCATCCTTGAACAATTTCGATCATGACTAGACTTCTTTTATTATATTTCGATCGAGTCAACTCGTATCCTTTCCTAGGTTTGATTCTATGAACATGCCTACACAATCGTTCGTGTCGAAACGATTTCGATTGGATCGTCCTTAAATACTTTTGATCACGACCAAACTATTCGATTCTATTTCGATCGTGCTAATTCGCCTGTCATCCTTGAATTCGATTCCACGATCGTGCCTAAATAATTTTGTTCAACTAGTTGTTCGTACCAAGATGATTTCAATTTTGATCGATCTTAAACCATTTTATCAGGACTAAATCATAACCGTGTCTATAATTTCAACTAAATCATAGCTAAGGTTATACCTTCGTTCCAACCACGGTCATGACTATTTTGATCATGATCATGCTCGTGCCAACTTTCTATTTTTACCCTACTTGGATGACAAACGCGATTGATCTTGATCGTGATTGTATGTTAAATCATCTCTAAAAGACTATAACCATGTTCAGATTTTATCTAAAATTCTATTCATTTCTTAGCAATTTTAGTCATGACTAGACCATGTTGACTATAATTTGTTTGTGCCAAACCATTTCAACTTTTTATCGTCCTTCAAAACATTTTTGGTTGTCGACTAGACAATTTTAACCAAAAGTTGATCATGTCAAATCACATTTTATTTTGTTTAGTACATTAATTATATCCGTGATTACACGTGGCTAACTTAAATGAGGAATCATATCATTCTCCCGATTATGTCAACTGTCGTTCTCCTCGCTTGAAACCTTGCTTCTTGCCTATATTCCTTGTCGTAACTAATCATGGCCTTTAGAATTTTTAGGAGAAAATATTTCTAAGGTGGGTAGGTTGTAAGCCCACTTCCTGGATTTTTTAAAGAAAATATGTTTTGTTTTATTTAAATAACTTCTAGTTAGGAAATAGATTTTATATTTTACCTCTATAGAGGATATTTGAGGACGACAAAAGCTTTATCATACAATATAAAATTTAAAATTTATAAAATAATGTTTAAATTATTTTCTATTAATAGTGTTAATTAAATTCATTTTGTTATATTATAACTAGTTTGATTTAGTTTTGGACTAACAAATAAATGTAATGGTTCGATGTTATATACAATATTTTACAAGTCATTTGATAAACTTATCACTCACTTAATTATTATTGTACTATATTTAGAATTGGTCAAATTATTATTTTTTCACTATTATGGAATGATTTTGACTTATTAGATTCAATATTTATTGAAAATCTTAGAAATATTTGATCATCCTAGCCCTTAAATTCGAGGACAAATTTATTCTTAAGGTGGGTAGATTTGTAACCCCTCTTTCCGAATTTCCAAAACTTATTTTTGTATATTTTATTTTAATTATCTTATTTTATAATTTTTCGTGTATCGAATGTTACGATATTATTTTCCTTCTCCTCAGATTGGTCAAAGCATTGTTCTTGAAGTTTTTGGAATTACAAGAAACGTGGGTTGTCATTTTTGGACTTCCAAACTACCGGCTTCAAGAGCAAGTGAAAACCTTATTTTGTCAATAAAGATATTTCTGCTTAATCTATTTTCAAATTAGGATTTTGATTAAATCAAAAATATATTTAAATTATTTCATGGAATCAAATGATTTGTTTAGATACAAATGACTATTATTTGCATTGGATTTATACCTATATATTTAAATTATTTGCTAGCAACAAATATTCTTCCAAAGTATATTTGGGTGGCAAAGAAATTGTCATCTTATTTTAAATAATTTGATATGGATAGAAAGATATTTTAAAGTTTATTTTAAATGATTTGATATGGGTATAAAGATATTTCAAAGATTGTTTCATCTAGTCGTACCATGATTTGAATTCAAAAGCATATGTCTCATAATATTACTCGATATTAAGTCTTATCATAGGAGTATTATTTTAAGTGTTAAATTTAGATCTGGCCATATTTATATTTAAATAAAAATATAGTATCATTTTTAAATTATTATGGATTGATTTTTATTGGATTCAATATTATATGAGCCTATAAGATTTATCCCAAAGTTCAAGTCTACGTAATTATGCATATTTTATCTTGACACTTTACTCTATATCTCTAATCCTCTATTCTTCTATCCGCACACATGAGAACAACTGTGCTTCCATATCAATATAATCTTCTCCTTCCCGAGATCTCACCTCCGCCCTTTTCCCACAACCAACGGCAACACCAGACCCAAAAATCCACCACCACTAAATATCTACTCGCCTGACCACCGCTCGTCGCCACACTCCGCTAAGCCGCCGCCCCATGGATCCGTACAGCCGTACGCCGGCACCCTCCAAGACCCATCATCATCACCATCAAACCACAAGCATCTCACCATCCTCATCCGCAGAACCTCCAACACCATATCCGTGTTCGTTCGTGTCTGTGTCCAGAACAATGATCACCACCACAACCGTGTTCGGACCTATGTGTACGTGTCCTTTACATCGCGTTCCATTACAGTACATTACCACCGTACAACATAGTCGCTCCCCGGCAATCCGACCGGACCCACCAAACCAAATTCATGACCACCATCACATACCTCCCGGGACCACCACCGCCGGCAATAAAGCTACCTCACGCACCGCCCCTGCCTCGTGGCAGATTCGAGCGACCAATGTTCGCATGACCACCGTCGCGACTGGGAGTCGCCATCAGCCCGCCAAGTACTGGGGGAGCTAGCAAGTGGCCGTCCCGCCGCACGATGCCACGCGGCCTGCACCTGGACTCGCTAATGCCGCGTTCGACCGAGCGTAACCCCTGGTCGTACGGAACAGTCGCTCCTTTCCGCCGCCGACTTGGCCGACCGCGCCTAGCGAGGCGTCCACCCCCACCACGTGACCCACGCAGCGCCGCTTCCTTCCGACTGGGCCGATCCCGACAAGGATGAACCTCCTCCATAGCGGCTTCATCTCCGGCCGTGCCGAGGCCCTGCTACTCCCCACTCCGGCGTCGTGCCCAACGCTGCCTCCTCACCGACGAACAAACGAGCACCCGTCTGGGGTGAGCACCGGCACCGCCTCGTCCCTCTTTCGTGTCGCCATGCCGACAGTGCCTAGCCAAGCGCTGCTCCTCCGCTCAGCTACCACCATGCCCCGTCGAGCCCGTGAGACCCATGGCCTCTTCCCGCCGAGCCGTCATCACCGTCGTCGCCGCTGCCTCCAGCTCCGCCTCCGACGTGCACGGTGGAGACAACCCTCCTTCTCTTCCGGTGAGCTCTAAACCCCTTCTTCCTCAGTCTCCTTCTTTCCCTTTCCTTCTCCAAATAAATATCCTAAAGAAAAACCCTCTCCTTGTCCCCTTTTGCTTTTATTGTTATTAATTTCAAGTTTAGGTGTTAATGTGGAGGAGCAGTAAAGGACTATTGGTTGTTCAAACTATAGAAAATTGGGTTTTGTCATAGGATTGTAGTGGGCTTGGAGTAATGGATCGGGCTTGGGCCTGGTTTTAGTATAACAGATTGAAAATTAGTTTGAAATTAATAGACTTTACTTTGATTTTAGTTTAATGAATATTTTAGGTGATTTAACATATTGTGGTGGGTTGGGCTTACTGTTTTAGTAGATTCATATAATATGTATATATGAGTAAATAGAGTCTCTAGGCTTATTATATAGATTATAATTGCATGAGTTCAAACTAATAATATAAATATCTACGTAAAATTTCATATTAATTATTTTCATAATAAATATATATATTGTAAATACTTTTAACATAAGGGTATATTATGGTCTTGGATGAGGATAGATGATTTTTATTGGATTTTATTTATATTAGATTTATAAAAATAAATGGATTTTATATCAAAAGTATATTTGACAAATTAGGGTTTAGCCTTAAAAAAATGCTTTTGTATATTTTCAAATTAGTTATCAAAAATTATTTTCTCTAGTAGAGTGTAGTTCATGTATCATAATTAAATTCTAAAGATGGTTATAAATAAATTGGCTATGGGTTTTATTATATATAAAAGATGTGGGCTTTATAATTTGGACTTTATAGTTATTTTACTTTTGTAATAAATTTGGGCTATTTTTTTAATGGGTTTTATAGTAGGCTTTTATGTGTATAAATAAGTTTTGGATTACTTAGGGCCTTTTGGTTTAAATGAACTAATAATGGAATTTTAATATGATTCTCTAAATTAGACATGACAACCTTATTTGAGGGTATATAAATACATGCATATGGTATATATATTGACCTTGAAGGTAAGTATATGTATATTTGGTTTATCTCTAAATACAGAATATTCATGTATATATTTTCATCATAACTTGGCTTTAACGGGTTTATATATATATGTTTTGGGCTTTTGTTTAGAGAATACATATAGGTATGTGGGCTTTTACTCCTAATAAGGTATAAGGGTTTTAAATAAGAAATCATCTTTTTTCCTAAATCAAATTCTCCTTAGATTAGATTAATTCTTGATCACGACTAATTGTAATTCTCATCTTTTGTGCATCCGAATTTTTTCATACCGTGCCTAACCAATTTCACTATTCTGGACTCAACAGAAGTATCAGTTTCACCAGTATAGGTCCTCAGGCGAATACATCTCCGATAGTTTTTATATTTGATTATCTCTATGACTCTTGTACATAGCAGCATTTTACATTGATATCCTGCTGATTCTTGACACGATGTTACACGAGATAGTAGTTATAGATTCTTTATATGTTGTTCGTGACCAATTTATTATCGTGTTCGTGACCTATTTGGATCCATGAGTACTGGTCGGGCGGGGAAATACTCTAGACATGTAAACAAACCCAAATTATTCGTGCCTAATAGCAGTCGTACACCTCACGTGCGGCGTGCCGGATCTTATTCTTGCCTAATAGCAGTCATACATTTCATGTATGGGGTGCCGAATTTAGCCTTATCCGTTTACATGTCGAAGTAGTATTTCAACTCACTAGATAGGTACAGTATCTGGTTCTACAATTTACATTGCTAGTTACAGGTCTACTCTATTTTCGTACTCATTTGCCTTGTTCACCATGCTCAGTTTCTGTCATGATTCTATACTTGTCTTTTCGTCGTGTATTTTATTGCTATTTACAGACTTATGGATTTTGTCATTTATTGATTCTGTTGTGATATTGTACTCGTTCCATTCCTGACTGGAAACCAATATTTTTCAGGTTAGCCATGGCTTCTTTAGTATTGGGAGATTTGGGTGTATTTGCATGCCAAACCTAGAGATTAGATAGCTATGTGTAGTCATTTCAAATATGTAAGGACATTGTACTTTCTTTGAATATAATTCTTGTAAATGTTGTAATCTATTAGAACTATGAATAAGTAATAAAGTTTATTTTTAGCATTTATTTATTGCGGGCTTGACAGCGTTCTACCGCCGACTCTGCAGCGTAGGCTGGCTTGGACATGTCTCGTATCCGAAAAGCGGGTACGGGTCATGATAATGGGTTAGTCTATACTACGCCGATCACAACCTCAGACAGATCCAAATTAGACAAAGAGAAACGATCTCACTCCTCCGATTCTTCCTCATGGGACTCGGATACTAGTATAGGGGATGTCCATCGACTGACTCTATATGTCAACATAGTGACGACTGAATTTCTAGAAGACGGTGATAACTTTATCAAGGCTTATGAGAATGAACCTTGGACACAAAAGATAGATACTCAATAGAAACTTCACTTCGAACAGCGTGAACCACCCACTGAGGACGAACTAATCCAGATCGACGTCGGAGATGAAGCTTCTCCAAGGCCAATCTTTATCAGCGAGAGCCTTTCTAAGGCAGACAAATAAGACTTGATTCATTTTATTAAAGAGTATATTAATGTATTCGCCTAGAGCTATGAAGATATGCCCGTACTAGATCCTCATATTTCTACTCATGAGCTCAATATTTTGTCGGATGCCAAGCCTTTTAAACAGCAACAGCGACGAATCCGACTAATATGATGGACGCTATAGAAGCTGAAGTCAAGAAGCTCTTCGCCTGCAGCTTTGTTAGGGAGGAACAACATCCCGACTAGGTAGCTAATGTCGTCCCAGTTATGAAGAAGACAGGAAACGTTCGAGTCTGCATCGACTTCAGAGACCTCAATGCAGCTTGTCCCAAAGATGAGTTTCCTCTTTCCATCACTGATGTCATGATCGACAACATCTGCAGGTTCCAACGAATGTCTTTTATGGACGGATTCTCTAGTTATAATCAGATCAAGATGAATCCTAAAGATGAAAAACACACATCCTTCTGCAGTCCTCTGGGAGTTTACTGCTACACAGTCATGTCGTTCGGTCTCAAGAACACTAGTGCCACTTATCAGCGGACCATAAGTAGTATTTTTCGTAAAAATTTACGAAAAATAGTCGAATGCTATGTCGACGATATTTTTGTCAAAAGTCATTTAAAGGAAGATCACATCCAAGACCTGAAGACTATCTTCGATCTAATGCGTCAACATCAACTCAAGATGAATTCCACCAAGTCATTCCTGGTTGTCTCTAGTGGCAAATTTCTCAGATTCGTTATTACCTCTAAGGGTATAAACGTTGACCTCGATAAAGTCAAAGCCATTCAAGAGATGCGTCCTCCACGCAACCTAAAAAAGCTACGAGGATTCCAAGGACGACTTGCCTATATGAGGAGATTCATCTCAAATCTCTCCGGATGCTGCAAACCATTTACTCAATTAATGAAGAAAGGTGTATCTTTCGTTTGGACTGATGAATGCCACCAAGCATTTGGAGACATTAAGCAGTACTTGATGAACCCTCCAGTCTTAGTTCCTCCGATCACAGGAATACCCTTCCTGATGTACGTTCGAGCAATGGATCATTCTTTCAGTGCCCTTCTAGTCCAAAAGAACAACGAAGGCCATGAGCAAGCAATCTATTATCTCAGTCGCACAATAATTGGTGCTGAACACCGATACTGTTCGGTAGAAAAAGAGTACTTAGCCTTGATATTTGCCATCCAGAAGATGCGTCATTACATCACGGGCCAAACCATCCATATCATCTCTAGAGTCAATCCTCTGCGAGTACTGATGAAAAGCCTAGTACACTCAATTCTAGACTTGCTACATGGGCGATACTGCTAGCACAGTATGATATGGTCTATGGGCCACAAATGTTTGTCAAGGGTCAAGCCTTAGCTGACTTCTTGGATGCTCATCCAGTTCCTGAAACTTCAAAAATCTACGACGAAATTCCTGATGAAACTCTAGAGTCTAACACGACTTCGGAAAGAATACTCGCTTGGTGTCTATTCTTTGATAGTGCATCTAGAATTAGACCAAACGGTATTATCATTGCTAGAGTAGGGATTGTCCTTGTATCCCCAGCAGGGCCAGCCATTCAAAGACCCTATTCTCTGGACGAGTCATATTCTAACAATGTTGTCGAATATAATGCTTTTCTTATCGGTCTCCAGTTAGCTAAGCAGCTGGATATCGACTATCTTGAAGTATATGGAGACTCTAAGCTGATCGTCAATCAGGTTAGAGATATGTACGAGGTCTGACACCAAGATCTCATTCCCTACCAAGAAGCAGCAGTTAAACTTGCTATGTCATTCAAAGGTTTCTTTATTGAGTATGTACATGAAATACAGAAGCCGATGCACTCGTTAATTTAGCAACAGTATTAGTTGTTCCTATGAAAAGGCAATAATTAATTGTCATCGCCAATCGAGAATTATTATGTGTCAAGAATAATCTGAATATTAAATTTAGTAATGCGGTCGAGATTTGTACTACCAGTAAAGATTGGAGGACTTCCTTTATTGACTTCGTAGTACATGACATCCTGCTAGAAGATCCTAAAGAAGCAACGACAATTCGTCGTTGATCACTTCGATTCAATTACAATCACTCGTCCCAGACACTCTACCGTCAATCTTTTGACGGCATGCTTCTGCGTTGCCTCGCAGGTGATGAGGCAAAATAGATATTTCGTGAAGCTCATGATAGTGTCTGCGGTGCACATCAGTCTGGTCCTAAGCTACAAGACCGTATTAGACGCATGGGATACTATTGGCCTACCATGGTGTCGGATGCAATTGAATATGCAAGAAAATTACTACTAAAATACAGCAATTTGGCGATGGAAGATTAGCGATGGATAGTATCCGTCGGCCCTAGCGACGGCCTCGCGACTACCTTGTGACTTACTACCGTCAGAAAGCAATAGATATTTTTTTAGTTTTTTGCGTCAAAATCAGTCGCACCTCCGTCGCTCACTTGACGAAGATTTAGCGACGGATTCAAGTCTGTCACTAATATATCCCAAATTGTAGCGACAAAATCTGAAATAAATGGCGCGCTAAGTTAGCTTCTATGTGGCGACGGACGTTCCATCGGTAATCTAGTGGGTATTTAGCGACTACCTACCGACGGATATATCCGTCGATAATCCATCGCTAAATACTGTAACCTAACTTAAATTGAACCGACGGTGGGGGAGGGATTTTTCATTCCCCCCAAAAAACTCTTTCCCTTCCCCTCTCTCTCTCTCTCTTTCTCTCTCTCTCTCTCCGGCGAGCTAGTGGGTACCCCATTTTTCGGCAAAGCTCTCTCCGACGGGATATCGCTCTCTCAAGTATGCTCTCTCTCTCTCCCTCTCTCTCTCTGTTTAGGGTTTCGGGTTGGTGGGGGGTGGGTCGGTTGTCGCTCGGGCCAGCGGGGTGGGGGAGAGGGAGTGGGGGTGGGGGAAGGTTGTTAAGGGCGGGGGGCAGGGTAGGGTTTAGGGTTTCGGGGCAGGGGTAGGGTTTCGGGTGGGGGATGGGCTGGCTATCGCGGGGGGGGGGGGAGGGGGTTGGTCGGCTGTCGCGGGGGCCGGTGGTGAATGGGTGAAACCAAAAGCTCCCAACCTCACACACATACACACACCATGATTAGCCCTCTCTAACTATAGGTATGTCTCATTACCTACATTAGCTCCCAACCTCACACACACACACCATGATATGAACAGCGGCCAATTGGCTACTGCTCTGCTACAGGCCAAATTGGCCAAAACCAAAAGCTCTCAAGAGCACTCATACAAATATAAACCGAGTGGCCAATATATTCTAGGCAAACACACACACACCATGATATGAACAGCGGCCAATTGGCTACTGCTCTGCTACAGGCCAAATTGGCCAAAACCAAAAGCTCTCAAGAGCACTCATACTAATATAAACCAGTGGCCAACTCATTCTAGGCAAACCCAAGACATGGCCAAGTGCTACTAGTGCAACTTCTACTGCTACTACTAAGCAACCTATGCTGTAATACAAATGCAGCCTGCCACTAGAGGGCCAAACCTCCCTCGCTGTAGTGTAGTGCTTGTACTGCCTACAACACCCTTTCTGGTCCTGATAGGACCTGACCAAGAGGCCCTGCCACGAGGTTAGGCAAGGTGCTGCCTGCCTACTGTAGGTCAACCACACTTACTTGCCACTGGGTGGCTCAACAGGGGTGAATCCCCTGTCCCCCATTCATGTAGTGGTGGCCAAGCCACCTGCAGTACACCCAAGGCTCAAGGACCATGCCCTCTCACTCGAACACAGGCCATTGGCCAAGTCCTGGTTACCCTTGCATAAATATAACAGCCTAGAGGCCCTTACCTAAACCTTATCTGCAGTAGGGAGTACCTCCTTTCAACTGAACACTGGGTTCCCTCTAAACACACTAAGATACTCCTCTAACCTACTGATACAGGGACACTCACTGACACTTGACAGTAAGCCCACTGTCCCCAATACTAACTCAGAACAGTTAACTCACCTAAATACTGATACATTCACTATGGTTCACACGTTTTTTACTCTCACTGATCAGTCACAGGAAACAAAGTTTCCTGAACACTCAAAGATACTAACTGACACTCTAACACAACTCTCATACAACTGATCACTAACTCTGATACTTGGATTACTGACCTCTCTAAATCATGTATCCTAATTGCTAATAAAATACTAACTCGTAATACACCCTCATTTTACTGATCCAAAGACACCAACACAGGACACTCATACAACTGAACACTCAAAACAGTGCCCATGTCCTCACTGATTGTAGGACTGACACCAACTAATATCCCTTCTTTTCATGACAGTAGCCCCATTCTCTCTTCATTTCTCTATTTTTGAATAGCTCACCCAAATACAAAGGGACTCACTCATAAAATGCTCACACTCTTAACACACACACACACACACTTCTTAACTGATACTTGGGATACTAGGACTGATATCCACTGTCACTTGACAGTCATATCACTTACTGACTGAAATCTGCCTATGCCATTGGCCCAAGATGGCCTACTCCTAATAGGCAAACTGCCTTACCCTAACCACTCTAAACTCTCATCCTCTGAACACTCACCTTACTAATTGATACCTTATACTTAGACACACACAAATCCAATGCATTGATACATACTCATGTATCCTAACTGATTTCACTGATACAGTGACTTACCTGACTGATGCAGTCCTATGGCCAAGTGACTAAAGCCAATGCTAAGGCCATGTGCCAAGGCACTCCCCACATGCCCTGCACTCCTTATTGCCTGGCCCAATTTGTCACTGCTGTGGCCAATATGCAAATGTAGTAGCTTGTATTGCTTGCACTGGCCTGAAGCCAACCCCGAGCCACTTGCATTTGCCTGCAATCAAGGCCTAAGGCCTAAGCCAAACATTCCCTATCTCCCTACTCAGTTCTGATATCAGAACTAAAGCCTATCTGAATACTGACTTGGCCACACTCTAAGACACACTCTCATAACTTAATGTCACTTAGACACTAACCCAAAGACCCTCACTGGTTCATTGATGCACATTTACTTTAACACCTACAAACACACTAAACCTTAGTTAGCTTACTTCTGTCTTTTATCTGCTTTCGAAAATATACTCAAACGACATGATGGTTCCTTTAGTTAGCTTGCTTATGTTACAATTATATTATTTGTGAATATCGATCTTACCAGATGGCACCTATGACCCGAGGAGCGGCACGTCGTTTGAGGGAAACACTGAATGCTGAGGTGGCTCCTCCTACTGTTAAGGAGGAAGTGGCACCGGTCGCTAGTGAGACCGAGAGTTCTATTCATCCAGTACCGGTAGCTAGTGAGACCGGGAGTTCTATTCATTCAGCACTTGCAAGGGACTACATCTTTCCTAACACCGTCGATCCCACTTATTCGAGGTGGTTGCGTGATCGTATCACTGAGCGTTTGCGTGAGCTATGTGGTTCTCATTAGCTATTACTGAACTTATTTGTATTTGACTATTTGTATTGGGTTGTTTATGTATTAGACTATTTGTATTGGACTACATATATGAATTAGTACTGTGTCAATCTCTGGATTGTGTTGGACTATGACATGGTGATCAGGACATAGTCCCTACAGCCATTCGACGGACGAGGCAAAAACTATGTAGCCATAGATGAAGTTGACTGTCAACCGACCCTCATCCCTCGGTAATGGTGATACAACAACCAACCGGAGAGGATTCTCTGAGAGATCCATCTGAGTAGGACCTATACTCTGAGAGATTACCTTTACAAGAATGATATCAGTAGTGGGATTGCGTGTTGGAGGAGATATTATCAGAGTATATGTCCTACTCAGATGGGCCTCTCACCATTACTATTTTTTCTGACAGCATGGTGGATGTGCTCCATCAACAGATTCTTGCTCCGTACCAAACCATTGCGCCGGAGCACAAGTGGACATCCTTCGTGTAGAGCTCGAGTGAGAGGTTCCTGACAGCATGGTGGTCTCCTTTGTCAAAGGATTCTTGCCCGTCCCACAAATTGGTTGCGGGACGAGCAAGAATCCTTTGACAAAGGAGACCACCATGCTGTCAGAAACCTCTTGCTCGAGCTCCACACGAAGGATGTCCACTTAAGCTTTGGGGCAAAGTTTTGGCTCAGAGCAAGAATCTGTTGACGGAGCACATCCACCATGCTGTCAGAAAAAAATAGTAACAGTGAGAGACCCATCTGAGTAGGACGTATACTCTGATAGTATCTCCTCCAACACTCAATTCCACTACTGATATCATTCTTGTAAATGTGATCTCTCAGAGTATACATCCTACTCAGATGGATCTCTCAGAGTATCCTCTCCGATTGGGTTGTGTTCTGAGCCATCCGTTCTCACACTTAAATCACATATGAATTAGAACTGTGTGTCAATCTTTGTTTTTGTATTTTTGGCGAACCCAGGGATTGGATTCTGTATTTTGTATTTTGGATTCTGTATTTTGTATTTTGGATACTATATTTTGGCTCCAGCTCCAGCTCCAGCTCTATTTGCATTAATTTACGGTACGATATGGTGATCAGGACATAGCCCTGCAGCCATTCGACTGGCGAGGCAGAAACTATGGTGGAGGAGAGGAGAACGACTGTGCTGGTTCTTCCTCCTCTTCCTGCCCACTTCTTCTTCCTCGACTCTACACTTGAGCTGGATATCATATATGGCTGAGAGAGTCAAATAAGAAGAAGTGAAGTAGGGAGGAGTAGAAGGGTCCAGAGCCATGGTGGAGGAGAGGAGAAGGCTCCCAAGACTCCCCGAGGTGGATATCATATGTGGCAGAAAATTTTGATAAACTTCTTTTTTATATAATTTCAGTAAATTTCTTTACCCTATACGAAAATTGCTGTTGTCAGAGAGATGGCTCCCAAGACTCTCCGAAATAGTGCTGCTAGCCGAGGAAGGGGCCGAGGCAAGGAACCCTTAGAGGTCGACACGGAGGAAGTCCCCGTCGTTAAACAAGAGCCGGTGACTGTTAAGGAGGAGGTGTTACCAAAGGTCAAGGTCAAGGAAGAAACGATGACCATCAGGGAAGAGATTGCTCCCAAGGTTGAAGTTAAGGAGGAGCAACTGTCAGAGAGTAGTAGCATCGGGACCGACCCTCATGTCCCTAAAGAAGACCTCAACCAGATTGAGCCTTCATATGCAAAGTGGCTGATAGAATGGTACATGCCTCAACGCAACTATGATCCCTGGCTGTGAGGATTCATCGTCTGACTTGCGGTCTTTTCTGAGGCATTGTGTTGGATTGTTTATGTTTGGATATTTTACAAAGTGGCTGATAGAATGGTTCATGCCTCAACGTAACCAGATTGAGCCTTCGTATTTGTATTGTGTTGTTTATGTTTGGATATTTTGCTATGTATGTTGGGATAGTGTGTTGGATATTGTATTGGATATTTTGTTGGTCATTGTGTTGGATAATTTTTGTGTATGTTGTGATATATTAGATGTTTGGAGATATTGTGTTGGCAATATGGATATTTGTTGGATATATTGGATGTCGGATATGTTATATTTGTGTATGGTGGATGCTGAATATGTTATATTAAGGGAATAGTCTTTTTCCTGTAATTTTTTTAAAAATATTTCAATTAGCGACGGATTACCGACGGATTGTCGACGGACAGTTGCAGGTACCGACGGGTTACCGACTGACCTTTGCAGCTAGCGATGGTTTCCTGACGGATTATCCATTGGCCTATATTTTTAGAAAAAATTACACGACGGAAGGGCGACGGACGTTCCGTCGCTCATATTCTGGAATATATGGAAGATTTCCAGAAGGGTGGCGACGTATTATCCGTCGCTCTTCCGCCGCTAATCCGTCGAGGTTGGCGACGCTTTGAGCGATGGATATTGCGTATCAAAAACCCTCGGATACACGATTAGCGACGATTAGCGACAAATTTTTTGTCGCTAATTTTATGAATATATTAATAATTTAAACTGTAGTAGTTGTCGGTTAGCCGTCGGTTAGCCGTCGCTAAAAAAAAAATTTTGCCAACGAAAATCCGTCGCTAATTAGTCGCGAAGCGGCGGACTAGTGACGAGCTAGTTTTAGCGACGAGGATATTCCCGACAGATTTTTTTAGCCGTATCTATCGAAAATCCATCGGTAAGATGATTTACTGACGGATTTCTGACGGATATGGTCGTCGCTATGTCGTTGTATTTTAGTAGTGAATGTAGAACACGTCAAATCCATGCAGATTTCATCCACCAACCGTCAAAATTCTTACATCCAACTGCTGCATCATGGCCCTTTGAAGCCTGGGGCATGGATGTTATTGGTCCTATCAACCCACCATCATCCTGAGGACATCGTTTCATCCTGGCTATAACCGACTACTTCTCGAAATGGACAGAAGCTATTCCTCTAGCTAAAGTCAAGACAAGCAGTGTCATCAACTTCATCAAGCATCATGTGATTTATCAATTCGGAGTTCCTCGAAGAATCATTCATGATAATGGACCTCAGTTCGTGAGTCAAGCATTCACTCGATTCGATAATAACACTCGAATCAACAACATTGCTTCTACAGCTTATAATCCCGTAGCCAACGGTTTAGCAGAAGCATTCAATAAGATATTCATCAAGCTTCTCAAGAGGTTAGTTTCTATCAATAAACGCAATTGGAGCAAAAGCTTAAAGAATGCTTATAGGCATATTGCACTACGGTACGTATCCCGACTGGCTATACACCATTCCTCTGGTGTATGGATGCGAAGTCGTCTTACCATTGGTGATTCAAATTTTATCCCTGAGAATAGCTATCGCCAATGAGCTAACAATGGAATATAATAATCGTCTTCGACTTCAAGAGCTTGAAGTGCTCGATAAGAAGAGGCTGCTAGCTCAACAGCATATTGAGCTATATCAAGCCCGTATTTTGAAAGCTTTCAACCACGAACCTTTCAAAAAGACGAGCTAGTCCTTACTATTTGATGTCCTATGACTATGACGCAGATGAGCAAAGGCAAGTTCAAGCCAAAGTGGGAGGGTCCCTACGTCATAAGCAAAGTCTTCTCTAACGGAGCTTACCAGCTGACCGGGATGGATGGTCGAATAGCCATGATGCCTATCAATGGCAAATTTCTAAAAAATATATCATGTTTGAAAGTATATATTACATTTTTCCACAAAATATTATACATATACAAATCTTTGAATTGTTATCTTTTATTCACTCCTTCGTGAATAAACCTACAGACAATAAGTCCTCAAAAATCCCCAGTGGAGTCTAACCCAGATCTTACGGTATATTCTCAAAAGATGTCCATAACATCCATGACAACATGTAACCCCTCTTCCCGAAATTTTAAAAATATATTTTATTATTTAATTGACTTAAATAGGGATTTATGCAATTATAAATATTTTTTAAAAATAATTATTATTATAGACGGACTTAGTTATGGTTAAGTTTTGAGATGCATATCAACTAAGAATTTTGGCACGGACAGTGCAATCGTGTGCTTTGACTAGTGTATTAGCCATGGTAGGGAAGACCTAGCTGTAGCAATGTCCCAACTAGGAAAACCATTCAAAGTTGCGACTTGACCCTTATAAATACTTTAATTAGTTATTTATTAATATTATGTCTTTTAGGAAATCCGGTTATACCAAACTAGTCCTGACTGGACCCAACCCAAGCCTAAGCCCATGTAGTCGGGTAGTGCGTCTAAGGACGTCTATGTAGATGCATGATTGGTATTTTATTTTATTTTATTTTAGTGACTTAGCTGGCCAGGGGTTATATTAGATGATTCTTGCTATTAAAAATATTATTTTATTTGATAATATGGTAAATGACTTCCTTGACATATATTTGTGGATTTTAGGATTTTAGACTGCAAACACCCTTTTTTTATAAATTTTATTTTATTTTTATTTTAACATTTTATGAATTCTTATAATCTTAATAAGTTTAGTAAATAAGGATAAGATTGAATACTAACTAGTAGCTATTACTAGGTAAATAAATATTTGAAGTATTTTGCCCAAGCTTTTCTACCCAAAATATTAATAGCTATATCTTTATGTTGAAATCATTTTATATAATTAAAATTTTGGCTTTATAAATATATAGAGGTATTAGTATATATAGGTTCACTCATTTACATATAAAGAAAAGAAAAAAGAAAAAACAAAAGGGGAGAAATCTCTATTGTTCCCTTGCGGGAACAGCAAAGCCTAGCCCGAGCCAAGGGTCAGCAGCCCGAACCATTGTTTTCGTATACATAACAGAGAGCGAGAGGGAGAAACCACTCATAACTCAAACCCTAAGTCTTCGCCTTCTTCCCCAATACTACGCGTGCACCTTCAACCACTTGCACGCCGCCTTACCACCGTGGCACGCCAGACGGTCGCCTATCGTCAGCCAAATGTGCACATGGGTCAGAGCATAGTCGCAGCAGCAGTATCACTCTGCAAGGTACCCATGTTTACAAGTCGATTTTATCCCTTACAGTTAATCGATTCTCGATCTAGTGATTATGATGTATAGCCTCGATGACCCTATACCCTCCCCTTCAGTTAGATCATTTTAATTGTAATAGAATTATTGGTAAATTCCTTTCAAAAATTGAGAAAAACTGTCCAAAAAAATGGACGACAACAACTGCCACAATACCCTGTTTGGAAGGCCATTTACGGTCAATCTATCAGATTGTTTTGAAATCAATTTAAATAGTTAATTAGACAACCTATACAAAATCTAAATGATGTTTATAGTTTTTAGTATCATGTATCAATTATCGAGATAAATCTGTTTGAAAATTACTTAAAACTTGTTTAAAATTGTTTTAAAAACATTAAAATTCTACCGATACGGCGTGCCCCCGGATAAATCGGGCGACATAGTCACAACCCATGAGCATCGAAAGACACGTATGGATGTTGTCGACGTGTGGGATTAGACAGAACTCGATTTTGCTGTGTGTGCGCAATGAAATCGAGGCGTATCCGTCGAGGTACCTTGTATCGGCGCTCTTATAAACTAGCTCATAACTTTGTGCGCATTCGTCATCTCAAGATGAAACTTGTGACAACAGGACCGTAACATTTTTCTAGTCATATAAGCCAAGTTTGGTCTAATTTTGAGAAAGTTGACCGGAATGCTATTTTGGCGGGCTTACGACCCGATCGAGAGGGCAAATTTATGCAAGGCCCACCAAAATCTAACTTTAGACATAAGGTTGGGTTCGTATCGTCAAACTGGACTCGTAGATATATAGTTTGATGATTTTAGAGATCATAGGTACTAGCATATTTTTTGGTGCAAAGCGAGTCCAACGGCGGACATTATTTTGATCCGAAATTATGATTTTGCCCCTGTGTCCAGAACTGGACTTTTAGGTATGCATTTTCAGACATATCTTTTATACCAAATATGTTTGTGATATTTATTTCAGCATTCGAGGACGTTTGCAAAAGTTAGCTTTCTTTGATTTACTAAACCTTTATCAACATTTCAAGACACCAGGCAAGTACAGTTCATGTTTTGTTTCTAGTGTTGTTAATTACTATAATTGCATGATTAGTGATACATATTTGACTCTTGACATGTTCGGTACACGGGTTAGTATCATATGGATTTTAGTCATGATACTATGTTTTATTTTACCGTATTTCATGATTTATTATTGTGACTAATCCATATGTAGTAGTCGGGGTAGAGAAGTACGTACTAAGTATATATGTGATCAACTCCGTAGATCATACTTTATTTCATGCAATGTAGACTGTATTTTATTTCATATAATGTAGACCGTAAGGATGCAAATCCTATATAGACCGTGCGGTGTAGTGGACCAGCCTGATCATATATTGAAAGGTGTACTTCAAATCACGTAGTTGGTTAAGTTTTCTTGTTCCATGATTCACGTTTTATAGTTCATGATTAACAATTTCACCATATTTTTGTGCCATATTTTATAATTTAATTCTTTCATCATGTATGTCATGACTTTTTACTGTTTTTATAGTCGTTATCATATATTTGGAACTGCATGCTTGAATTGTACTCGTTCCAGTCCTAACTAGAAACCAATATTTTACAGATTAGTCGCGGCTACTATTTAGCATCGAATTCTTGGGGAGATACGGTATATATGCTGAGGTCAACCTAGAAGCTAGTTAGAATGTTTAAATTTTTGTATTAGATTTTGTGAGATATTGTACTTTTCTTTAAATATAAACTTAGAATGTTGTAAATTCATTTAGTATTGGTGAATGAACAATAAAAAAATAATTATGATCATTTTTGTGATTTGAGCATTATGGTCTAGACAGCATTCTACCACCGATACCGCGGCATAGGCTGGCTTGCGCACGCACTCACATCCGAGAAAAAATGGGTGTGGGTCGTGACAAATTTTTTGGTGGCCCATGTAGGTCAGTCTTTAAAAATTGTGTAAACTTGTGGTAGTACCATATTAGTCGTATTACTGTGAGCCAGCGACTAAGAAATGCTCATTCACAATTAGGATTAAATTGAATTATGAGGATGACTAGGAATAGGAGTCCCTTATTCAACTTGACTGTTGGGTAGTTAAGGATTTTTATATAGGCTATGCAATTTAGGTAAGGAACTATTAAATTTAGATAACTTGAGAGATTTCCATAGATACACTAATTCATTTTGATATGACGATAGGATCCAAGGTGGGTAGACCATTCATTCTGTAACATAGACCTTCCTAGAATTCAACCCCCTAAACTTGATAATTTATTCAAATTATCTTTTCTGCCATCTCTAAACATTATCATCATTGCTCATATTACTTAGTCCTTTTCATTAGTTTTCCCTAAGAGTATATTTTATTCCCATCTATTGGGTTTGGACCTAACTCGATTATCCACATATTTACTCATTCTGAGTTAGTTTTTCCAATACATATATATATGTGTGTGTGTGTGTGTGTGTGTGTGTGTGTGTGTGTGTGTGTGTGTGTGTGTGTGTGTGTGTGTGTGTGTGTGCGTGTTTTCCCCACAATATTTGAATATTAGAGAGTTATAAATTAAAGTTTATATTTATATTGTCTTCGATCATTTCTTCCTAATCTTGATCATTTGTGCCTTTCCTAAACATCGTTATATCATAAGTTTGTATCACTTATATTTTTTCATGGACCTAAGGAATTATTTTTCTCACTCATTTATCTATATATTAATCTCGAGTTAGCTTTGACTCAATATTTTCCTCTCAATCATTGAATAGTGAATATCCATGAAATAAGGATTAGAAGATTTTTACTTATTTTGGCTTCGATCATTATCCTTCCTAAATTAATTATTCTTCTTTTCCAGAACTGATATTTATACTTGGAAGACAGATACTTACACCTCTCTTATCTCGATCACCTTAGAATTTGTTTGAATTAACTTTCCTGCCTATGCCTTATTACTAATTTATTTCCATAAGTAATTATTTTCTCAAAGTCAACATACTATTTCATTTATTGACTTTTGAGCCTAACACGATCCAATTATCCATATATTTATCATGAGTTAATTTTTGTTAAAATTCAAGATATATATGTTTTTCCTTGTTCCTTGAATATTAGAGAAATAGAACTGAAATTTATACTTATCTTGTGTTCAATCATTTTCCTAATCGATCGTTTAATTTTTAAATTTATATCTAATCAATCGTTTTATTTTCAAAAATTGATACTTTCACTTCAAGGACAGATACTTATATTCTTTTTCTATCATGATCGACTTGTTTGAATTTCTAGAAGTTCCTTTAAAATTCTTATGGATATAGTTGGAAGAGTATTCGTTGACTTATAATGGCAAGACAGAAGTGCACTGTCATCATTTATTTGATTTATCGAGACTACGGGTTCACTGCAGCCAGCAGTGTACTGCCGTGACATGATCCCTAAGTTGAAGTAACGAGTAAGTGTATCGAATGTTATTAAAACTATGTCCTAGTTACCCTATTTTGACTTTCGAGTTGCTTGTTAATATTGGTAGAGCTAATAGAATATTCGATACAATATCATATTTGAGTCATTAACCCAAAAGTTTACTGCAGCCAGATGTATACTAGCGAGGTATAGATTCTCGGTGAAATGACTTTAGATATACATACGGTTTTCGAATATCATAGAGGCTATATCTTTTATTGGCATATGACTATTAATTTTTTATGATCCACAAAACCTTGCACTCTCACTCCAAACGGAATTGATATCCTATTTCTTATTATCACATTATAAATAAAGCTTGTAGTTCTCCCTTCTTATCTTTCTTTCTTATCTTCTACTAGTCGAGCCGTCATTTGGTTCCTCCCCATTTGAAACTTATTACTAGATTTTAGTTCCATAATCTACTAGATTCATAATCGCACTCAGATTATGATTCTATGATTGTGCCTAGATAATTGATCATGCTAAAATGACTACGATGTGATCATTCTTAAAAGATATTGATCACGACTATATTATTTGACTATATATAGATCGTGCCCATTTGCATCTTTTCTAGAATTTGATTCCATTTTACTAGAATCATAGTCGTACCTAGATCTTGATTCTATAATCGTACCTAAATAATTTTTTCCAACTACTTAATCGTGCCTAACGACTTTTCTCGTTTAACAATTCCTACTTTGATTCTATCCTTAAAACATGCTTATAATTTGACCTTGATTAGATCCTTGACCATATAATTTGGTCATATTTTAATCATGCCTAAACGATCAATCGTGCTAAACCAAATTCTTTAGTCATCCTTAAATAAAAAAAATTAATCGCGACTCAACCATTTTGAATATTCTCAAAGTGCATCCTCCCTTATTTGATTCTACCCGTGGTTACGCTCATCAAATTTTGGATCGTATTACTTTCTTGATTATTAGTACCTAGTCCTATGCTTTGAAATTTTGAAGACAAAATTTTTCTAAGGTGGGTAGATTTGTAAGCCCACTTTCCCCTTTTTTCGAAATTTTATTTTATTTTAGTTTTAAATATTTTCTAGTTAGAAAACTTTATTTATTTTAATTATTATATAGATATTTTCGTGTTGGAAAAAAAATATATTTTTTGAGAAAATAAAGATATATATTTTTTGGAACGACAAAAAATATTTACTAGTTTATTTTATATAACGTACTTCTAGGATTATTTGGTCTAATATTATCATTGTTTTACGATTTAAATTTACAAAAATATATTTTCAACATTAATTAACATTGAGTATTATTTCAAAGTATTTACAAAATTATTAAATTTAGATCTGGTTAAATGTATCTTAAATATTATTAATAATATCCAGTATTATTATGGATTGATTTTAATTAATCTAGAATGTGTTGGATTCAATATGTAATTGATTAAATTTTATTATCGTCTTGACTACTAGAATAAGATTATATTTATGGAAACCTAATTTTACAAATTATTGTTGGTACTAAAAATTAACTAAATTATTACTATTATGAAATATATATATATATATATATATATATATATATATATATATATATATATATATAAAATATATATATATATATATATATATATATATATATATATATATATATATATATATATATATATATATTAAATTAATTATGTTTAAAATATTTATTTGAATTGATTTGTAGAAAGATTGATCTATATTTATTCTAATCCTATTCCTTTCCTAATTAGGATTCCCAAATCTAATTCCTAATACCTAACCCTAAATCCCCTCTTCCCAGATTTTCAGAATTTCATTCATTTATTCATTTGCTTTATTTTATTTATCGTGGTTAAAGGTAATCTTTCGTCGATACTTTGTCTTATGATTATTCCTTTATCCAAACTCGTTTTAAATTAAATATTTTGTGAGCATTTTAAGGCCTTTAAAGTTGCAGGACTTTTTTCCTCTTTTCATTAATTTGATCAATATTTTCTTATCAATAACTCTTACTATCTTTCACCAATCTACCAAGTCCGTCTATCCTAGTAGTTCTTAAATTCGAGTACCAATTTATTTCTAAGGTAGGTAGATTTGCAACCCCTATTCCCAAAATTTTAAAAATATATTTTATTATTTAATTGACTTAAATAGGGATTTATAGAATTAATAAATATCTTTTTAAAATAATTATTATTATAGAAGGCCTTAGTCATGGTTATGTTTTGAGATGTATAAGGAATTTTGGTACGAACAGTGCAGTCGTGTGCTTTGACAAGTGTATTAGCCATGGTAGGGAAGACTTAGCCGTAACAATGTCCCAACTAGGAAAACCATTCCAAGTTTTGACTTGACCCTTATAAATACTTTAATTAGTTATTTATTAATATTATGTCTTTTAGGAAATCCGGTTATACCAAACTAATCCGGACTGGACCCAAACCAAGCCCAAGCCCATGTAGTCGGGTAGTGCATCTAAGGACGTCTATGTAGATGCATGATTGGTATTTTATTTTATTTTAGTGACCAAATAGGACATATTACAAAAGAGGTTATATTAGATGATTCTTTCTATTAAAAATATTATTTTATTTAATAATATGGTAAATGACTTACTTGACATATATTTGTGGGCTTTAGGATTTTTGTCACTCACAGTTTTCAGAAACAGGGATATTTTTGTTATTTTGCATTTTTAAATATTTTTAAAATTTATTTTATTATTTATGATATTATTTTGGGGTTATTTGAGTCAGCTTCGAATTTCAACTCAATCCGACTTGAAACGGTGACCTGGGGGGTAGTTTGACTCTAGTGGGACCCACACACTAGTTAGACATAGCCCATATGATATTAATTTTAGTCCACATGATATTAATTTTAGTTAGTAGTTAGACTAATTATTTATGGATAGGTTTAGTTTAATTAGAGACTTAAAACTAGACTAATTTGACCTCAACATTTAACCCATTCCTAATTTAAATCAAATGGATTAGTGGAGGGCATTTTGGACATTCAAAATGGGGACACCTCACCCTTTTTGGGCAGCCACCTATGGGGGGATAAGTAGTGAGTCACCATCTCTTCCATTTCATTTTATCCATCCATTTTCTCTCTCTTGTTCTTCCCCAAATTTCTAGAGAATAACTCCATTGATTTCATCTCCAAATCCACCATTTCTTCTACCAAATCTTTTTCTCTTCTCCTCTACTCCCTAGTTAGAGGGTGCTAGCCAAGTTTGGGAGGATTCGGAGCTCATTCGTGTCCTTTTGGAATCTCTACGTGTCGGTGTCGAGTCGGAAGGCTTTTTCCTTTGAAACTCTCTCCCGGAAGGTATAATCTCTTCTCTAATCCATCCCTACATGCATATAGGAATATTTTGAGCCCATAGGAATGACCCCCATGGTTGTATCTCCATTTGTGTCCATTTCGTGTCCATTTGGAGGTCATAGGAGTGTCCTTTCTGTTGTGGTTGTGTCCTAGTGGGAAAAACTCCTATTTTGGACACTTGTATGCATATATATATATTGTATAGGAATGATTAATTACTGTTTTAATCTCAGATTTATATTTTTAGAGAGTGGATTGATCTTATTTAGAATGATTAGAATATATTTTATTTAGATAGCTATGTTGGTATCCAAGTATTTTGGCCTACATGTATTTTTTGTCCAAACAACCCAAATTCGTTATAATTTTTATCCACGTTTTTAGTAGCTAGAGTAACTTAGAAATGTCATAACTTTTATCTCATAACTCCAATTAATCTCCTATTTTTTAAAAGAAGCGTATCGAAGTTAGCTTTCCAAATATATATTTTAATAAGCAAAATTCGTTCTACAACGTTCTGTAGAATTATTTGAGTGTCAGCTGTACGAAAGATGAATGCGTTTCGATGTTTTCGCGATTTTGGGAGCATCCGGACAAGAAAATGCGATCCGTTTGAAGTTTCGGAAAGCTAACACGAAGAGCTATAACATAATTTAATCCTAGAATTTTTGTGAAGGGCCAATTGGTACAGTATTGGTTTTAAGTAGAAGAGTGACTATGCGACGTAGGCATTTTGTGTAACTATGAGCCTAGTATAGATATCATGTGAATGTAGGTATCATAGGTTGTCAAGAATATGTATGATATAGTACATATATGTATATATATATATATAGATATATATATATTATTATTATGTAATATATGTTAGTATAGTGTGTGTGTTTGAATGAGATAAGGATGTGTGTGGTTAGTGGAGAGAAGTGAAGTTGATAGAGGATATGTGCTAGTGTGTGTTTGATGTTGTATAGATGGTAGTATAGTGTGTGTGTTGTGAAGGTGAGAGAGTTGGGAGGATCATGCCATCCTATTTGACTTGAGGCTAGTGTAGTTTGTTGAGTGATTTGTGTTTTGATTGAGTGGTAGTGTGTTTGTATATAGATGGGTGTAGGTGTGTTAGAAGAGAAGGGTGGTGGATTTGATATATGTGTTTGTGTGTGTGGTTAGATGGTTAGAGAGTGAGAGAATGAGCAGAAAAGCAGCAGGAAAAAGCAGTAAGCAGTAAGCAATAAGCAGTAAGCAGGAAAAAGCAGTAAGCAGAAGCAGTGCAGGATGGTTTTTTGGAGTTTTTGTGGTCTTGAAACATCCCCTTTTGACCCACCTTAGCCCCAAATACCTACCCACACATATCAACCACATTTAGTACTACGAAACCCCTAAGATAGAGAGTGTTTTTAGTGTGTTAGGCGGTTAGTAGGGTAGTGTTTATAGTGGTAGAAAATAAGGTTTATCAATGTTAGAAAGTATGCCATGTTATGTTATCTTGGATTGACTCCCCGTGACCTGGTATGACCTAGTATGAACCAGTAAGACCTAGTTTAACCTAGTACGACTCAGTTTGACCTAATTGATCTAGTTTTGACTTAGACTTGTATATCATGACTAGATTAGCTTTTCTTTCATTATTAAACCCTGTTTGGACTCATGGCATCTCATCTACAGGTCTGTGATTACTCTGAGCGTCTGTTCACTTTATCAGCTCAGGACCACAGGCGAGTACATTCACTGATAGTTTTTATTGTCTTGATATCTGCTATATCCGATTCAGTTGTAGTGTCTTACTTGATTTCCAGACACGATATTTCACGGACTAGTATATGTCGGATCCTGTCATGAGATGTTGTTCCCGGATTACTTGGTATATTGGTACATGACTCAATTTATTACTTGTACTTTTATAGACATGGACTTGGGAGTGGGCTGATCACCTGCTTTTGAATCCCATGTCATGACGTGTTATGTCCGGATCCTTTATACTATTCGGGGATGGGGAGTTATTAGTGGTTGTGTGATCAAAATACCCACTTGTACTTTACACTTGTACTCGACACTTGTCCATAGCTACTTGTTCATAACTTTCCATGGTGACTGGGCTAATCTTCACACTTGTTGCTTCACACTTGTTATTTGTTCGTAGCCGGTCAGATGGAAAGCCTGAACATGTTTTCCCAAGTCGATCACATAACGTACTAATAATTCAAGGCACCTTTTATATTTATTTATCCTAGGAGGCTAAGTTCTGTTCGGGAGAAGAGTTACAACCCCGGTCCTTGTTTGGTTTAAGGGTTGTAACTCGGCTTCCGTATAGTTCCTAAGCAATCCTACATACATATTGTCATCCTATTCAGTACTCACATCTTGATATATATTTTCTGTTGATTTTATCTTATATTTTATTACACTGTCTCTTATAGAATTTGTCAATTCATATGGAACTGCTGTTGGTGTTTGTACTTGCTCATTTTTCTGACAGGATACCGTTGTTATATTACAGATGATTCTCAGGCAGATTGTCCGACCTATTTGGGTGACGGGTTAGACGGAGTAAACCCGGGCTGTGGTTTGTTAGTAGAGCCACTAGACTTTGCTCACCCTGAGTAGTATAGCTTAGTTAGGTTTGTCTGGCCTACGAGCCAGCTAGTACTTTTTAGACTGTAGTAGTTTTTATATATTATGTGATTCTCTGGGTTGTTTGTGTTTAGCTCTGGACTTGTGTGGATCTTGGACTTATTTCATGTTCTCATCATTCGTATTTTCCTTTCCATACTATCTACCTTAGTTTTACATTTGTGATTGAGACTGTATTGCTATGTCACCTCCATTCGGAGTGTATATACTGTACAGGTACATTTATCTGTTTAGTTATAGTATTTATAGATGACCTAGACAGCGTTCTACCGCCGATGCTGCGGCGTAGGTTGGTCATAACCACGTACTCATGCCCCTAATCAGGGTACGGGTCGTGACACATTTTTGTGGCGGCCCATGCAGGTCAGTATCGCAATTAGTGCGATCTCGTAATGGTGCTCGACTTAGAGTACTAATTACGAGCCTGCGACTAGGATATAGGATATGAAATGAGTTACTCAATCACATTTTAGGAAAATTCTGATCTCTTGATTACCATGACAACTCTTCTTACATTTGAATTCAATTGTCCTCCTTTGATAATATCTTATCTTGTGCCATATTGATCTCTTGGGTTCAATTCGTCTTCAGGATGACAGTGACTTGTTTTCAGGCAGTAGTAGAGCAGATAGCAGGTTCCGATCTTCCGATCTCATTTCTGTATTTGCTTTCTTATAAACTGTCTTGAAATTCAATTCCATCTGTTCCTTGATCGTTGGATGAAATTTTGTTCTTGTGATGTGATATTCTTCTGAGATAAGTCGTATGGGCTAGGTCGTCTTGATTATGAGATTTTAGAATCCTCTAGGGTCATGCTAGCAGGCATAGTGAGGACATATAGTCGGATTATGGTCGTATTTCTCGAGTGTAGGAATTTAAGGTTTTCGCTGCCAAGCATGCGGCAATGCAAAAATTTTAAATACCATAATTCTAGAGGTATGTACCATAGTCAAGGACTCTGTGATTATCGTAGCCTTGCTTACTGGCATGACGGAGATTCTGAGTATCATGATTTTGGATAGACGCATACGATTATCGAATTGCATGATTTTTTCTGTGGTTACTTTGTTTTAATTTTTGAGGATGATTTCTTTATGGTGGATAGACTTGTAGCACCTAGTTTCTATTTGAGTATAATTTTAAAATGCTATAATTTTAGTCATTTAATTAATATCATTTTATTCATGCTTTGATTTTGGAGATTTTAATCATTTTAAATTTTTAAGCCATGACTTATGATTTTGATGTTTTACTAGTGAAACCCTAGGGATTGTTTGACCTGGAGCCTAACCATGTGATTACGATACTTTCAGTGTTATTTCTGGCCCAAGGGTATTTTGGTCATTGGACCTCTTTGATTTATTTTGATATTTTGCATTGGTGATTGCTTGGTTTTAATTTCGAGGACGAAATTTTTTTAAGGTGGATAGATTTGTCACTCCCAGGTTTCAGAAACAGGGGTATGTTTGTCATTTTGCATTTTTGAATATTTTTAAAATTTATTTTATTATTTATGATATTGTTTTGGGGTTATTTGAGTCGGGTTCGAATTTCAACTCAATCCGACTTGAAACGGGGACCCGGGGGGTTGTTTGACTCTAGTGGGACCCACACACTAGTTAGACATGGCCCACATGATATGAATTTTAGTCCACATGATATTAATTTTAGTTAGTAGTTAGACTAATTATTTATGTATAGGTTTAGTTTAATTAGAGACTTAAAACTAGACTAATTTGACCTCAACATTTAACCCATTCCTAATTTAAATCAAATGGATTAGTGGAGGGCATTTTGGACATTCAAAATGGGGACACCTCACCCTTTTTGGGCAGCCACCTATGGGGCGGATAAGGAGTGAGTCACCATCTCTTCCATTTCATTTTATCCATCCATTTTCTCTCTCTTGTTCTTCCCCAAATTTCTAGAGAACAACTCCATTGATTTCATCTCCAAATCCACCATTTCTTCCACCAAATCTTCTTCTCTTCTCCTCTACTCCATAGTTAGAGGGTGCTAGCCAAGTTTGGGAGGATTCGGAGCTCATTCGTGTCCTTTTAGAATCTCTACGTGTCGGTGTCGAGTCGGAAGGCTTTTTCCTTTGAAACTCTCTCCCGGAAGGTATAATCTCTTCTCTAATCCATCCCTACATGCATATAGGAATATTTTGAGCCCATAGGAATGACTCCCATGGTTGTATCTCCATTTGTGTCCATTTCGTGTCCATTTGGAGGTCATAGGAGTGTCCTTTGTGTTGTGGTTGTGTCCTAGTAGAAAAAACTCCTATTTTGGACACTTGTATGTATATATATATTGTATAGGAATGATTAATTACTATTTTAATCTCAGATTTATATTTTTAGAAAGTGGATTGATCTTATTTAGGATGATTAGAATATGTTTTATTTAGATAGCTATGTTGGTATCCAAGTATTTTGGCCTACATGTATTTTTTTTCCAAACAACCCAAATTCGTTATAATTTTTATCCACGTTTTTAGTAGCTAGAGCAACATAGAAATATCATAACTGTTAGCTCATAACTCCAATTAATTTTCCGTTTTTTTTAAAAGAAGCGTATCGAAGTTAGTTTTCCAAATATATATTTTAGTAAGCCAAATTCGTTCTATAACTTTCTGTAGAATTATTTGAGTGTCAGTTGTACGAAATATGAACGCGTTTCGGTGTTTTTGCGATTCCGGGAGCTTCCGGACATGAAAATGCGATCCGTTTGAAGTTTCGGAAAGCTAACACGAAGAGCTATAATATACTTTAATCCTAGAATTTTTCTGAAGGCCCAATTGGTACAGTATTGGTTTTAAGTAGAAGAGTGACTATACGACGTAGGCATTTTGTGTAACCTATGAGCCTAGTATAGATATCATGTGAATGTAGGTATCATAGGTTGTCTAGAATATGTATGATATAGTACATATATGTATATATATATATATATATATATATATATATATATATATATATATATATATATATATATTATTATGTAATATATGTTAGTATAGTGTGTGTGTTTGAATGAGATAAGGATGTGTGTGGTTAGTGGAGAGAAATGAGATTGATAGAGGATATGTGCTAGTGTGTGTTTGATATTGTATAGATGGTAGTGTAGTGTGTGTGTTGTGAAGGTGAAAGAGTTGGAAGGATCATGCCATCCTATTTGACTTGAGGCTAGTGTAGTTTGTTGAGTGATTTGTGTTTTGATTGAGTGGTAGTGTGTTTGTATATAGATGGGTGTAGGTGTGTTAGAAGAGAAGGGTGGTGGATTTGATATATGTGTTTGTGTGTGTGGTTAGATGGTTAGAGAGTGAGAGAATGAGCAGGACAGCAGCAGAAAAAAACAGTAAGCAGTAAGCAGTAAGCAATAAGCAGTAAGCAGGAAAAAGCAGTAAGCAAAAGCAGTACAGGATGGTTTTTTGGGGTTTTTGTGGTCTCGAAACATCCCCTTTTGACCCACCTTAGCCCCAAATACCTACCCACATTTATCAACCACATTTAGTACTACGAAACCCCTAAGTTAGAGAGTGTTTTTAGTGTGTTAGGCGGTTAGTAGGGTAGTGTTTATAGTGGTAGAAAATAAGGTTTGTCAATGTTAGAAAGTATGCCATGTTATGTTATCTTGAGGATAGTGGTAGATGTTTGAGTTAGTTTTTGAGAAATTATTTTAGAAGTAGCATTCTAAGTTAGATGGGGGTTAGATAGATGATGTTTGTGAGGGAGAGTGAGTGTGGTTTAGAAGAATGAGTTATGTTAGATGTGGTATCTTGATATCTCAATATTACCTTAAGGTAATGTGTAGGAGAGTAACATATTAGAAAAAATAGTTTTGATGTCCAAGAACCCTAGATTTTTTGGTTGGTAAACCCTAGATAGGATAGTATCTAGCGATCCTAAGGAGCCTAGGCTAATATCTTGAGTATTAGCGGGGTTTTCTTTGTAATAGGCAAGGTATCGGGATTACCTTGGTAAGGGTAAATGTAGGTAATAGGGTATAGTTAAGATATTGAGTTTAACTTCTAAGATATAGTTAGAATTAGGTTCTCTTGGTTGGTAATAGTTAGGATTAGTGTCCTCAGACTAGTTTTGACCTCGGTTGACCATTTTGAACAAAAGTCAACAAAAGTCAACCGAAAGTCAAACTTAGCCTATAAGTGACTAGAATTGACCGAAACCAAATCAGAGTTAACCAGTTGACTAAAAGTCAACAGTTAGTCAATATTTGACTAGTTTGACCTAGGGTTGACCCATGGTTGACTAGAGTTGACCAGAGTTGGCCAGAGTTGACCAGTTGACCAAAAGTCAACTGTAAGTCAACCTTTGACCCCGTTTGACCTAGTTTGACTTGGATTGACTCCCCGTGACCTGGTATGACCTAGTATGAACCAGTATGACCTAGTTTAACCTAGTACGACTCAGTTTGACCTAGATTGACCTAGTTTTGACTTAGACTTGCATATCATGACTAGATTAGCTTTTCTTTCATTATTAAACCCTGTTTGGACTCATGGCATCTCATCTATAGGTCTGTGATTACTCTGAGTGTCTGTTCACTTTATCAGCTCAGGACCACAGGCGAGTACATTCACTGATAGTTTTCATTGTCTTGATATCTGCTATATCCGATTCAGTTGTAGTGTCTTACTTGATTTCCAGACACGATATTTTACGGACTAGTATATGTCGGATCCTGTCATGAGATGTTGTTCCCAGATTACTTGGTATATTGGTACATGACTCGATTTGTTACTTGTACTTGTATAGACATGGACTTGGGAGTGGGCTGATCACCTGCTTTTGAATCCCGTATCATGACGTGTTATGTCCGGATCCTTTATACTATTCGGGGATGGGGAGTTATTAGTGGTTGTGTGATCAAAATACCTACTTGTTCTTCACACTTGTACTCGATACTTGTCCATAGCTACTTGTTCACAACTTTCCATGGTGATCGGGCTTATCTTCATACATGTTGCTTCACACTTGTTATTTGTTCGTAGCCAGTCAGATGGAAAGCCTGAACATGTTTTCCCAAGCCGATCACATAACGCACTAATAATTCAAGGCACCTTTTATATTTATTTATCCTAGGAGGCTAAGTTCTGTTCGGAAGAAGAGTTACAACCCCGGTCCTCGTTTGGTTTAAGGGTTGTAACTCGGCTTCCGTATAGTTCCTAAGCAATCCTACATACATATTGTCATCCTATTCAGTAGTCACATCTTGATATATATTTCCTGTTGATTTTGTCTTGTATTTCATTACACTGTCTCTTATAGAATTTGTCAATTCATATGGAACTGTTGTTGGTGTTTGTACTTGCTCATTTTCTTGACAGGATACCGTTGATATATTACAGATGATTCTCAGGCAGATTGTCCGACCTATTTGGGGGACGGGTTAGACAGAGTAGACCCGGGCTGTGGTTTTGTCACCCCCAGTTTTCAGAAACAGGGGTATTTTTATCATTTTACATTTTTGAATATTTTTAAAATTTATTTTATTATTTATGATATTATTTTGGGGTTGAAATTTATTTTATTATTTATGATATTATTTTGGGGTTATTTGAGTCGGGTTCGAATTTCAACTCAATCCAACTTGAAACGGGGACCCGGGGGTAGTTTGACTCTAGTGGGACCCACACACTAGTTAGGCATGGCCCACATGATATTAATTTTAGTTCACATGATAGAAATATTTTAGTTAGAGGTTAGACTAACTATTATGGATAAGGTTAGTATGATTAGAGACCTTAGAATGACTAATTTAGCCCCAACCAATTAGCCCTTTCCTAATACTCATAGAATAGGTTAGTGGGGGCACTTTGGACCTTACCATAATAGGACAAATAGTCCCATATGGCCAGCCACTTTGGGAGAGGATAGGCTCAAGTTCATTTCATTATTCTCATCCACACTCTCTCTCTTGTTCTTCCCCAAATTCCTAGAGAGCAATCCCTAGCAATTTCTCCACCAAATTCTTCCATTTTGCCACCAAATCTTCTTCTTTCTTTCTCCATTCTAGCCAAGGAGGAAGCTACCCAAGTTTGGGAGGATTCGGAGCTCGTTCGTGTCCTTTTGAAATCTCTACGTGTCGGTGTCGCTCCGGAAAGGCTTTTCTTCGATTCGATCTACCGGGATGTATAAATCGCTTCTCCTTTTTATTTCCTCATGCATATAGGTCTATTTTGAACCCATAGAAATGACCCCCAAGGTTGTATCTCCGTTTGTGTCCATTTCGTGTCTATTTGGAGGTCATAGGAGTGTCCTTTGTGTTGTGGTTGTGTCCATGTGGGAAAATCCCAAATTTGGATACACTATGTGTTGTTGTTATGTATGAATGAATTATTACATGTTTAATCTCATATTTTTGTATTGGAGATGTGTTCTATAGTGTCTCATATATATATATATATATATATATATATATATTAGTGTAGAGAGTGAGTTCTTGATATATTATGTTATATACTTGTGTTCTTTTGTCTCAAACTACCCAAATTTGTCATGATTTTTATCCACGTTTTTAATTTCAGCCCTAACTTAGAAATGTCATAACTTCTAGCTCAAAGCTCGGTTTAATCTCTCGTTTTTTTTTAAAGAAGCGTATTGAAGTTAGCTTTCCAAAAAGATATATTAATAGGCCTAATTATTTCTGTAACTTTCTGGAGAATTATTTGAGTGTCAGCTGTACGAAAGACAAACGCGTTCTCGGTGTTTTCGCGATTTCGGGAGTTTCCGGAAATGAAAACGCGATCCATTTGAAGTTTCGGAAAGCTAACACATAGATCTATAACATACTTTAATCCTAGATTTTAATTCATGCTGAGATGGTACAGTATTGATTATTAGTAGGAGTTACTATTCGGCATATGCATTTTGTGCACCCTTGTGTGTAATATAATGTTCTATTTGATTTTAACCCATGTTAATGTATATACATTATATAATTAAATGGAGAATGCAAGCATGAGTAAATGTTTAAATAAATGATGTATGAGGTATAAGTATCCTATCTAATGTAAGCATGTATAAGTATGGCTTGTAATGAATTTGTAGGTTCCATAATATGTAATGTATGGTGCATATAGTGGTGCAAGAGAATAAATGAATGATGAATGAATGCAAGCATGAATGTAATGTAATAATAGATGTAATGTATGCAATATACAAGTTAATGAGATATAACGTTCTATGTTAACACAAATCCTATATTACCTCATGTACCTCTTACACTATGTAGACACTATCACACTTGACACTTTGTTCACTTACACTTTGACACTCTTTGATATGTATACACTATGTATGCATATTTAATCCTCACTTGCCCCTTTGCCATGTTCACATACACACACATAGCCTCTTAAATAAGTATTTATGAATACAGTTAACTTAGCTATGTATGTATATTATATATATGTTAGCATATTGTGTTGTAATATATAAGTTTATATAACCATTTGAAATACCATGATTATAGATCTAATGTTGAATACCAATATATGCATGTGTATATATGTGTAGACATATATAGTTTAAAGTAATAGATTACCTAGTATATATCCAATGTGAATTCTTGCCTATTTGAGTATTGAATAATTGCATGCTATATAGAGTTAGGTGTATGTTGGCTTGTATAGTCTTGTATTGATGTGTGCTTGCTAGGATAGTCTTGGTTAGGCCTATTAAGACTTGCTTGGTTAGGACATGACCTAGTTTGACCTAGTTTGACTAGTACAGTTGGCCAGAGTTGACCAAGGGTTGACTTTGGCCTAGTTTGACCTAGATTCATGTAGAATGCATTGTAGTGCTTTATATTACCCTTCTAGACATGTCGTGACTTGTGCTGTTCTAATTAGGAGCCAGACACCTCTCCTCGGACAGTATCTTTACCTTGGACATTCAGATATCAGGCGAGTACATTCTTTGATCATTTCATAACTTGTTTAGAATTATATTCCTACTCTAGTTTACCTTATTTGATGCTGTCACGATATTATCACGGATTGGTACTATATGGATCCCTACATTGAGATGTTATCCCCCTCGGGAGCATCGGATACATTATGTCATATGTTTCGTGTACATCATGTATTCCTCGCTCTCATGTTATTCATGTTTCTCATGTGCTTCATGCTCGTTCATGCATGCTCGTGTACTCTCATGTGCTCTCATGAATCGGTCATATTTCCTATGTATCTCATGTATAACCTATATTGCATGTGCACTCATTTATGAGCCTTCATGTGAATTTTATGTGCACCCATTTTTGGGCCCCTCCATGTGAACTTCATGTGCACTCATGTATGAGCTCTCATGTATACTTTATGTGCACCCATTTATGGGCTTCATGTGAAAACTATGTACGTAACATAACTTGTTTGGATCCTTGTGTATTGATTGGGGTATGGGAGAGTATAAATAGCCATGTGAACAATTCCAAAGTAGTATAGCCATGTGTGCCTCTTTAGTATAGTCATGTACAAATCCAGCCGTTCACATGTCGACTTTGTACTCTAAATCACTAGTCACTGGTAGCTCTCTACTTATAGTAGATATTTCTATTATAGTTCTCTCTCTATTTACATCATGTACTTTCTTTCAATTTTATGTATCGTACTCTCTTGTATGTTTATATTATCTAACCTGTTATGATCTGTGTGAGATGTATTGTGCTCGCTCCTGTCCTGACTGGACCTGTTGATAAATTTTACAGATAGCCTGGAGGTTGCCTGCTAGCCTAGAGGAGACACAGTAGAGGTTATTTAGATAGTTATTTCATTTTGTCTAGAGTTTATTTACTTTTGGATTACTGTATTTGAGTTTTGAGATGTATTTCTAGGATTATGTATCTTAGACACTTAGATTTCTATCTCATGTATCTTTTTTAGATTTTATGTTTATCTATCTTTATCATTCTACCTTAGATTGTGATTGAGTTGTACCTCTGTGTTGGCCTCCTTATGGAGGGTATTCATATTATGCTAGTTATAGTTCATGACCTAGAACAGCGTTCTACCGCCGACACTGCGGCGTAGGCTGGGCGTTGTTACGTACTCGTACCCTCACGGTGGGTGTGGGTCGTGACACGTTTTTAGTGGTGGCCCATGCAGGTCGAGTTTATGTAGTGGTATTCGAACTAGAGTACCACTACAGCCTGCAGTAGGAATAGGATATATTTTGAAGGTACTCAATCACGGTTAGGATTCCTTGAGAAATTCCTGGGACGACCCTTGAGAATTTTATTTTAACTTCGATTTAAAATCTGTTTTTTCCTGATTTGATTTACCTTTACTTCCTGTTATTGAACTTGATTTTGATGGATTATTGTTGAATTTTGAATCTTGATGATAGTAGTTGAATTTGAGTCTGTATTTTTATGATTTTTGATGGATTATTACTGAATTTTGAATCTTGATGTTAGTTGTTGAATTTGATTTGTATTTATATGTATATGTACATTTTTTTGGAATTAAGGTATAACCTGATAACATACTTGATAAGGACAGTAAGAAAGGTAAAAGTCTACTTTATTATAGAATTTAGAATTTATTGCAGTCATATTTGCTAGCATGACAAGGACGTAGAGCCTGATATAGCTATACTTATCTTAGTTATGAAATCTAGATTTTCTTGCAGCCATACCGGGTGGCGTGGTAAGAATTCTAGATAACATAATTATAGGGTGTATGCCTTATTATGGACTCTATCGTTTATTGCAGCTATGCTTATTGGCGTGGCAGAATTCTGACAACATAATTTCTAGAAGACGCATATGATTATCAGATTGTACCTTAAATATTTTTGAACATGTTTTCTCTACTTTTGTTTCAGTCCTTCAAAAAAAAGAAAGAAAGAGAGAATTGTTATTTGTTTGTTTTGTTTTGTTTTGTTTTGTTTTGTTTCTCATTTATTTAACTTAAGAGTAGCTTTAGCTGTTTTTATAAACTTTGTGTAACTTCTTACTATAAAATTCTTCTTAATACAATGAGTCGATGATTTTGCTAGACTTTATCTTGGATTTGAAAATTTAGCTCTGGGTTTCAAAATGTGGGTTTTTTCTTTTAAACAGATAAGCAAAAACAGATTTTATCGTTATTTCTTTCTTGCTATTATTCTTGTATTAAATAATAATAATAATACTGTCTTGATTACGTCAATCACCTGCTTGCAACCTTGGTAGGAATCTAATTGTTGGTCTTAACGTAGAATTAAAATTTTATATTGGGACATGAGAATATATATGAATCTATATAGTGGACACTTTCCTGACACTTATGCATGCTACACTTGATTTCCACCTATCTGAATACATATTAATATGTCGTTAATGTTTAAATTTTCAAAACCCCAATTTTTCCGATTCTCTGCTTTTTCTAGCTTAACTCGTAATTTAAATATAAAATTTCATGATAATAGTTTTATTTATATCACTGCACATGTATGTTATACGTAGGGTTTCAATTCAAAAAAAAATTTTGGTTGAGTTTTGTGTTTAAATTTGTCAAATCTGAGACTGTGTGCATATTAACCCTTAATACGGGATTTTAAATGTTAGTTCAAATTGATTATTTTAAATGTAATATTTAGAGCTGTGTACATTGTTGTTGTAGGGATATAAATTTAGGTTCCATATTCTTACATGTTAGGTTGTGATAAACATTGAGTTGGTTTTGATGTGCAAATTCTCCAAAATCCTGAAAACTGAATACATGTTAACATTTTTACATTGATTTCCATGTTTAGTTCAATTTCAGATTTAACATGTAATATTGAACTGTATGCGTAGATAAATGTATTGATAGTATATTAGGGTTTCATTTCTATCATGTTAGGATGTATTGGGAGCATTGAGATTAGTTTTGATGTTTCAAACTCCTAAATTTTGAAATTGCATTATGTTAATATTGCACTGGTTTAAATGTTAGCTTATTTTCAGATTTTGTATGTAAATGCTGAACTAAAACTGGGTTTAACCTTTCAATACTAAGCTATAACCCTGTACAAGGACACACACACACACCCTAACTTAGTATACCCTGTCATGTAACCTAACTCTTCCTCTCTATGTCATGATTATATATATATATATAGATATATATAGAGCTTAGGCATACATGTTATAATGTATGTACATACATAACTAAGTCTCTACCTCTTTATATATACATATATACATGGTTAGCCATGCATGTTATGAACAAATGAGTTGTGTATTGTAGATTGTTTAACCAATATGCCATGATTAGTGTAACTTGATAGTTATTGTTTGAAACCCCAAATCCTCCTATGCACTTTCATGTATATTTCACATACACACACGCCTATTATCTACCCATATGAACATGTCCACATACACCCATACACACACGAACTACATAATTTGTACATAATGCTAGCTTTTCCCTCTCTAACGCTATATATATAAATATATTGTGATTGGATTTCCATGCAATTGGCTTTTATTCTTTAACTTTTGATTTTGATTTTCTTGAATAGTACCCCTTATTAGATAAATGGTAGTTAACTTTATTTTATATTGATAAGTACCAGTTTTCATATAGGATGGTAGACTGCCTTACAGTCTTGATGATTGTTATTTCTGTATCTTTTCTAGTTTAGCACCCTAGATTGCTTGTGTGTTTTGATACCATATGACCGTTTTGGTTTAGCATGACTAGTATACCTAGATGAGACTTTCACTACCACCGTATGCCATGACCCTGTATGTCATCCTTTTAAATCGTATGATTGTTTAAGTTCTGAGACTTTGATTGTGGGGGGTTTGACCTAGAAGGAGTATGAACATTTTAATTTTGAGGATAAAATTTTTCTAAGGTGGGTAGACTTGTAACACCCAGTTCTCTAAAATAAGGGTAATTTTGAAATTTTGTAATTTTAATCATTTATTGATTTGACATTTAAATCATGATATGATTTTTGGTAATTTTTAAATCATTTTAAAACTATTTAAAATCATGACTTATGATTTTGATATTTTGCTAGTGAAACCCTAGAGACTGTTTGACCTAGAGCCTAACCATGTGATTAGGATATTTTAATGTCATTTCTGGCCTAAGGATATTTTGCATTTGACCTCTTTGAATTATTTTGATATTTATTGCGTTGGTGATTGTTGATTTTGACCTTTGATAGGTGTGATTTTGTGATGGTTTTATATCCGTATCGGACACGTATCAGTTTTTATTTACAAATGTTTGATGTGCCTCAAAGAGATTTTTTTATTGCTGATTTTTTTTGAAAAGTATTTGAATGAGATTGTTTTCTGCATGTGTTTCCTGTGATTGCTTTGTTTTAATATCGAGGACGAAATTTTTTTTAAGGTGGATAGATTTGTCATCCCCAGTTTTCAGAAACAGGGGTATTTTTATCATTTTACATTTTTGAATATTTTTAAAATTTATTTTATTATTTATGATATTATTTTGGGGTTGAAATTTATTTTATTATTTATGATATTGTTTTGGGGTTATTTGAGTCGGGTTCGAATTTCAACTCAATCCGACTTGAAACGGGGACCCGGGGGTAGTTTGACTCTAGTGGGACCCACACACTAGTTAGGCATGGCCCACATGATATTAATTTTAGTTCACATGATAGAAATATTTTAGTTAGAGGTTAGACTAATTATTATGGATAAGGTTAGTATGATTAGAGACTTTAGAATGACTAATTTAGCCCCAACCAATTAGCCCTTTCCTAATACTCATAGAATAGGTTAGTGGAGGCATTTTGGACCTTACCATAATAGGACAAATAGCCCCATATGGCCAGCCACTTTGGGAGAGGATAGGCTCAAGTTCATTTCATTATTCTCATCCACACTCTCTCTCTCTTGTTCTTCCCCAAATTCCTAGAGAGCAATCCCTAGCAATTTCTCCACCAAATTCTTCCATTTTGCCACCAAATCTTCTTCTTTCTTTCTCCATTCTAGCCAAGGAGGAAGCTACCCAAGTTTGGGAGGATTCGGAGCTCGTTCGTGTCCTTTTGGAATCTCTACGTGTCGATGTCGCTCCGGGAAGGCTTTTCTTCGATTCGATCTACCGGGAGGTATAAATTCCTTCTTCTTTTCATTTCTTCATGCATATAGGTCTATTTTGAACCCATAGGAATGACCCCCATGGTTGTATCTCCATTTGTGTCCATTTCGTGTCCATTTGGAGGTCATAGGAGTGTCCTTTGTGTTGTGGTTGTGTCCATGTGGGAAAACCCCAAATTTGGACACACTATATGTTGTTGTTATGTATGAATGAATTATTACATGTTTAATCTCATATTTTTGTATTGGAGATGTGTTCTATAGTGTCTCATATATATATATTAGTGTAGAGAGTGAGTTCTTGATATATTATGTTATATACTTGTGTTCTTTTGTCTCAAACTACCCAAATTCGTCATGATTTTTATCCACGTTTATAATTTCAGCCCTAACTTAGAAATGTCATAACTTCTAGCTCAAAACTCGGTTTAATCTCCCGTTTTTTTTTAAAGAAGCGTATTGAAGTTAGCTTTCCAAAAAGATATATTAATAGGCCTAATTATTTCTATAACGTTCTGGAGAATTATTTGAGTGTCAGCTGTACGAAAGACAAACGCGTTCTCGGTGTTTTCGCGATTCCGGGAGTTTTCGGAAACAAAAATGCGATCCGTTTGAAGTTTCGGAAAGCTAACACATAGATCTATAATATACTTTAATCCTAGATTTTAATTCATGCTGAGATGGTACAGTATTGATTATTAGTAGGAGTTACTATTCGGCATATGCATTTTGTGCACCCTTGTGTGTAATATAATGTTCTATTTGATTTTAACCCATGTTAATGTATATACATTATGTAATTAAATCGAGAATGCAAGCATGAGTAAATGTTTAAATAAATGATGTATGAGGTATAAGTATCCTATCTAATGTAAGCATGTATAAGTACAGCTTGTAATGAATATGTAGGTTCCATAGTATGTAATGTATGGTGCATATAGTGGTACAAGAGAATAAATGAATGATGAATGAATGCAAGCATGAATGTAATGTAATAATAGATGTATTGTATGCAATATACAAGTTAATGATATGTAATGTTCTATGTTAACACAAATCCTATATTACCTCATGTACCCCTTACACTATGTAGACACTATCACACTTGACACTTTGTTCACTTACACTTTGACACTCTTTGATATGTATACACTATGTATGCCCATTTAATCCTCACTTGCCCCTTTGCCATGTTCACATACACACACATAGCCTCTTAAATAAGTATTTATGAATACAGTTAACTTAGCTATGTATGTATATTACATATATGTTAGCATATTGTGTTGTAATATATAAGTTTATATAACCATTTAAAATGCCATGATTATAGATCTAATGTTGAATACCAATATATGCATGTGTATATATGTGTAGACATATATAGTTTAAAGTAATAGATTACCTAGTGTATATCTAATGTGAATTCTTGCCTATTTGAGTATTGAATAATTGCATGCTATACAGAGTTGGGTGTATGTTGGCTTGTATAGCCTTGTATTGATGTGTGCTTGCTAGGATAGTCTTGGTTAGGCCTAGTAAGACTTATTGGGTTAGGATATGACCTAGTTTGACCTAGTTTGACTAGTGCAGTTGGCCAGAGTTGACCAAGGGTTGACTTTGGCCTAGTTTGACCTAGATTCATGTAGAATGCATTGTAGTGCTTTATATTACCCTTCTAGACATGTCGTGACTTGTGCTGTTCTAATTAGGAGCCAGACACCTCTCCTCGGACAGTATCTTTACCTTGGACATTCAGATATCAGGCGAGTACATTCTCTGATCATTTCATAACTTGTTTAGAATTATATTCCTACTCTAGTTTACCTTATTTGATGCTGTCACGATATTATCACGGATTGGTACTATATGGATCCCTACATTGAGATGTTATCCCCTTCGGGAGCATCGGATACATTATGTCATGTGTTTCGTGTACATCATGTATTCCTCGCTCTCATGTTATTCATGTTTCTCCTGTGCTTCATGCTCGTTCATGCATACTCGTGTACTCTCATGTGCTCTCATGAATCGGTCATATTTCCTATGTATCTCATGTATAACCTATATTACATGTGCACTCATTTATGAGCCTTCATGTGAATTTCATGTGCACCCATTTTTGGGCCCCTCTATGTGAACTTCATGTGCACTCATGTATGAGCTCTCATGTATACTTCATGTGCACCCATTTATGTGCTTCATGTGAAAACTATGTACGTAACATAACTTGTTTGGATCCTTCTGTATTGATTGGGGTATGGGGGAGTATAAATAGCCATGTGAACAATTCCAAAGTAGTATAGCCATGTGCGCCTCTTTAGTATAGTCATGTGCAAATCCAGCCATTCACATGTCGACTTTGTACTCTAAATCACTAGTCACTGGTAGCTCTCTACTTATAGTAGATATTTCTATTACAGTTCTCTCTCTGTTTACATCATGTACTTTCTTTTAGTTTTATGTATCGTACTCTCTTGTATGTTTATATTATCTAACCTGTTATGATCTGCGTGAGATGTATTGTGCTCGCTCCTGTCCTGACTGGACCTGTTGATAAATTTTACAGATAGCCTGGAGGTTGCCTGCTAGCCTAGAGGAGACACAGTAGAGGTTGTTTAGATAGTTATTTCATTTTGTCTGGAGTTGTATTTACTTGTGGATTACTGTATTTGAGTTTTGAGATGTATTTCTAGGATTATGTATCTTAGACACTTAGACTTCTATCTCCTGTATCTTTTTTGGATTTCATGTTTATCTATCTTTATCATTCTACCTTAGATTGTGATTGAGTTGTACCTCTGTGTTGGCCTCCTTATGGAGAGTATTCATATTATGCTAGTTATAGTTCATGACCTAGAACATCGTTCTACCGCCGACACTGCGACGTAGGCTGGGCGTTGTTACGTACTCGTACCCTCACGGTGGGTGTGGGTCGTGACACGTTTGTTAGTAGAGCCACTAGACTTTGCTCACCCTGAGTAGTGTAGCTTAGTTAGGTTTGCCTGGCCTACGAGCCAGCTAGTACTTTTTATACTGTAGTAGTTTTTATATATTATGTGATTCTCTGGGTTGTTTGTGTATAGCTCTGGACTTGTGTGGATCTTGGACTTATTTGCTGTTCTCATCATTCGTATTTTCCTTTCCATACTATCTACCTTAGTTTTACATTTATGATTGAGACTGTATTGCTATGTCACCTTCATTCGGAGTGTATATACTGTACAGGTACATTTATCTGTTTAGTTATAGTATTTATAGATGACCTAGACAGCGTTCTACCGCTGATGCTGCGACGTAGGCTGGACGTAACCACGTACTCGTGCCCCTAATCAGGGTGCGGGTCGTGACAATTTTAGACTGCAAAGCTCCTATTTTTATTTTTATTTTATTTTTATTTTAACATTTTATGAATTTTTATAATGATAATTAGTTTAGTAAATAAGGATAAGTTTGTTTCACCTATAATACTAAGTAGTAGCTATTACTAGGTAAATAAATATTTGAATTATTTTGCCCAAGCTTTTCTACCCAAAATATTAATAACTATATCTTTATGTTTAAATCATTTTATATAATTAAAATTTTGGCTTTATAAATATATAGAGGTATTAGTATATATAGGTTCACTTATTTACGTATAATGAAAAGAAAAAGAAAAAAAAAACAAAAGGGGGGAAATCTCTACTATTTCCTTGTGGGAACAGTAAAGCCCAGCCCGAGCCAAGGGCCAGCAGCCCGAACCCTGGTTTCCGTATACATAACTGAGAGAGCGAAAGGGAGAAATCTCTCACAACTCAAACCCTAACTCTTCCCCTCCTTCCCCAACACCACGCACGCACCTTCAGCCACCCTGCTGTTGGCCTATTGGCTATATGGTCACACCTGATTTTAATAATCAACGATAACTTAAGTCGATACGCAAAATATACGAACTGCTACAGATGTGTTATAGGTTACTAAAATCAATATCAAAGAACATATTACGTCTACAAAGAACAGTATATCGTCATCCAAAAGCAATTTCATCGAAATCGAGATAGAGTCATTTTTTTACTTTATTGAGTCTAGAAAATATAAAATGTGAGGTCGTTCGGAATATTACTGGCTTAGGTTTTCTCAGTCCACAAATCTAAAAAGCCAACTTAAATCCTATAAAATTCCACCTATCCATACAGCCAAAAATCCTATGCAATTTGGATCACCAAAAATCCCATTCTGCCTAGACAGAATTCGGCCAGAACTCTGACCGAGTTTGGTCCGAGTTCGGTCAAGGATTTTTGAATTTATGTTGCCTCCAAATATGCATGTAACGTTCGAATGCGATATTTTAGCATCCGAACTCAGCCCAAATTCTGCCCGAGTTCGGTCAGGAAAAAGACTATAAATAGAGAAGGATTTTTATAATTCTAATCACTCATTCACACTTCTCTCGATCTCTTCTTAAGTGTTTTTCATTATTCTAAAACTTTCAAATCTTGCCTATACCACTCTTACCCAAAGCCAGTAACATTCTGTTCAATTTAGAGTCTTTGGTTCAAAGAGTTGTAAAGAGATCGCAATTCAGAAAATATTTTAGTTTTCGTGTTCAAGTTTGTTGAAGTCAGTCATGCGCTCGTCACCAAGGTATGATGTTAGAAAGAGACGGCAAGCTCTCATTTAGCTTGTAAATAGTAGATTAACAGCGGGCAAGGGTACCCACGACTGGATTAGTCCTTTCAGAGAGAAATCAGTATATATCGCGGTGTTCACTGAGTTTGATCTTCTATCTATTGATTATTGCATTTAATTTACTGTCTCTTTTATCTGCCATAGTTTATAATCTGTTAATTTTTTTAAGTGGTGATTATTTTTGCTGTATACGCCCACTCTATTTACCCCACCCTCTAGAGGTGTTCAACGGTCCTACAATTGATTTTAGAGCAGGTTATATTCTAATATAACACTCTAAAGAGTATATGGCAGCCATGAAATCAATATTCAACGGTGAAGGGCAATCCACAAATAGACCCCCACTATTTGATGGAACAAACTACACATATTGGAAAACACGATTGAGTTTCTTTCTAAAGTCTCTTGACTTTAATCTTTGGTCTATAGTAATTGAAGATTTTAAGAAATCGAATAGAATAGTGATTGAGGGTGTACTTATAGACAAGCCACATGACAAATACACAGACAAAGAAAAGAAAAAGGCTAGTCTAGATGCATGTGCCATCAATGCACTATTCTGTGCAATTGACAAGACGGAGTTTAATCGTGTTTCTACCTGTACTACGTCTCATGTGATTTGGAAACTTTTTGAGGTAACTCATGAAGGCACCTCCCAAGTGAAGGAATCCAAAATTAGCAGTCTAACACAGTAATATGAATCATTTAAGAAAAAACTCGACAAGTTAATTACATAGATGTTTACTCATTCCTAGATATTACTAATCCTTTGCAATCTCTTGGTAAGGATTACAGTAACCATGAGAAGATCAAAAAGGTTCTATGGGCTCTAACCAAGAATTGGAACCCAAAGGCAACTACGATCATTGAAGGAAACGATCTCACCATAATGACTATAGAGACACTTATGGGCAAGCTGATGACCAATGAGTTGGACTTAATATAATTTGAAGAAGCAACCCCCAAAGAAAAATCTATCGCTTTCAAAGCACAAGCCAAAAGAGTTGCATACAATGATTCTGACGAAGAATCATCCAGTGGTAATGAGTAAGACCTGCTAGTAAAGAACTTCAAAAAATTCTTGAAGTTTGAGAGATCAAACCGAAATAAGAAAGACGTCCATAAGAGCAATGAAGAAGAAACTATATGCTTCGGATGCAAGAAGTCAAGGCATATCAAGAAGGAATGTCCACTGTCAAAGAAAAACAGTCTATATGATAGATCAAGATCAAGCAGGAAAACTACAACAGGTCGAAAGTATGCAAACATAAGCATCTGGCACGAGAGTGATGCCAGTGAGTCAGAGAAAGAGCACAGACCCTACAACACTGCCAATATATATCTTATGGCATATGATAAGGTATCTTCCAACCCTCTGTATGATGAATTTACTTTCGATGAATTAGAGACAGCCTTTAGCGAACTACTTGACGAACACAAAAATGTGTTAGACAAGTACAAGCAATCTCGCAAAGAGGTTATGGCATGCACAACCCAAGTAGCATGATTGTCTAATCTTCTTGAAGACATTAAAGAGACATCTGCTATCGGTAACACGGATGAGATAGCCAAGCTCAAAGTAGACTATCATGATGCTATCCTCACCATCGAAAAGAAGAAGAGAAATTATGTCAAAATGCAAGAGCTTTATGACATAGAGAAGAAGAGACACTTAATCACAGAGCAAAGACTTATTGATATGACTACCAAATATGAAGAGTCTTATGTAATTTCTAAAAAGTTAGAAATCAAGTTAGGCAAATAGGCCATCCCTGTGACACAGCCTAAGGTTAGTTCTAATGCTAAAAGCATACAACTAAGAGGACTAAACCACATAAAGCACGCAATCAACACGTCAATCATAATTATGCTTTCACATATAGGTTTTCAAAAAAGACACAAATGCATGTCAACACAGAAACTAAGAGCAATTTTTCAAAACTTACTTGCACGTACTGTGGTACTCACAGGCACATATCACAGTATTGTCAAGCAAGAAGCTTTTTGACAATCAAACACTTGTTTGGATACCTAAGACTAATCAAAATGGACCCTTCAAGAAATGGGTACCAAAGGATTCATCTACTCCTTTTGTAGGTGGACCCTCAACCCTCTCATGCTAGAAGTAAGTGGATCCTCGATAGCAGATGTTCGTGGCATATGATTGGTTATGCATCTTTGTTCGCTACGCTATCGATGAAGAAAAATGGATACGTTTACTTCAGAAATAACTTGAGAGGTGATACAATTGGAAATGGCATTGTTGGTATATCTCCTTACCAGTAATAAAAGACGTTTGTTTAGTTACAGAGTTGAAACATAACCTACTGAGATAAATCATTTGGCAGATAATGGTTATGGTATCAACTTTGTAAAAGACAAATGCTCTATATATGAAATGTCTTCTGGTAATCCTGTATATGAATGGATTAGGAAAAACAACATTTATGTCTTCTTTTTAGAAAGTACTAATAATGCAGAAAAGTGCCTAGTATCAAATCAAGATGAAAGCTAGTTATGGCACATGAGACTAGGACATGCCAATATGGACACTATCTCACGTCTATACACCAAAAAGCTGGTAAAAGGACTCCTAGAAATCACATTCAAGAGAGACATGGTATGTGCTGACTGTGAAAAGAACAAAGCAACTAGGTCAACTTTTAAATTCATCAACGCTATAAGTACTTCTAGACCCTTACAGTTAATTCATATGGATTTGTTTGGTCCTAGTAGAGTCGTTAGTCTTGGCGGTAAACTCTATGCTTTTATAATTAATGATGATTTCTCTCATTATACATGGGTTTTCTTTTATCAAATAAAAGTGATGCTATTTTTGAATTTTAGATATTTTGTAAAAAGGTACAAAATGAAAAAGGCTTCATGATTACTCGAATATGAAGTGATCATGGTGAAGAATTCATAAATACTGATTTCAAAAACTTTTATGATGATAGTAGATATTACCACAAATTTTTCTGTCCTAGAACTCCCCAACAGAATGGTGTTATGGAACGGAAGAATCGTACTCAAAGCGAGATGGCTAGAGTCATACTGAATCAGCATAATCTTCCTAAATATTTTTGGGCAGAAGCTGTTAGTACAGCCTGTCATATTTTAAATAGGGTGTTGATTCGACCTATCTCAAAAAAACACCATATGAGTTGTGGTTTGGAAGGATTCCAAATATTTCATATTTTAAAGTTTTTAGATGTCGTTGTTTTATCCTGAACACCAAGGAGAACTTGGGTAAGTTCGACTCTAAAGCAAATGAAGGAATATTCTCAGATATGCTGCTAAGAGTAAGGGATATAGAGTTTTCAATAAAAGATCTATGATTGTTGAAGAATCTATTAACGTTACCTTTGATGAGCTCAATAGTCACAGATCTAACGACAGTGATGATGAATATGCACAAAATAAATTCAAGTCATCTAAAAATACTGCTACCAAAGGGAGCCCTTTGGAATGTCTAACAAAGATGAAATTCTTGCCAGACCATCCAGAGATACTCGTCATAGGTGATGTATCAAAAGGTGTAAGTACATGTTCTTATATTAAAGGCACGAATATAGCAGCTAATATTGCTTTTATATCTCAAGTAGAACCTAAGACAGTAGCAGATACATTTAATGATAAATTTTGGATCGATGCCATGGAAGAGAAACTCAATCAATTTGAGAGAAACCAAGTTTTGGAACTTGTTCCTGAACCTATTGGTTAATCAATAATTGGTACCAAATGGGTGTTATGAAATAAACTAAGTGAGGATGGGCAAGTTCTAAGCAACAAAGGACGTCTAGTAGCACAAGGTTATAATCAAGAATACGGTATTGATTATGACGAGACATATGCTCATGTTGCTAGACTAGAAGCTATCTGCATGTTTTCTGCATTTGCATGTTTTTCAAAATTCAAACTATTTCAAATGGACGTGAAAAGTGTATTTTTAAATGGATTTTTGAAAGACGTTGTGAAACAACCCCCTAGTTTTGAAGATTTTCAAAAACCTGATCACGTCTTCAAACTTATGAAAACACTCTATGGACTCGAACAAGCACCTCGTGCTTGGTATGAACACCTAAGTGCCTTCCTACTTGAAAATGGATTTCAAATAGAAGAGTTGATACTACTTTATTTATCAAGTCTACAAATGATAATATTCTTTTTGTTCAAATTTATGTAGATGACATCATTTTTGTTTCTACTAACGAAAAATTGTGTCAAAAATTTGATAAATATAAGCAGAGTGAGTTTGAGATGAGCATGATGGGAGAGCTAAACTACTTTCTAGGACTCCAGATCAAACAGCACTCACAAGGAACATTCATCAACCAAGCTAAGTATACGAAAGATTTATTGAAGAAGTATGACTTCGACAACGTAAAGCCTATCGAAACTCCAATGGTTACATCAACTCAGCTTGACATTGATGAAAGTGGCAAACCAGTCGACCAGCGTAAGTATCGAGGTATGATTGGTAGTTTATTATATTTAACTGTTAGTCGTCCTGATATAATATTTAGCGTTTGCATATGTGCTAGATATCAAGCTAATCCTAAGGAATCACACTTATGCGTAGTTAAGCGTATCTTCTGATACCTTAAGGGAACTTCTACAGTCGGCTTGTCGTATCCCAAAACCACATCTTTTGACCTGATAGGTTATTCAGATGCGGATTTTGCAGGATACAAAGTAGATCGTAAAAGTACCAATGGTACGTGTTATTTCCTAGGAAAAAATTTAGTCTCTTAGTTTAGCAAAAAGCAAAATTCTATAGTGCTATCAACAACTGAGGCTGAGTACATTACCGCAGGACGTTGTTGTACTCAAATTTTATAGATGAAGTAAACCCTAGAAGACTACACTGCACGAAGATTCTTATATATTGTGATAACAGTAGTATAATTAATTTGACTAAGAACCCTGTTTTTCATTCACGCACGAAACACATAGAGATACGTCATCACTTTTTACGTGATCACTAACAACACATGGATATTTTTTTAGAATTTATTGACACAGATCATCAATTAGCAGATATTTTCACAAAACCGTTGGCTGAAGACCATTTCAATTATCTGCGACGCGAACTAGGTATACTTGAATTTTCAGATTCATAATACATTATGTCTAATAAAAATTCTTACAACTTAAGATTTTGATGTTTATTAATTGAAGTTATTTTGGTTACAAGCCGAAAGGGCCCTTCTGTCAAAAAGACGTAAAAGTCTAAGCGACACGGTGTCAAGAGTCTTCGGACTACCGCTAGCTGGAATCCGGCCCCTACAGCTAACTCAAAGTAATGTATATTACTAAATTGAAGAATTAAAAGTTATAAAGTCTATTTATTATTCATTATGTATAGAATGAAATAGAAAAACAAGTGGCAGAACTCGGACCGAGTCTGGACCGAGTTCGGTTGACGTCGGTTCAGTTTTCTAGAACAGCACAGCCGGCCCTAGCCCCCATTATAAACCCTTCTTCTTCTTCATTTTTCTTTCATCCGAGCACAAAAACTCCACCCAAAAAAATTATCTCCCACTTTTTTCAAAGCTCCTTTCTACTTAGGTCTAAGAAGCTCAAGAAGGTGACCTCATCTCCTTTCTCCATTCTCCTTAAGATATATCTCCATCCTTCTTCTTTATCAATTATATAGCTCCTAAACTTCTCAAAAGAAAGAAATGAGAGTCTGCGACGGGTTCATCTTCTACCTCTGAATACGAACCCGTCAACGTGTTCAGTCATGTTTGCCCTACCGACGAAGAGGAATATGACGCGACTTTATTTCCATCTTAGGACATAGCGGACTCATGGTTTGACGCATTTCACTATCGGGAAATTTGTCCCGGGCGATCCGTCAACTTTACCATTTTTTCGGAGTACGCCTCCACTTTTGAAAGATTAAGTCTCCGGAATTTCTTTGAAACTTCTAGTGATATCTATGATAATGTTGTTTGTATGTTTTACTGCAACATGCAAATAAAAGATGATGGTAGTATCTATTCTTGTGTCGTCGGGAAAGAGATTGAATTCAACTCGACTGACATTAGTGAATTCTTTCATATGCCGGACATCGACGAGGCATTAGTCGAGATAAACTGAGTTCAATTTTCCCGAAGAAGTTACCCTTGATTCTATTAAGGGTACAATGTGTCATCCTAACCCAGTCCCTCGTAGTGGTAGGTTATACGCAAAGTTCCTTAATCAGAACTTTTATGAGTTGCATCGCTTTGTCTATTCTGCTTTGATTCCCAAAAAGGGATCTACTGATAAGATTACCTTTTATGAGATGTCTACCATGTACCATCTTCATTTCGGTGTTCCTTTCTCTCTTCCTAAGATATTAATAGCTTGGATGATTAGTTGTAGGAGAGTGGGGCACAACCTCCTGTACCCCATGCATCTAGTAGTTATTTTTAGGAGATTTAAAATCAACCTTGATTCCTGTCATATCTCTGGGTCATCTTCTGAGCTGACTAGGTCTAGAATATATCCACTACCTCCACCTCCACCCGGTGCTGCTCCTGCTGATGTTCATGCTGATCCAGACGCTCCAGTACCGGCTCCTGCTCTAGGTTTTGGTCCTCAGTTCTATCAGCACTTTGATGACTTTGTCGCTCTCTCTGGACAATGTCATCAAAGCTATGTCGATGCTGAGGTCCGCCATACCTCTCAGGCTCAGATCTTGAGGAATGGCATTGCTGACTTGCACTGGAGTTTGGCGCATCATCCTTTAGCTCCTTTTTCGATCATACGTCATCCTGGCTTCGACGGACCGAGGTTTGATGATCCGACCACTTTTGGATACTTTGATCCAGTTACTGCTTACTTCGATCCATAGCCGCCTGCTCCTACAGCCGATGATGATACTCAAATATGATTTGGACCTTTAGTTTAGAGTTTTTGTGATTCTAGATTGATGATGATGATCTATGTAGTTATGCACTTTGTAGTCCAAACTTCTTCAGTTGGACTTTTTATAGCAGTCATAAACTCTTTCAATTATGACTTTATGCATTTGGATTCCAGTGTATTTCTTTTCAGTGATATTCTAGTTCATGCCATGTGAGTTTTTAGTTCATTTACACTGCTACTAGTTATACTAAAATATGACTTATTTTGGTATAAATATTACTCTCTCTGTTTCTTTGTCTATGATAACATTGTTGGCTTCACATATTGCGGGGGAGCTACACATTTTGCATACATGACAAAGGAGAAGAAGAGCAATACCAAAATATTAACAAGAAATTCAAAAATTCAACGACAAGTCAGGTATATCTTTTTAAAGTTACATTTTTTATAATATTTTGGTATAGACTCAAATTTATCGATTATCAAAATGGGGGAGATTGTTGGCCAATTGGATACATGGTCACACCTAATTTTGATAATCAACGATAACTTAAGTCGATACGTAAAATATACGAACTGCTACAGATGAGTTACAGGTTACTGAAATCAATATCAAAGAACGTACTGCGTCTACAAAGAACAGTGTACTGTCATCCAAAAGTAATTTCATCGAAATCCAGATCGAGTCGTTTTATATTTTCTTCTCTATTTTTTACTTTATTGAGTCTAGGAAATATAAAATATGAGGTCGTTCGGGATATTACTGGCTTAGGTTTTCTCAGTCCACAAATCCAAAAATCCTACCTAAATCCCACACAGCCAAAAATCCTATACAATTTGGATCACCAAAAATCACATTTTGTCTAGACAGAATTCGGCCAGAACTCTGATCGAGTTCGGTCCGAGTTCGGACCGAGTTCGGTCAAGGATTTTTTTTAATTTCTGTTGCCTCCAAATCTGCATGCAACTTTCGAATGCGATATTTTAGCATCCGAACTCAGCCCAAATTCTGCCCGAGTTCGGTTGGGGAAAATACTATAAATAGAGAAGGATTTTCATATTTCTAATTACTCATTCATTCTTCTCTCTATCTCTTCATAAGTGTTTTTCATCGTTCTAAAACTTTCAAATCTTGCCTATACCACTCTTAGCCAAAGCCAGTAACATTTTGATCGATTTAGAGTCTTTGGTTCAAAGGGTTGTAAAGAGGTTGCAATTCATAAAATATTCCAGTTTTCGTGTTCAAGTTTGTTCGAGTCGTTCGTGCGCTCGTCACCAAGGCACGGTGTTGTAAAGAGACGGCAAGCTCTCATTTAGCTTACAAATAGTAGATTAACAGCGGACAAGAGTACTCAAGACTGGATTTATCCTCTCAGAGGAAAATCAGTATAGGTGTTCACCGAGTTTGATCTTCTATCTCTTGATTACAGCATTTAATTTACTGTCTCTTTTATCTGCCATAGTTTATAATCTATTTTTTTAGTGGTGATTATTTCTGCTGCACACGTACACACTCTATTCACCCCCTCCCCTCCTCTAGAGGTGCTCAACGGTCCTACACCTGCACGCTGCCCTAGCCGTCCTGCCACGCAGGACGGCCGCCCATCATCGGTTAAACGTACACGCGAGTCAGAGCGCAGCCGCAGCAGCAACAGTATCACTCTTCGAGGAATCGTTATTTGCAACTCGATTTTATCCCTTATAGTTAATCAATTCTCGATCTAGTGATTCCGATGTATAGCCTAGTTTACCCTCTACCCTCCCCTTCAGTTAGATCATTTTAATTGCAATAGAATTATTGATAAATTCCTTTCAAAAATCGAGAAAAAATTGTCCAAAAATTGACAACAACTGTCCCAATACCCTGTTTGGAAGGCCATTTTCGGTCAATCCATCGGATTGTTTTGAAATCTATTTAAGTAGTTATTTAGACAACCTATACAACATCTAAATGTTGTTTATAGTTTTAAGTATCATCTATCGATTATCGAGATAAATCTGTTTGAAAATCACGAAAAACTTGTTTAAAACTGTTTCAAAAACATTAAAATTCTACCATTACGGCGTGCTCCCCGACAAACCGGGTGACGTGGTTGCAACCCATGAGCATCGAAAGATGCGTATGGATTTTGTCGACGTGCAGGTTGACTTGTATGTCATGACTTTTCACTATTTTTATAGTTGTTATCATATATTTGGAGCTGCAAGCTTGAATTGTACTCGTTCCATTCCTGACTAGAAACCAATATTTTACAGATTAGTCACGGCAACTATTTAACATCGGATACTTGGGGAGATACGGGTGTATATGCTGAGGTCAACCTAGAAGCTTGTTAGAATATTTAAATTTGTTATATTAGATCTTGTGAGATATTGTACTTTTCTTCAAATGTAAACTTAGAATGTTGTAAATTCATTTAGTATCGGTGAATGAACAATAAAGAAAATAATTATGAGAATTTTTGTGATTAGAGCATTATTGTCTAGACAGCGTTCTACCGTCGATATCGCGGCGTATGCTAGCTTGCGCACGCACTCGCATCCGAAAAAAAAGGCGCGGGTCGGGACACAACATATCATCACAATATCATCTTTTGAAACCCAGTCATTTTAAAAGATATCTTATTCTTGATCCCCAATTGGTTTAAGGATAATCAACAAATATATGAATTCACATCTACATTACCTCTGAATCCTATTGTCTGTGTCAACGACTTGTCATGTCCATATTACCTCTGATAACGTCGTCCCAAAAATAACATCACGTCAAGTTATATTCTATCACGTCCTGGACCTCTGAACGGATATAATAAGTGATGCTATTTTCAAATAAATACGTCACGTCCAGCACCTCTGAATGTATTTCTACAACTTTATCTATTGTTTGTGTTTCAAACAGATACATAAAGTAACAGAATCACAAAGCAATAACTTTTTCATTTCATTTCAATCTCAAGAACATAAGTTATTACATTGCTGTTCAAAAAGATTATTATATTTTTTTCTTGAGAAGGGGTAACGAGATCAAAAATCGCCTTCTTTAAAGCTTCGTCGCTCCACTCTGGTAGCAATCACCCGCTCCCTGGCCAAGTTCCTCCTGAAATCTTCAATTAAAGGCTGTATCGTAAAAATATGACGCTCTATCTCTGCATTCAAGATCAGATAAGGTCATCCATTTGCATGTTCAGATCGTCTAGACGGCTTGAGGCAAATTGATACAGCTCGATCACCTCTTCTTGGCGCTTCCTAGCTGCTATAACGGATGCACGGGTCCGGGCTAGTTCAACTTCTAGCTCCTGGATGCGATCCTGACCCTCTGTCACTTATCTATCTTTCTCTGCTTCCTCAACCTTATAATGTTCAATGGAGGAAGTGGCCTCAGCAATACCAGACTCTATATCTCCAAATTGTATCATGAATGCTACCATAGAATTGTCCAGTACGGCTCGTCGTTCCTCGTACTCACTAGCTATGGCCTTGCACTCAGCATCCACCAGTCTATTTATATTTTCTCTTGTCAGCTCCTGGTAAGACTGGATAGGCTCCTCGAGCCCCATCAGGATCTTCTCTAAGGAACTTGCCCTTTCAGCGTTGCCAAGGTTACGTTTGGTGTCAATTGGATAGAGAGAAGATGTTCTTACAAAATTATAAGAGTAATTCTTCTCTATGGCTAACTATACCAAAGAACGTTGAGAGATGAAGAAGGAATCCATATAAGTACGGATAATGTCGCTGATTACCGCATAAGCACCAGGTGGTGTTGCTGCGGCTGAAACCCCTCCTTCTATAAAAGTCGGAGGAATATTGACAACCGGCGCAACATCAATATTTTGTGATTTTGGTGCAGGCATTCCTGACGAGCTTCCCTCCATGGCATGAGTCCCAACATCCAAGGGAACCATTATTGAACTGAGGCTAAACGTGGTGGAAGCTATTGGGACTTCAGTGATCATCCCTACATAACCTGTTGTAATTCAAGTGAAAATTGTCATATCACACAGCATTAAATAAAAAAGGGGCAATGGTGAATAAAGTCAAAATTTTACTTGGGCCGGTGGGAACATAAGGAGTGTTGGCAGGTACAACATCTCTTTTTGTAATGAGTCTTTCTATTATAGAAGCATACACTGTTGCACCTGCTTGGCTGCTTTCTGCCTCTGAACCTCCTGACATTAAGCGGCTGCTTCAAGCCTCTGAGCCCGCATGGCTACCTCTAGCCCCTGACTCAACCTGGCCTCCCTGGGCTACCACTTTCGCCCTCTCCGTTTCAAAAATGTGCTCAACAGGGGCCTGAATCCCCTTAGTTTCAGCATTGGGGTTCTCATCACCCTTGGGGACTCTTATACCTTTAGCGAGGCCCTCATCACCCTCATCTTCATCAACTGGGCTTATGTTGCCCTTAATTTTAGCATTAGAGTCCTTATCGCCCAGCGATTCATCGAGACTCTGATCATCATCACTAGGGCTCTAGTAGCCCTCATCTTCAGTAGGGTGCTCATTACCCTCGATTGTGATATGGCAATCCTTGGCCACCAAGTTCTGACCCTCTTGGGTCACTGCTTGATCTGGGCTTATTTTAGCCTTTTCAAGGTTGGAGGCAGCATTAACAGAGTCCTCCTTGATCTACTTGTCCCCAAAATTAAAGTCCTATAGTACCTGTATCATCTCTTCATCATTTCAAGAAGTTATCTCGTGCAGGGTAGGGGCTATATGAGTTTGGATTATAAAAAGAGCTGGAACTTCTGGAGCAGCCTCCTTTGGAACTGACGCCTCCTCAGGAACTGTGGCCCTTGAAGCGTCACCAGACATTGGTGGCGACATCAGACCAGCTAAAGCAAGCACCGTGATTGTCTTCGCAGTCAGGGTAACATCGGCTTCAATGGTCATTGGTTCTGAAATAGTAATTAGAGGGACGTCTACTGCAGCAGCTGGAGCCGGTTCACGAGTCCGTGGCGATTCTGAAGACAAAGAAAGGTCAATACAAATCGCCAAAGGATTAACATCTAACAACTCTTGTTGAACCGAGAGACTAAGGATATCACCTTATGGAGAGGATACACCTCCAGGTGATGACAGTAATGGATCTCGACTAGGAGACTGCCTGAGAAAGGAACAATAGAAGCTACTGCCTTCACTTTCACCTTTCTCGTTACCACCAATTTCCTTCTCGCTGCTTGCTTGAGTAGTGACTGTAGGGAAATGGCAGCAGGTCGATCGTATGATGCTTCAGGAGCAATCTGGTCTCTACTTGACTCCTCTACCCTGCTCTTCTTCTAGGCAGGAGATTGAGTGGTTCCTATGAAAGAAGTTGTTCCTCCATGTGAAAGTCCCGCTTCTAACTGTCGTATTTGAAGCCTTGTCCTTGCCACGGGCTTTTTAACAACAATCATTTCTTTATTTTTCTTTCCTTTCCCCTTAGAAGGAGAAGGAAGTTCTTCATAGGCTGACTGGGAGGATGAAGTCCCAGTCTTCTGCTTTTTACCACCTTCCTTCATGGGGGATTTTTCTTTCCGCTTCTTTAAAGTGACACGTAGTACACCATACACCTCGTCGTGGAAACCCACAAGTGTATCCTCTAGAGGTTCATCAGCAAAAACTTTCTCCTCGGCTTTTGCAAATTCCATGGCAGCTTCAGTCCCTTCTCATGACCTTCGGACGCCAACAAAGCTATCTGATAGAAAGTAACCTTCGAAGAAAGTGTTGGCTAGGGTATAGAAATTCGCGTATGTATTTAACATATGCGGGCCCGCCTCAAAACTAGCGGAGGGCATGGTGAATATAGCTTTAGTGCCTCTCGCGCTGTAATATCTCCATCCTCGAGCCCCGTCGATCAGACGCCGAAAGCTTGAAGGCAGGTAGTCGCATTCCCGACGTGCATCTGATCATAGCCGAACTGACGAGCAAATCGGCTAGGCAAGTATGGTTCTAGATAGCACTCATTTTCGAACTGACACACCAGATAGGAAGGTCTGATCACCTTCAGCCAAGAGAAGGCTGCTGGAGGTGGACAGGTACCGACTGGCTCTAGGTCCATGAAAGAAGTCGGGAAGGTCTCGTATCCAGGTAGTGGATCAACGCAAAAGAACATCCAGTTGGAGCCCATGTTCAGCGCCCTTCTGCATTCAAAGAGTGAGTCCACCTTCCATCGAGATGTAGCATATCTACCGATGAAGTCTTCTCCAGTAGCACTGAGGGCTGGATCCATCAGAGTGGGATGGGGTAATATAAACCAGCCGAATAAATAAGTGAACGGCATCTCAGTTCGAGGAAAGTCATCTCGAGTACCAGGTTTCTCCATCATAGTGGTTGTGAATGCACGGAGACCCGCATTCAATCGATTAGTCATGGCAGAGAGGATATCCATCTTGTATCCGAACACCAGATGCCCTGCAGCTGGCTCCGGAAACCATGAACCATCACAACCAAAGAGAAACGAAGCCTGCCAAGGTAGCCTCCTGAGACATGGTTATACCACATTGTCTTATATAAGACTCAATAGGGGTGTCGGTGGTATAACCATGCCAATTTTCTTTTAGCTCATTATCAATATATCCACTCTTCTATCAGTCTTTTGATTATCTGGTTGTCGAGTGGCTCAAAGAAGCAAGGCCTACACTCCATATGTTCTTATACCTTATTCTCCGCGGCATGGCACAGGAAGAGATGCAGCAACCACTTAGATATATAGCATGTCCCGGCTGCCTTGCTTTTATAGAAGTGAGTGCATATTATGAAATGACATAGCAGCTCATCAAAAACTGCCACCATCCGGGAGTTCTCCTTGGCCAGAGCCTCCAGTTCTTCAGCCGACACATACGCTTTGTAGGGGTTCTCACCCATTGGTAGATGCGATAAGAACTGCATTTCAAGTAGGGTAAAGCCTATCTACCCGTGTAGATTAGTGAAGGTGCCAGTTCTGTTGTTGTACCTCTCCACCAAGGCTAGGAACATATTCAAGTTGGTACGGATACCACAGGAGGTGGTCAAGATTGCTTCATAAAGCCCTAACTCAAGCAATTTGTCCTTAAAGTTGTTTATAGCCCATATAGAGAGTCAGTTCCAGTGCTTAATGTCTGGATGCAATAAACCCGACAGTCTCGGGGTTGGGGCAGGATATTCTCCTCCTGCTGTAGCATATGTATTGGCAAAAAAAAGGCATCCTGACTGGTATCATCAAAGGTGAATCTTCGGCCGGCATGCAACTTGGCTTCAAACCTGGCAGGTACGTACTGTGTCTTTCAGAAGAACTGAAGAATATATCCCTCCTTTAGTTTACAAACCTATGACATATTCATCCAACCCTGGCTTGTTGGAACGGAGTTATATCCTACAATATTTTCGAGGATAGCTAGCATGGGCATATCGAGACAGAGACAAAGTCTTTGCTATATCTGGGAGATAGACTAGTCTATTTCCTCTCGTAAAAGCCCGAGATTCTCATTTCGACTTGGGCTGAGAGGCATCATCAATGGCCTCTCAAAATAAGAAAGCGGGTTTCTTATGGGGAGCCTAGTCCGCACTTAGGAAAGGTTCAACATTCATTAAGCATAGCAAAGTCTTTTCATCTTGGGACTCTAGGAGAGCTCGCTGGTATCTGGTCTGCTAGGGTCAAACTGCAAAAATATGATATGTGACAGGTCTTTCTGGTATTCCGATACACGGAAGGTAGAAGCCAATATCTCAGCATTGGGGTCTTCCCTGAGGTCAACTACAAAAAAATAAAATGGGAGTTAAAATCATGAAGAAATATTCTTATAAACTAAGAAAATTTAAGTAATTTTTAGCCCTGCGCGAATCATGGATGTCGCAATACACAGAGTTCTGGTTCCTAGTTTACACATGCAATATGATAGTTTGCGATTTACACATGTATCAAGCAGTTCTATTTTGTGCCGCATGATACTATACGCACTGTTTTTTGAATCATAACACGAAGCGCGCTACGCATTTTGAGTAAACAAGGAGTGTGTGATTTGTGATCGATGTATTTTAGCCAACACTCTAAAAGAGGTGGCACATTTTTGAAATTGGCGCACCGTCAACCAACACTCTGAAAGAGGCGGTTGACGTTGGCTATAGTTCTTGCTGTAAGCGAATGGCGCTGGCCATGGTTTGTCTTCTTCGACCGATTATTTACCTTCGAGGATAGGATTAGCTTCCCCGGCTCTCGCCGACGATGGTGCGTGCCTTAGCACCCTCGGTGATGGAGCTCGTGACGATGCTCCGGCCATATCCTTGCCTTTCTTCATCGTAGACTTCTTTGGTGCCATTTTCGGAGGTGCAGAAAGCTTAGAGGGCCCAGAAGAGGAAGAAGGAGATGATAATAGCTCGAGAGAGAAAATTCTAAAAGAAGAACTCTTTCTCTTCTCTTAGTGGACTATTTATAGCATAAGCATATGTGTAATGGCTGGACAAAATGTGCTTGAAACAGCGGGTCGGTTAGGATTTTGTGCGCGCGTAAAATCTGCTGAAACGCTTCTTGTTCAAAGTATTTCAAATTTCAAAAATTTTAAAATTTGAAAACTTTGAAGGGGGTCTTGTAGAAGCTTTAAAAATGCCAAAGGAATGCATTGTACTATTTACAGATGGCGCCAGGCCCTATCCATCAAATGGTGTCCAGCATCAAATAGTGCCTAACATAAAATGGCGCTTGGACATCGGATAGCACAAGCTGCCATGTGGCGAGCTTCCTCGAGAAACTGAGTCGTCAGTCATAATGACTGACAACGTAACAGTCGAGAAAAATCCTTTCGAATCCCGAGCGCGGGGCGCTCGAGGAGGATTGTGTCAGATCTGTCATAATGATGGTTGTCAGTTACTCCGTGATATTTATCATTGGCGTAAAATGATCAACTCCTCACAGAGTCAATGCTAATTGCTTTTCACAATTGGCGCCAATCAACAGTATGTGCTATTCATCAACTGGCACCAATCATTCAACTATCATCAAGAAGCAGTTAAAGATGACGTGGCGCGCATGCTACTAATCTCGAAGAACGTACACACAACACTGCCTACGACCAAGCACACTTCTTTTACAGAATATCATGCATCCCATGCAGTTAAGCTAATCGTTCGTGCAAATGGATGAAGCAGAATATGGTGCGCCAAACAGTACAAAATTAGCTTATTTTTGTATTGTGCGCCAATTATTGTAACTACCTGGCAGTTATCCCAAAACTCTATAAATAGGGTTCAAAATCACTTCTTAAGGCATAATTAATTATCATAGTCTTCTGACAAGGCTTTCGCAGCACATTCAAGAGCTTTTCTCCTCCGATATCGCATCGTCCAAGGGATAAAGTGATCGTCTTCTGATCAGATTCCTATAGTTGTATTTTTCCATAACCAAATTATACTCTTTATACTTTCTTTTCTTAGTTTGTAGTTAAGTTTTCTTCGAAAACTTTTGTTTTTGTAAACAAATACATAGGGATAGGTAATGGTTTTGAGTAGGTAAAGGAGAGTTTACCTAAGTATAGGTAATAGCCATTAGAGAGTATAGGTATCCATGAGATGTGTAGGTAATATGGTATTACCTTGAGTAGGTAAAGTAATGAGTAGGTAGTGAGGTATAGGGATTTCCTATGTAGGAATACCTAATAGAGTACATTACCTATGTCTAAGTATAAGTAATGCTGGATAGGGTAAGGGATATCCTAGTATAGGTAAGGTAATGAAATGGTAGTTTACCAAGTATAGGTAAGGAACTTACCCAAAGGTATAAGAATCCACATGTAGATAGGTAATAGGGATTACCTAGTGTAGGTAATATCATAATATAGGTAATGGATATTTCCCTAATATAGGTAATAGGTAATATCATGTATAGGTAATAGGGTATTACCTATATGTTAGGGTAAGGGTTTACCTAGTATAGGTAATGTATGTAAATAGGTAAGCTTACCGTGGTATGGCAAAGTAATGGCATAGAAACCTAGCTTTGACTTGATTTGACCAAGGTTGACCATTTTGACCCTAAAGGTCAACCTTTAAGCCAAATTGACATAGTTTGACCCCGAAAGCCTAGTTTTGACCTAGAATTAACTTAGAATGCATATTTCATCTTAGATATCCATGTTTAACACATCATAGCACTAATTAACATGTATATCTCATATTTAGGTCTTTGGGATACCACTTTTGTAATGCCTGTGGTTCGTATTACGTATTCTGGAATACGTGTACGTATTTATTCTTGTATTGCCTGATTTCCTTGCTTAGCTTTCCTTCATGGCTTGGTTATTCTTGGTTCGGGTTGGCTTGGTTCGGTTTGGGATTGCTATTTGGTTCATCATGAACCAAGGGGTGAACCCCCTACCTACCACCACCACTACCATTTATTAACCCTTCTCCTTTCTTTCTCTTCATTTATCATCTTTTCCACCATTACTCCTTCACCTACCAAGAGAAAGAGAGTGAGCTCTAGGCAAGTGCAACTTGCTTCATGGAGGAACTCAAATTTTATTGTTTCATTCTCTTCCTTACAACATTTTAACTTACTTTAGAACTTGGCATTTTTACTTTCCATGGCTAGATTCTTGTAGATCTATATTTACATTATTTTCGGATCTCTTGGGTTTTGATCTACTTAAGCTTGTTATTTTCGAGTTTTGATGGTTCCATGTTGTAGAGAATTTCGTTCTATCCCATTTTGACCTGTGGAAGTTCGGATTTAGGCTCCGGATGATGGAGTTATGGAGCTTGAGGACTTGGCTCTCATGGTGTTCTCTTCTCTGAAATTTTGGAGAAGATGAACAGTGCTTGACTTGACCGCATGAATACTTTATGCGGCAAGTGTTCTATTTCAGCCGCATGACTGGAAGTTCTTGAGCCGCATGAGAGTCGAACCTATTTCAGTCGTATAACTCGCTCAATTCCCAGCCGCATAAGTTCTGAACTCCCTTAGCCGCATGCAGCCCCTTCATTTCCTGGCCGCATAGGCCCGTGACCAGTCTGGCCGCGTAGGCATTGCTCTCCGAGCCGCATATGCACCCATCTTCTTGAGCCGCATGAACTTGCATTTCTTCCTAGCCGCATGAGCTTGCCTCCCCCCCCCAGCCGCATGAAGCCACTCTTCCGCTGGCCGCATGAGGCCCAACTTCTTGGAGCCGCATGCGCCATCACCTCCCTGGCCGCATGCGCCCCATTTCTTCCTGGCCACATGGGGATTAGTTTCCTGGCCGCATGTGCCCTTGCACTTCCAGCCGTATAGACTTTTTCTAGCCTAGCCGCATGGACTTTTCCTAGCCTAGCCACATGGACTTTTCCTGGCCTAGCCGCATGGGTTGTTCACCTGCCAGCTGTATGAGACCCATTTCTTTTGGAACCGCTTGCGCCCTCCTGAACTTGGCCGCATGGGATCCAGTGACCCTGGCCGCATGCGCTCTCCTAATTGGACCGCATGTGCCTTACTCTTTCCTGACCACATATGCCTTAGCCGCATGGCTCTTCTATAGCCCTGAATATTGATATTTTATTAGATATTTAACGTCCATTTTATATCCTTACGCCTTTTGTCCTGAACTTGAAAATCATGATTTTATTGATATGTTTGGAATTGATAATAGAGCATGACCTGACAGTGACCCGTAGTGGTGCACTCCTGACATGACTAACCTGACATGACCTGATAGTGGCCCGTCGTGGCGCACTCCTGACAAGTACACCTGACTTGATTATTTTGAATAGCTCTTACGACGGCTACCTAACATGACATGACCTGCATAATTAATCCTAGATACCGTAGGCGATTGTGCTTGTACAAATAATCCAATCATGTCTTGCATCATGTCTAGGAGGGGACTCCTGAGTACCACGGTCAGGAGTACCTACTAAAATGGACTAAGGATAATAACTAGATTAATACATTAGTCATGAAGAGATCTCACAGCTACAGGCAATCCCGTTACCTGGGCACGCCTCGGGATCTGTAGCCTGCCGTCGAGTAGGGCATATTTTCAGCACACTGTCATGTGTTGCACCCTTCAAGCTTCCTAAGAGTACATTCGTTTCCTGGACAATGTACTCACCTGAATTTAACTCTAATTCTTTTAACCCGGGTAACCTGGATGGTCTGCAGGGCTTGTGGCTGTAGAATAATTTTACTGCATCTTGTTAGTAACTAGGCCTGTGATAACCCTAGTTAGTTAAAGTATTAAGCCGTAGGTCTTGTTTGGCCGTGAAATGATTGGATGGAGTTTAACCAGTCTAGTCTTGTCCTGATCCTGCTCCAAATTGCTATATGACCTGAATGCCTGTATTTATTTTACCGATAAATGGTGAGAATTCCAAGTTCTATTCAGACGAAGGGTTACAACCCCGATCCTTGTTTGGTTTACGGGTTGTAACCTGGTTATCTGAATAGTTCCATGGTTATCTCGTCGTATATCATCCTGATGTATTTTCTTTATTTCCAGTTTTTACCTTATTTATACTCTTGTGATGATTGCTGGTTTTAGTTCCTAAGTGAAGCCTCCTTTGTGGTACTTGCTCTTTCTGGGATCTGATCCAGCTGGTTTTGTATGGCCAAATTTTGGAGCAGCTCCAGAGGATCTACCGGCCTTCCAGCCAGATGGTGACCACTAGACGGAACCCTGGCAACGAGTGGGTTTATTTTTGATCTCTCACTTATTGTAAAAATATTCTTTTGAGGCGTTTAGCCGACGAGCACCTGTTTAGTTCGGTTGCACTTTACGTACTGTCTGCCTACGGCTTGTAACATGATTAACAGATCCTAGGGTTGATCATGTATAACTAAACTCTTGCTAGTCCTAACATTTTGTAACGACTAGCTTCATGATCAGCTGAATATGTAATGTTTGGGATGCCTTACTATTGTATATTTAATGATCATACATCTTGTAACTTTTACTTACTTGCTTGTGATTGAGACACTAGGCTTGTTCATGACCATAGGAGACTGTTGGCTTGTAGATAAACCCTCATGTATCTAGACAGCCGTGACCGTATAGCGAGATGGATTCTATTTCATATACGTAGCTGGCTATGTCTGCCCCCGCTCTCCAGTATTCTGGTTCTGGGGCGTGACATGGTTTAAGTGGTAGCCCATGCAGGTCTTATAAATTAAGATATGTGAGGGTTTACCGAATAGATGTCTCAATTAGTATTCGCCTTTGATCTCTGTTCGTATCTTCTGGATCCCTGGATTCTTGTCCTGATCATATGCTTGTATCGTTGATCTGTCCTGGTCCTTCCTTATTGTTCCCTATATCGTCTTCTTCAGCGGCATTATTCGTGGTCCTACCGACCAGCAAGGCGAAGCACCTCTCGCGGACCAGCAGCAACCCGGAGATCAAGTCCAGCACTCCGGAGTAGCCTCCAGAGTTGAGCCTATTGGAGAAGAGCCCCCAGTTCAGCCAGTTCAGCCTGCCGAACCTGATGATGGCACATTAGTAGGACTCGTCAGGACCTTGATAGCTTCTCAAGATCGTCGTGGAGATGCCTTACAACAAGCAGTGGCGGATGCTTTGACCAGAGGAGGTCATCAGGGTAACAGCACGGCCAACAGCTTCAAGCGCTTGAACCCTCCCTTCTTCGATGGTAGTGAAGATGCTATCGCCGCAGATGCATGGCTTCAGAACACAGAGGTGATTCTAGAAGCAGCCAGGACCCCTGAGAACGAGAAGGTAGCCGTGGTGCGCCTGCAGTTGTTAGATCTTGCCCGCAGCTGGTGGGCAGCTCAGGCCGTTGGATTAGCAACACCTATTGCTTGGGCAGTATTCAGGGAGAGATTCCAGACCAAGTATTTTGATGCTGTAGCTCGGTACGATCTATAGATGAGGTTCACCAATCTGAAGCAAGGAGGCAGGACGGTCGACAGATATGCGGCCGAGTTTTCCAGACTCAGTCGGTTTGCTTCCACCTTGGTGGCAACCGAGTAAGATCGAGCCCAGCGGTTCCAGCAGGGACTTCACCTGGAGATCTTGTTAGCAGTTGAGCAGTTTGAGCATCAGACTTTTGATGCAGTCTTGAGAGAAGCCCGGAGGCATGAGTATACCTCCCAAAGGATCGTGGACAGGACCGGAGGTCGGAAGAGATCTCACGGCCAGATGAATCAGTCTTCAGCACCAGCCCCGGCAGCCAGGGCTTTGACTATTGGAGCTCCGAGGCGAGCGGCCTCAGTAACGTCGGTTCAGCATTCCACCCCGACGTACCCTCAGCAGCAGCAGAAGCAGAAGCAGTCTTCCGCAGTAGGATATTCTCATTGTGGGAAGCCAGGCCATGTAGTGGCAGAGTATCGTAGGGCACAGGGATTGTGTCTGGTTTGTGGAGCACCAGACCATAGGGTTGGATCCTGCCCGAACAGGGGTGGTTCATCATCATCCAATCTTTCTAGCTCTTAGGTGAGAGGACCAGCACCGGTCCAGCAGCAGCAGTATCCATTGCCGAGGCCCTTGCCGCCTCAGTCCCATGTATTCCAGCAGCAACAACCCCAGCAGTATGCTCAAGCCCAGGCCTTGAGTCAGAATAGGCAGCGAGGATTTCAGCAGAAGGGACCAGCACCCCGAGGGCATGGTCAGGCTATGGTATTGACCATGGAGGAAGGATTGGCACCAGGTGAGGTAGTGGCAGGTACTATTCTCGTCAACTCCTTTCCAGCTTCAGCTTTATTTGATTCTGGTGCATCGTATTCATTTATGTCTGCACGATTCACGACACGGGTAGGATTGTAGCCCGAGTCCTTATCAGTAAGGCTCAATATACTTACTGGTAACGGACTTGTGGGAGTCGATAGAGTGTTTTTCTCGTGTCGGATCGTAGTTAGCGGTAGAAAGTTCCCCGCTAGATTGATAGAGTTCCCGATGACCGACTATGATGTGGTCTTAGGGATGGATTGGTTGAGGAACCAGTATGCTAGAATAGATTGCCATGATGGTAGAGTTGTTTTTAGCATTCCAGGTGAGCCAGAGTTTTCCTTCTCTCGAGGCGAAGTTGAGCCTTCTCCTCCAGTATTGCGGATGGCAGTAGCAGCAGTTCAGTTGCCTAGGGTAGTCGATGAGTTCCCCGATGTTTTCCCAAAAGAGATTCTAGGTATGCCTCTGGAATGGGAGATCGAGTTCACCATAGACTTGATTCCGGGACAGTCCCAGTGTCAGAGAGAGTCTACCGGATGGCGCCGTCAGAATTGGAGATATTGTACAAGATGATTGAGGAACTCAGAATCAAGGGATTCATTCGTGCTAGTGGATCGCCTTGGGGAGCCTCGATGCTTCTTGTAAAAAAGAAGGATGGTACGTCCCGATTATGTGTTGATTATCGTACCTTGAACTCAGTGACAATCAAGAACGGATACCCTCTCCCGAGGATAGATAACTTGTTTGATCAACTAAAGGGGGCATCAGTATTTTCGAAGATCGACTTGTGCTCAGGATATCATCAGATCAGAGTCAGAGAGCAGGATATCCCGAAGATAGCTTTTAGATCGAGGTATGGGCATTAGGAGTTCCTTGTTATGCCTTTTGGAGCGACCAATGCACCGGCAGTATTCATGGACCTCATGAATCGCATCTTCATGCCTTACTTAGATCAGTTTGTGATTGTGTTCTTGGATGACATCCTGGTCTATAGCAAGAGTGAAGCGGAGCATGAGCAGCATCTCAGAGTTGTTCTTCAGATCCTCAGAGAGTACCAGTTATATGCCAAGTTCAGTAAATACGAGTTCTGGCTCGATCGTATTTCGTACTTGGGTCACATCATCACCGGAGGAGGAGTATAAGTGGATCCCCAGAAGATTGTGGCTATTGAGTCATGGCCAGTGCCCAGCACAGTTACAGAGGTTCGTAGTTTTCTTGGATTGGCCGGCTACTACCGGCGGTTTGTTTCAGATTTTGCTCGAATTTCAGCGCCATTGACGCAGTTGACCCGCAAGGATGCACAGTTTACTTGGACAGCAGAGTGTCAGAGTTCTTTCGAGCAGTTGAAGCGAGGCCTGATAACAGCTCCTATTCTCACGCTTCCAGATGGAACCGGAGGATTCTCAGTATATTGTGATGCTTCAGGAAGAGGTTTAGGATGTGTTCTAATGCAGCATGGAAAGGTAATAGCTTATGCGTCACGACAACTTCGTGATCATGAGAGGAATTACCCAACCCATGACTTGGAGCTAGCAGCAGTAGTGTTTGCACTTAAGTTGTGGAGGCACTATTTGTACGGAGATAGGGTGGAGATTTTCACCGACCACAAGATCCTGAAGTATGTTTTCACCCAGAAAGATCTTAACATGCGTCAGAGAAGGTGGCTGGAGCTTCTTGTGAATTATGATGTCAACTTACAGTATCATCCTGGGAAGGCTAATGTTGTTGCGGATGCATTGAGCAGGAGAGCGGGAGTTTATTTTCTAACAGCATAACCAGAGCTGTTAGCCGATCTTCAGATGATGGATATAGAAGTTGTTCTCCCGTCCAGTGTGGCATTGATGGCCAGTATGCAAGTTCAGTCCACTATAGTCGAGAGGATCCGGATGGCGCAGTCAACAGATTCCAAGCTTCAGCGACTCAGAGCAGAGTGTGAGACAGGACGAAGACCGGAGTTATACATTCATGTGGACGGTACACTTCGACATGGTAAGCGTCTTTGTGTACCCAGTGGAGATATCAGACATAAGATCATGTTGGAAGCACACAGTTCTTAGTATTCCATCCATCCTGGCGGTACGAAGATGTACCGTGATATCCGTCAGCACTTCTGGTGGAAGGGCATGAAGTGAAAGATAGCTCCGTGTGTCTCTCGGTGTTTGGTTTGCCAACAAGTCAAGGCCGAACATCAGAGACCAGCAGGACTTCTTCAGCCCTTGCCGATTCCGGAATGGAAGTGGGAGCATGTGACCATGGATTTCGTGACTGGATTGCCTAGATCCCCAGCTGGTCGAGATGCTATTTGGGTTATAGTTGATCGGCTCACGAAGGTGGCTTACTTTCTTCCATTCAGAGTTGGTCAATCGACGGCTCAGTTAGTAGAGATGTACCTCAGGAAGATTGTCAGGTTGCACGGAGTGCCCGTCAGTATCACCTCGGACCGAGATTCCAGATTTACGTTACACTTTTGGCATAGCTTGTAAGAGAGTTTGGGGACTCATCTCCAGTTTAGTTCAGCATATCACCCGCAGACGGATGGCCAGTCGGAGCGCACGATCCAGACCCTTGAAGACATGTTGAGATCTTGCACACTTGACTTCGGTGGTTCATGGGAAGATCACTTGCACCTGGTGGAATTCTTGTATAACAACAGTTTCCAGGCCAGTATCCAGATGGCACCGTTCGAGGTACTTTATGGCAGGAAGTGTAGATCCCCGCTAGCCTGGGATGATGTTGGAGAGAGACAGATGCTCGGTCCAGAAATGATTTTTCAGACAGTTGAGGTGGTCAGGAGGGTTAGAGACCATCTTCGAGTTGCCCAAGATCGCCAGCGTCATTGGGCCGATTCTTATCGGCGCCCTCTCGAGTTTTCTGTCGACGATCATGTATTTCTGAAGATTTCGCCTAACCGTGGCGTCATTCGTTTCGGCGTACGGGGCAAGCTTAGTCCTAGGTATATAGGACCGTTTGACATTCTGGAGAGAGTAGGAGATGTATCCTATCGTCTCGCTCTTCCGCCGTCGCTAAGCGAGGTGCATGACGTGTTCCATGTATCCCAATTACGACGGTATATCCCAGACCCGAGCCACATCCTGGATCATTCAAAATTGGTTGTTGGTACCAACCTTTCGTATGAGGAGAGGCCCATGTCTATATTGGATCGGAGAGAGAAGATCCTCAAGAATAAGACTATCAAGTTAGTCCGAGTTGCTTGGGGTCATCACTCTTTGGGTGAGTCAACGTGGGAGCGTGAGGATGATATCCGATCACGATATCCTAACTTGTTTGACTCGTGAGGTATAATGTCTTCCTTATGCCTCATGCCTTCGGTTCCTTGCTTGCATGATTGATTGATTGCCTAGTATAACTCGCTCGTTATTAGTATAGCTTGTCATTGCCCCTCTAGCCTCTTGATTAAATTCCGAGGACGGAATTCTTTTAAGGTGGGTAGAGGTGTAATGCCTGTGGTTCGTATTACGTATTCTGGAATACGTGTACGTATTTATTCTTGTATTGCCTGATTTCCTTGCTTAGCTTTCCTTCATGGCTTGGTTATTCTTGGTTCGGGTTGGCTTGGTTCGGTTTAGGATTGCTATTTGGTTCATCATGAACCAAGTGGTGAACCCCCTACCTACCACCACCACTACCATTTATTAACCCTTCTCCTTTCTCTCTCTTCATTTATCATCTTCTCCACCATTACTCCTCTACCTACCAAGAGAGAGAGAGAGAGCTCTAGGCAAGTGCAACTTGCTTCATGGAGGAACTCAAATTTTATTATTTCATTCTCTTCCTTACAGCATTTTAACTTACTTTAGAACTTGGCATTTTTACTTTCCATGGCTAGATTCTTGTAGATCTATATTTACATTATTTTTGGATCTCTTGGGTTTTGATCTACTTAAGCTTGTTATTTTCGAGTTTTGATGGTTCTATGTTGTAGAGAATTTCGTTCTACCCTATTTTGACCTGTGGAAGTTCGGATTTAGGCTCCGGATGATGGAGTTATGGAGCTTGAGGACTTGGCTCTCATGGTGTTCTCTTCTCTGAAATTTTGGAGAAGATAAACAGTGCTTGACTTGACCGCATGAAGGCACGAATACTTCATGCGGCAAGTGTTCTATTTCAGCCGCATGACTGGAAGTTCTTGAGCCGCATGAGAGTCGAACCTATTTCAGCCGCATAACTCGCTCAATTCCCAGCCGCATAAGTTCTGAACTCCCTTAGCCGCATGCAGCCTCTTCATTTCCTGGCCGCATAGGCCCGTGACCAGTCTGGCTGTATAGGCATTGCTCCCCGAGCCGCATATGCGCCCATCTTCTTGAGCCGCATGAACTTGCATTTCTTCCTAGCCGCATGAGCTTGCCTCCCCCCCAGCCGCATGAAGCCACTCTTCCGCTGGCCGCATAAGGCCTAACATCTTGGAGCCGCATGCGCCATCACCTCCCTGGCCGCATGCGCCCCATTTCTTCCTGGCTGCATGGGGATTAGTTTCCTGGCCGCATGTGCCCTTGCACTTCCAGCCGTATGGACTTTTCCTAGCCTAGCCGCATGGACTTTTCCTAGCCTAGCCGCATGGACTTTTCCTGGCCTAGCCGCATGGGTTGTTCACCTGCCAGCTGTATGAGACCCATTTCTTTTGGAACCGCATGCGCCCTCCTGAACTTGGCCGCATGGGATCCAGTGACCCTGGCCGCATGCGCTCTTCTAATTGGACCGCATGTGCCTTACCCTTTCCTGACCGCTTATGTCTTAGCCGCATGGCTCTTCTATAGCCCTGAATATTGATATTTTATTAGATATTTAACGTCCATTTTATATCCTTACGCCTTTTGTCCTGAACTTGAAAATCATGATTAAATTGATATGTTTGGAATTGATAATGGAGCATGACCTGACAGTGACCCGTAGTGGTGCACTCCTGACATGACTAACCTGACATGACCTGATAGTGGCCCGTCGTGGCGCACTCCTGACAAGTACACCTGACTTGATTATCTTGAATAGCTGTTGCAACGGCTACCTGACATGACATGACCTGCATAATTAATCCTAGACACCGTGGGCGATTGTGCTTGTACAAATAATCCAATCATGTCTTGCATCATGTCTATGAGGGGACTCCTGAGTACCACGGTCAGGAGTACCTACTAAAATGGACTAAGGATAATAACTAGATTAATACATTAGTCATGAAGAGATCTCACAGCTACAGGCAATCCCGTTACCTGGGCACGCCTCGGGATCTGTAGCCTGCCGTCGAGTAGGGCACATTTCCAGCACACTGTCCTGTGTTGCACCCTTCAAGCTACCTAAGGGTACATTCGTTTCCTGGACGATGTACCTACCTGAATTCAACTCTAATTCTTTTAACCCGGATAACCTGGATGGTCTGCAGGGCTTGTGGCTGTAGAATAATTTCACTGTATCTTGTTAGTAACTAGGCCTGTGATAACCCTAGTTAGTTAAAGTATCAAGCCGTAGGTCTTGTTTGGCCGTGAAATAATTGGATAGAGTTTAACCAGTCTAGTCTTGTCCTGATCCTGCTCCAGATTGCTATATGACCTGAATGCCTGTATTTATTTTACCGATAAATGGTGAGAATTCCAAGTTCTGTTCAGACGAAGGGTTACAACCCCGGTCCTTGTTTGGTTTACGGGTTGTAACCTGGTTATCTGAATAGTTCCATGGTTATCTCGTCGTATATCATCCTGATGTATTTTCTTTATTTCCAGTTTTTACCTTATTTATACTCTTGTGATGATTGCTGGTTTTAGTTCCTAAGTGAAGCCTCCTTTGTGGCACTTGCTCTTTCTGGAATCTGACCCAGCTGGTTTTGTATGGCCAGATTTCGGAGGAGCTCCAGAGGATCTACCGGCCTTCCAGCCAGATGGTGACCACTAGACGGAAACCTGGCAACGAGTGGGTTTATTTTTGATCTCCCACTTATTGTAAAAATATTCTTTTGAGGCGTTTAGCCGACGAGCACCTGTTTAGCTCGGTTGCACTTTACTTATTGTCTGCCTACGGGCTGTAACATGATTAACAGATCCTAGGGTTGATCATGTATGACTAAACTCTTGCTAGTCCTAACATTTTGTAACGACTAGCTTCATGATCAGCTGAATATGTAATGTTTGGGATGCCTTACTATTGTATATTTAATGATCATACATCTTGTAACTTTTACTTACTTGCTTGTGATTGAGACACTAGGCTTGTTCATGACCATAGGAGACTGTTGGCTTGTAGATAAACCCTCATGTATCTAGACAGCCGTGACCGTATAGCGAGATGGATTCCATTTCATATACGTAGCTGGCTATGTCTGCCCCCGCTCTCCAGTATTCTGTTTCTGGGGCGTGACAACTTTGGGCCTCGATTCATATTTACTGCTCAGGACTGCAGGCAAGTAAATTCTTTGATAGTTTTCATTATTTGTTGATTATTATAATTTTGGTTCTAGTATTGTAATACTTGATTCCCTGATACGATGGAAACACGGATTTGTATTTCTAGATTTATTTACTTGCAACACATGTATCTTACTTGTCAGGCATCTATTTCTGGAATCACCTACTGGCATCATCTACTTCATCTGGCTGGCCTCGTACTTGATTGCGTGTTGGGACTTGGGTTTATTATACTAATCGGGTGGGGAAATACTTGAATAGACATGTAAACATTCATAAACATGCTAGAATTACCCCTTACTGGTCTAATCTAGAACGATAGCGGTCGCACACCTCACGTGCGATGAGCCGTATTATCCCTAGCTGTTTACATGTCGAAAAGGGTATTTCAAAATACTAGTATAGTTATAATCTTGTTGGACTCACTTTATATCTCTTGACTAGACTCATTATATAGATTTCTGCTGGACTCTCTGATATTTTCTTGTTGGACATACTATGTATCTCAGTTAGTTTTCTTGTAATTTACAATCTTTATTTCCATATTTCTTGATTCAATATCCTCATCTTGTTATTATTCTCTAGTTGGTAGCTGATCTTTATATTCCTTGTCCTTATTTCATTTCTTGTACATTATGTACTACTTGCAACAACTACTTTATAGTTTTCATCCTTTAATTGGAACTGCTATTAGAGGTGTGCTTCTGTCATGCCCCAGTTCCAAATATGGAACTGATCCATGTGGCATTGGCCAGCAATACAACTCTAATGGGTATTCCAATTTAATGGACCAGTTAAAGTGTACTTAAGCTGTATAAAAATAAACTACAAACTAAACATCCAGTCTCAGATAATGTAACTAATCTCATCCACAGAAAGGAAATATGAAGCACAAATAAATAACCAAGTCAACTAATGTGCATAAAAGAAATAAATCTGAAAAGCGACAAAGTACAATCATGAAAAGGGTCTCACTGGAAATAATCTGATAATACAAGTTACTGAATAGAAAATGAACTACAACAAGATAAATAAGTCTGGATGTCTGCTAACTAGATAATGACATCGAAACCAAGAGAGAATCATGTATGATTCAAGTGAACTCCTCCGAAAGAATCTCGTCCTCCACCGCAACTCCTCGTCCGGTGTGGATGTCTGTACCGTACACCTCAGGATAATCCTTCTCACCTAAACCTGGCAAGGAACCAGGTCCTCAAGGGACATAACAATGTACAAAGAATAACATGCAAGAAGTAAACAGTATAATAGTATTTGATACGTAAGGGTAAAACTATTGTAACCATCTAAGTGAAAATGTAAGTAAGAACATCACTCGTACTCAGGCTGTAACACTGAAGATCTTAATAGACACTTTAGAAAACTATGAAATCACTAAAGGCCCATGTCATAGAACCTAAAGCAAACTATAAAACACCAAAGCTCTGTAAGAGATAGTGGCAAACTATGTAATAACAGCCCAGCACACGGTGTATGCTCTCCCCTCCCATGTATCTCACGTCTCATGTCCATAACACGCAAGATCAAACCTCTATCTAGTACATCGAGTCATAGTAATATAAATAAAGTAATATATCATGTCACGAGACCTAATACCTAGCACAGAATCCAGTCACCAAGAATATGTCAAGATCAGATTCTATCACATGTAATATTGTGTCAAGTCTCCTAAGGCCTGACATACAAATTATGAGCACGTCTGTTTAAACAAGATAGCAACTATGGTATCAATACTCGACTAAGTAAATAGATGTCGGCACCCGAAACTGATTCGGACGCAAAGTATTGATTCACGGCCCTAAGTAGGATACAATAATATACACACAAGAGAGTAACATAGGAAAACTGAAATATGGTATGGCAAGGTATACTTGTCTGTCACCGGTTGCTGCAAAGCAATCTGTCCCACATCCTCGTTTGGCGGTGCTGCGGATCTCGAACTCCTTAACAATTAATACTTAAATTATGTTCTAATTTTTCCAACCACAATTTATTATAATATACAAACTTATACACAATTATCAAAATTGTCTTGGTGATCGTCCCGTTTGGCCACAGTGATAAAACAATAATTTACTAGCAAAATAGATTCCATCTGAGGTCCAATTTGCACCAAAAAAAACGTGCTAAGTCTAAAGTCCTCTAAATTAATCATATTATAGGTCAAATGAATTCTAAATGGCACTGAGAACCCAACAGTATATCCTATTGTGGATTTTGAGGAGCCGGTCACAAAATCGATATTCTAGTCAAATCGTGGGGCCCACGATACGGTAATTTGTTGATTGTCCCGGAATCAAACTAAACTTGACCCACAGGACATGTCCGATGTTGCGAGTCCAATGGCGCAAGTTTTATTGCAATCCAAAGAGCGAGCACAAAATAATTGAGTAAACTAGAAATAGGCTGATACGGGATTTTTCGACGAACATAGAGTGATTCTGGCACGTACGAATGTCCAAATCAGGTTCGGTCAAATCGTACACATCCGTAATCACTGTTCGCACCTTTCGATGTAAATATCATGTGCCGTCGTAGCCTAGTTTGGCGGAACGCACCCCGCATCACAATTTTCTGGATTTTAAAAACTAGTTTTTATCCTAACTTTAGATGTATTTAATTTTTTGTACAAAGCAAATTATTAAAACTATCAACATGAGTTTTATTGTCCTATATGTTGTCATCAACTTTCATTCAGAAAGTTCGTTGATACAATGAACGATTTGATAATTAGGTGTACGTAAAGTTGTGTCTGTGGACTAAAATTTTACATACTGTTTATTGTGTTTTTCGTCCGACTTTGAGTTGACGCAACTTTCAACACATAGTAAATAAAATTATTCTGATTAAAGGCTATTGGAGATAGTTACATAATCGCATAGGAACAAACAGCTCAGAAAATGATCGAACTTAAAGTGAGAAATCTTACTCGAAAGTATGGGTGCTGGAACGTTGTCGCACATTGTTGCGGGTCGGTCGACGGTCTGGAGATGGCAGCGGCGAGGCTGGCCTGTGGTCCACGTCGGCCTAGAGATGATGCCAGGGGTGGTCAGGTCCAGGAAGGTAGGGAGGATGATGGTAAGTGTTTGAGTTTCATTTTGAAATTTATTTCTTTCCTTTATACAAGAAAGGAAAGTTACAAGAATATGAAATAATGGGTTGGGAGGTTACTAGAAAGGAAAGGAGGGGGTCGGGAGAAGCTACAGCAGGTAATGGGTTTCTGGGGGTTGGGAATATGAGTGGTTGTAGCTAAGGTTGCTTTGTTTCTTTGTTCCTTTCTTTCTTTGTTTTCTTTTATTTAACTAAAATTATTGCTATAAATATATTAAGTAAATATTTATATATTTTAACACTACTAAAAATTTCTAAATTATAAATTTAATTTATAACCCAATCATTTGGTATTTATAAATACCTAGAAATTATTATTATAAATAAATAAGTATTTGAATATATATATATATTTTTTTTTTTTTTTTGAATATATATATATATATATATATATATATATATATATATATATATATATACTAATACAACTTTTAGTACAATAATTACTATTAAACTAAAAATAAATAGGACAAAATTTGGGGTGTTTACAGCTTCACTCCAATCCTGACTTGATATATATTTCAGTTGACGAGATCGAGGATACATGTCCTACCTATTACGGTGCTTCGGGGACCCAATGAGTGGATCCCCCGACAGTGTAGCTTCGCCTTCCTAGATGGATGTTAGTTATATAGTATCAGTATTGCTGGATTTGTCTCCGGTTTTGATATATTTGAGACTTGTTATATTTATTCGGGATATGTACTTATTTATAGACTTTTAGACTGTTGTATTTGACTTATGATATTAAACTTTATTTCATCTCTTGTTTATTCGTGCTATCTTCCTTAGATATCTGTGATTGAGTATATATTCTAGATGATATGTTATTCCTCCGTGTGGAGATGACAGGTTATATACCATATTTGTTAGATGTTAGATATTACAAACGACCAATACAGCGTTCTACCGCCATTACTGCGGCGCAGGCTGGATGTACCCACATGCTCGTTCCTCTAAACCGAATGCGGGTCGTGACAATTAGTTATTGTGAATGAGCAAATAGATGATGTTATATTGTTTATTTGGTTTTAAGATTAATATTAAGGTCTAGACAGCGTACTGCCGCCGATGCTGCTGTATAGGATGGAGTTGGCTACGTATTCGTATCTCGAAAAATAGGAGCAGGTCGTGACACAAACCAAAGTGTACACGTTGTCCAAACAGATGGCCAAGGCCAACTTGGTGCAAGCCGAAGAATCTACAGGGAGGCAGAAGGCTTATCACAATAAGAAGAAGTACTTCAACCATCTGAAGGTTAAGTCGGCTTCGTTCAAGCTAAATCCTAAGGATGATGAGGCTTGTTTCAACTATGGTAAAAAGGGCCACTTTCGAAAAGACTGCAGATCCAAGTCCAAACCAAAAGGGCAATGTGAGGCTAACTTGGTTGGCATGATTGCACAGGTTGACTCAACTGGTGTTGACACCGACTGGTGGGTGGACACTGGTGCATCATGCTATGTTTGATCAAAGAGGGAGTTGTTTGCCACATACAAGCCTATATCTGAAAGGGTTAAGGTGGCAAACCAGACACAAGCTGAAGTACTTGGGATCGGGATGGTGGTACTAAATCTGGTTTCAAATAAGTCGCTGACACTTTAGGATGTGAAGCACGTACCAGTGATAGCGAAGAAGCTGATCTCAGAAAGTCTGCTATACAACACTGACTTGAAGATGGACATCAATGCTGGTCAAATGGTTATGCCCTATAAAGGAACATACTTCAAAAAAAGCATTTAGCATCGAAGGGATGTTCAAACTTCAACTTATAACTTTGACTAATAATGTTAATGTAGTCTCTTCTTCTGGTTATTGGCGTGCTGTCGTAGGCACCCAAAAATAAAACCTTATACTCTTGGGAATGTAGTTGTGTGAGTAAGGATTGTTTCCACGGAGAATAATGGTTGGAGGGATTGAATATATTGAAAGCCAATTAAGAAGAGTAAGTAGAATATCAAAATAAATCAAAATAACAAATATTGGTCTAAGTCAATGTCTACCATCAGAACATTAAAATTGATCATTAATGCAAGATTATATTAATTCATACTTCAAATATTCACCATTGGAATTATTTTCCTATCTTCTTTAGCCACAATTAACTAAAAATAAGCGATCTAATTAACCTTAACTGCTAAATAACCCTAGACCAGCACTAAAGGTTTAATCTAGTATCATGTTAAACTCAATGAGATCGATGAAGTAAAACAACACAAGCACAAGCGGTTGCATTTAATTTAGTCGAATGGTTTTCTTCTAAGATTTAATAATACAAAGTAGTAATTATTAAATCATGGTTACTTCATAAATTAAAGGGATCGAACAATTACAAATTCGATATCTAATTTAGTAGTCGATTATCAAGAATAGTAAACTAGTATGCATCCTAGTAATTATACAAGATAATCATAAAAATATACATAATAAAGCATTTGATACTCAAATCACAAATCAAACATATAAACACAAATTAGATCTCACAAGTTTTTAATAATTCCGAGGCTTCTGTTTCCTTCGACCAACAAGACTTTAGCGACACATGTTCATGGGACTTCACAAGAGAGGTAGGAGAAGAAGGGTGGTGTATTGTGGTTCCTAATCCTTCCGATTTTTACTCCTTTTATACACTTTAAATTAGTTATTTAAAGTCCACAATATCTTCCATAAATTCTCTGAGAGTTACCACTTCCTAAACAATAAAACAAAATTATATAACAGTAGGGAAATGGTTATTTCAGTATAGTTGACCCAACTTCAAATCTGATTTCTTCCATGATGGAGCTCGAATCTTGGAAACTCAAAAGAGGAAAGTTGTAGATCCCTGTCTTAGACAACAAATATTTTTGAATCACCTCAATAGAAGTTCGGATGAAAGAGTTATGCCAATTTTGCTAAAAGGTGTAAAACTTGTCCAGAATTGTCATTTAGCTCTATTTTGTATTTAATGTCTCCAATTGAATATATAAGAATAATGAGTACATTTAGTCATGAAATGAGCATAAAGTGTTAAACAATAAGGGATAAAAATATGACATTTTATGTTCTTATCAAATACCCTCATACTTAACTTTTGTTCATCCTCGAATAAAACTCTAATTTATTTTTCCAAAATGAAATCAAAGTTGTAATGCCTTAAATAAAGAATAATCAAGGTCTTCAAAACTCATAACATATCATGAAAATATATTCTTAAACAACATCAAATTATTTTGTAAGTATTTTCACTTGAAGATAGAGTAAACTAAATTGGTAGACCCTCACGGGAATAAACACTGAACTCTCTTGGGTTTGAAAGGTATGTGTTCCACTCAAATTCATTCCAAAGGAAATAATCTACCATAAGCTTGCATATCTTCTCATTTTCCACCACTGGGACTACATGCATAACACAAATCATAAGGACTTTTCATAGATTGTTACAGGACTTAGGGTCAAGGTAGGATATACTTTGGAGTGTAGCTCAAAAGCCTTCAAAACTAGTGGAGAAAAAATGAATATATAAAACATGTAAAACCAGTCACTCCATTCAATAGCTTCTTCAGTTTGACTTTAAAGCATTGAACATACCCTTTTATTAGAATTTTGGGAGGATTATGAACATGGATATCAAAAGTAATTTTCTACATCACTTCTTTCCTTCATTACTTCTTCTTTTCTTTTCTTTTCTTTTCTTTCATTTTTTCTTTTCCTTTTTATTTTTTTTTAACAATAAGGGAACTCAAGAATTTGAGGATAAAAATACGTTCTATTTCGTTAGTCATAGCCATACCATAAATTCAGACACTCCCACACTTATTTATTTTTACACCCATACATATCACAATGATAAAAAAATGCTCCACTAGCTTTGCGGCTTGGGTAAAGATCTATTTTTTCATGTTAAAGCTTGTAATGTGGGTTCACAAAAATAAAAGCAATAAGGCCCAAAGGGGCTCCATAAAGGAAAAAATAAATTCAGGGTAGGTTTTTGGCTTAAGTAGTGTATAAAAAAGAGGGCCTTAATCATGTTCATGTATGCATGTGTCGATGTGACCTCGAAGAGAATCAAAATGAGTTCTAGAGAAACAAATCTATGGAAGAATATCTATCATCAAAGAAAATAGTGTAGAAACATAAAAAATATGGAGTTCATGCGGATTACAAATTGCCGCATAGATACTTCGGGCCAAATAGGCCCGCATGAAGGACAGCCGCATAACTGTTCAAAACCGTATGCGGCCCATCGACGAACAGCTGTAGAAGAAAAATATGGGACCAAGGAGGAGCAGTTCGACTGACAAAGCTGACAAGTACTGGCAAAAGAATGATAGTTCTGACACTTTGACAAGAAAGATAAGACGTGAGACGTCGTCCAAAAGTAGGGTTTATACGCCTCCATGCGGCCAAAGGAGCGTCATCCAAGCCGTATGAACCTCATGCGGCCCAGCTTATACGGCCCCAAAGTTTCCAAACTCCATGCAACTGTGATCATCAAAGACTGAGAACACCATACGCAACGGGACACATGGCAATCTGACCGATTCCTTAACCACCCAAATTTGCTGCAACAAAATCCCAACAAACCAACAGATGGCAGCCCGAGAGCGGGTCTTTACGTGCCAACCAGCCACGTGGCAGCAAACCGACCATGCGGCTCAAAATCCATCCTATTATAAATAGCAGGGTGCCACTCCCCTGCAAAGGCTGGCAACCTTCAAGAGAAATACAATATCTTCACGAGCTAGAGACTGCATCAGATAGTCCACGGAGTAAGGCAGAGTTTATAGCACTTTCCCGAGCCTCCACCGTCACCCTCCAGAGTCAAAACTAAACAATTGCACTTAGATTATTTCCTAGGCTCTTCTTTGTACAAGCGAGTTTGCAATCAATTCCAGTGTTCTGTAATAACTATTGTTAATTTTTATGGAAAACACGATGGCGACTCTGCTGGGGACATCCTCCTCTTCCGATGAGACGTTGGTGACGCAATCTGATGTGTCCAAACTTGGCTCTACACAACAGATGCTTGTGGTTCGCTTCGACCAACAAGCCTTCGAAGAATTGCTCTCTGAAGGGAGCGCCAGCCCGTCTCAGAAGCGAGCCAACCCGAAGAGGACTCGCAAGGCATCGGTGCGCAAAATTGTTTCCTCCGACCAAGTTCTCGAAGAAGCTCCTTCTGCAGCCCAAGACGGTGACCAGAACTCTCATGTGGCTTTGTTTTCGACCGCAGAGGATCCCACTGTCCCCAAATCCAACAGAGGAAAACACTATGATACTGAGTTTTTGGGGGCACAAGGAAACTCCATGCAGACAAAGAGGAGGCTGCAGAGAGGAGATGGACAGTCTGTCCATGCAACAGCCAACTCCTGCTGCAGGAAGATGATTCATGTGGCAACCAGCTCTAGCCGTAAGAAGATGGGTCGTACAACGACCAATCCTGCCCACAGACAGGACGTCTCATGCGGCCCTATCAGAAGCTCTGTGTTCGACCGCCTCTCTGTCATGACCCGCACCCACCGTGAGGGTACAAGTACGTAACATCGCCCAGCCTACGCCACAGTGTCGGCGATAGAACGTTGTTCTAGGTCATGAACTATAACTAACTAACATGAAAATACTCTCCAAAAGGAGGCCAACACAGAGGTACAACTCAATCATAATCTAGAGATAGAATATGGCACAATAAATAGATAAGAAATTCCTCAACTGAGGTACAACAGAAATGAAATGACAAGTCTCAACATCTAAAATATACAACTCAGAAAATAAAGACAACAGCTAAAACATGGAAAGAAATAGTCTAAGATATCTACACTAAGCAACGGTATCATCCTCAGCAGCTGCCTGAACCTCCCCAGGGGTCCAGGTCGCGAGTGTCATCTAGGCAAGCTCCAATGTAAGGGGTGCAGGGTTCCTCATCATCCTCTGTAAAATTTTCAACAGGTCCAATAGGACGAGAGCGAGCACAATACATCTCAACAGTTCATAGCAGGTTAGAAAATATAATCATGCAGTAAAGTAAGATATAGATACTGAAGGAAATGCAGTATGTAAACAGAGAGAGAACTGTAATAGAAATATCTACTATAAGTAGAGAGCTACCAGTGACTAGTGATTTAGAGCACAAAGTCGACATGTGAACGGCTTGATTTGTATATGGCTATACTAAAGAGGCGTACATGGCTATTCTACTTTGGAATTGTTCACATGGCTATTTATACTCCCCCGTACCCCCAATTAATACACAAGGATCCAAACAGGTTATGTTATGATTCTATTTAACAGCCTCCGAAGGGTGGTAAGTCTCCGAATGGTGATAAGCCTCCAAAGGGTGATATGTCCCCAAAGGGTGATAAGCCTCCGAAAGGTGATAAGCCCCCAAAGGGTGATATGCCCCCGAAGGGTGATAAGCCTCTGAAAGGTGATAAGCCCCCAAAGGGTGATACATAGTAGTCCCACAAATGGGATAAGGATTCAAAGAAGACTCTGTGATCATATGGGTATATGTCACAAGTGATCAAAGAACCAAAGAAGCATATGATACGCTATGTAAGTGAAACACACAGAACATAGAGTACCCGATGCTCCCTGAAGGGATAACATCTCAAGAAGGGATCCGTATAGTACTAATCCGTGTGACCAACGTGACAGTATCAAGTAAAATAATTTAATGCAGGAAATAATTCTAAGCAGGATATGAAATGATCAGAGAATGTACTCGTTTCGTATCTGAATGTCTGAAGTAAATGTACTGTCCGAGATGAGGTACCTGACTCCTAGTTAGAGCAACACAAGTCAAGATGTATACAGGGGATGATAATAGTAATCTACAATGCATCTGCATGCTGTTTAGGTCGAACCAGGCCAAAGTCAACTCTTGGTCAACTCTGGTCAACCCTAGAAGTCAAACTAGGTCAACCAAGTCAAACCTAAGTCAAACTAGTCTATACTAGGCTAATAAGGCTATTCTAGGTTATACCATGTCAAGCCAACCAATACACATCTACCAAGACATCCTCTATAGCTAATCAATACACATATTGATATATATTATAATCTAATTAGAATATACCCATAGGCTATCTATACATATCACCACACAACCATATATATAATACATTATTTCATATGTATCAACCATACACTATATATATCTAAAATATAAATATAGGCACATACACTCATTTATATATATAGGAAACTAATATATCTATCTCAACACATTAAATATTTATATATGTAAAGAGAGGGGGCACATGAATTCAAATGTGTGGCAAGGAAACATGGGTGTGTGTGTGCTATGAATGTGTGTGTCAAATACATAGGAAAAATAGTGATAGGTTGAGGAAAATCATGTGAGGGTGTGCTACACATGGGGGAAAATTCAATGTCTTAACTGGCAATGTGTATCCTGTGGGTGTGTGGAGTGAGGGTGGATCATGTGAATGAGTGTAGAAGTGAGGGGTTACACAGGAAAACAGTGGATACATGTTGTGCTCATGTGCTTGTGTGTGAGTGTGTGTACATATATAGCAATGTGTGTGAAGAGTGTCAATGAGTGTGTGTAAGAGTTTAGATTTCAGTTTGTGTTTGTGTGTTAGACAGGAACAGTAAAGGTTATTTGGAAAAATGTGTGTGTGAGGCAATGGGTTAACCCAGGCTTAGATCACAGATTCAAAATAGTGGCAAAAGTGTCTCAGTCCTAGGTTTTATAGTATGTGTGTCATTGGAATATAGGTGGCAGGCTATATGGGAAACATTCCCAGATTTTTGAGTGCAACAGTGTCATGAACCATGCTCCTGTGGGTGTGTAAACATGTATGATCTCAATACAAGGATGGCAGTAGCAGAGAATCCAAAGCCTAAACTAAATGAATGACAGAAATTATGGGAACCAATCCTCATGTGTGACAGTCCTATGCTCTCAGGTTCACTGTGTGTGTGTTTAAGGCTGGACAGTAAAGGGTGTGCATTCATGTGTGTTCTCAGGAAGAACTGAAACTAGTGACAGTTCCTAACAGTCCTATCCATATTCAAAAATCCTATTCTTGTGTTAACACCCACCCAATCATGAATCAACCTAGCAGTAGTCTAACACATATGTAATGGGTTAACATGGTGTGACAGGAAGGTGAGGATCCTGTGTAACAGGTCTCAAGATGTGTGTGTGTAGGTTGTGTACTGCGTGTGTGAGTGTGTAATTCAGGGATTAGGATCAATCTCAGGTAACAACAGTGGACAGGGAAAGAGAGAACCCAATCCTTCAAAAATAGTCCATAAAGGACCCAACTCAGTCCACACAACCCCAGAACAGTAAAGCAGTGATACCAAACTTAGTTCAGTATGAAGGAAACATAAAATCAGTTTAAAACAGACCCAAAAATTAACATTCAGTTCAATAGGACCAACAAAATTCTGTTAAAACAGTCCCCAATCAAAAAGGGGACAGGAACCAATATAACATTCATCCTCATGTTTTGAAAAAAATTTGGAAATAAACTTAGTTTAGCTAGAAGGCAATCTCAGTTAAAAGAATGAGGAAACTCTTACCTCCATCAGTTGACAAAACTTTGAATCAAACAACTGTCAACTTCCCATACCCTCAACAAAAATCAATTTCGAAAGGAAGGGAAAAGTATCTCAATTTAACTAGGAAAATCTCAGGTTATTATATCCAATTCAAAAAGAAAGGAGATCTATTAACAGTGAAACATATCAATAGGACAGGGATTTAAAGTTCAGAACTTGAACCCAAATCCTATTCTCAGATTTCAGGTTTACTCAATCCAATTTGAGGTCCAAATCATCCAATTCGAACCCATAGCTCCACCATAAGTCTCAATTTGATAGGAACATCATTCATACACAAGTAGGTAAAGTATTTATCCATTTAAAATTATCTAAAACAAGTAAAATGCAAATTACAAATCAGAAAACCCATGTTTGTGAAGTAGTGTCTGTGTGTATCAGTAACATTGAACCCAATCAAATTCGTACTCCCATATCCATGCTAAGCACAACCCTAACATGTTAACTAATTGTACAACAATTAAAATACAGCTAAATTAAATGTATTAATTCATTAAAAAAAATGAAACTGAACTGAAGAACAGTGAATTACTCACTGATACATTCATTGTATCAGTCTAATAGGAAATCCCCATTCCATCACTCATATAACAATTAATAGATGGAAATGTGGTTGGTAATACATTAGTGTAGGTGTGGATATTTATTTCAGTGCGTGTCGTGTCCCTAAAGTGGGACACGGCGTGTCCAATCAATGTAAATACACAAAAACGCACAGATACAGTGACTGCGTCGTACAGGCAGAACACGAGCTCGTGGACACGACACGGTGCGCCATTGGCCACGTGCTTGTGTCCACGTGTTTGCCAGGGATAGGTCTAGGTGTCTAGGACCCTGATTCGTGTCCAGGCCGTGTCGTATCGCGTGTGTGAGTGCGTGTCAGTGGGACAAATTTTTGCGCGTGCACAGAGCGAGGAATCGGTGCGGGCCAAATATCTCTCAAACCATTTAATAAAATCTTACAAAATTTTATAGGATTAGTGTCAGACATGTCCTCAAAGTGCACGCAAAATTTGGTGTCCTCTCGTGCTGTGTCCAGGGAGAACTCGGACACAGGTAGCAGGGGATAACCTAGCCCGCCAACGGGGCTGTGTCCATACCATTATATGGACACGACACGACACAAAAACATGGTTTAGGTTTAGGAAAATCATAATACACATCAAAACCAACAATCTCAATCAGAAAGATTTCAAAAATAACATAAAATCATTCATTGTGGCATTTCAACAAACACATGCACGTATACATTGACACGTGTCCGATATGGATACGAAATGGATACCACTCGACACCAAACCAATACCTACAGCTAGGGGACCCTTAGGGCTTCCTATTCATGCAAAGAAATCAAAAATCTATGGAAGGAATAGAAATTTACCTATATGTTCAATTTCCAATGAAAAGCTCCAAAAGGGGGTTTCTCCTTGTTAGCCAAACTCTCCAAATTACCCCAAGCCTGAGAATACTCTCCATGAACAGCAAGAGGAAGACAATTAGAATCTAATGCAAGTGGTTTGAGCCAAAAAGGAGTTAAAATGGGAAAGTTATGGATTAGGGAAGATGGCTATACCTCTTTCTTCAAAGCTTGAGAGAAAAATAATTAAAAGAGGCAAGAACAAATGGAAGAGCCATTAAATAGGGTAGGAAACCCTAGGTTGGCTACCATGGGCTGATTAGGGTGAGGTTTGGGTGCATGGTGTGGGCCCATGGGCCTTAAGGCTAGTTATTGATTTAAGGTTTAGTCACAAGTCTTGGCTTATGACTTAAATCTAACTTAAGTCAAATAACCATACCATGGGTCAACTCTAGTCTAACTAGGGTTACATGACCTAACCAAGTCCAAACACAACAAGGGTTAGCTTCTAGGTTAGCCTACCAAGGTCATTGCTAGTCAAAGTCAACCTAGTCAACCCTCATTCAAACAATTCCAAAATAAATTCTAAAAATTCCCATAAATTCAAATAAATTATAATAAATCCAAATAACCCTAAAAATGTCAGAAATACCCTAATCACATGGCTAGGCTCTAGAGTAGGCAGTCTCTACTGTTCACTAGCAAAATACCAAAAATCACAAGTCATGAATTTAAATGGTTTAAAAATAATTAAAAATCACTAAAAATCATAATATAAATAAATATCGTTAAATAATAATTATAATTACAAAATTTCAAAATTACCCTCTTCTGGAAAACTGGGTGTTACACTCTCATACAGGCCCGACGCCATGCGGCCTATTGAAGAAGCGGGATGTATCAGTCTGGACTCTTTTTACTGTACACCTTCGGGTGCTAAGTCAAAAAGGTCTAGCGCAGTGCGGGCTCAACAAGCCCAGTCAACTGTCCAAGTTACTGACTGTCAATGGGCCCCGTTAACCGTTACATGGGCTCCTGATGGAAAGTCTCCCTCTAAAGATCCAGAGCAAGTGCTTTTACTAGCTACGGATCATGGAGCAAACATGATGCCTAAGTACCCATGTGCTCAGGATTCCCGAGTTCACAAGTTTGGTGCAAAGGCAGAGCAGCTTCCTACCGACTTATGCGACGTGATTACTCACAAGCGCAAGACGGCAGCATCAGCATGCAGCGAGTCCCTTTCAGGGCGTTGTTGTACTCAGGTCTTCATCAACTGCTGTTGCAACAAATCAGCAGTACCTGAAGATCGACAGTCGGTTTTCCAGCGACTGTAGCAGCCAGCACCTGTCCGACAGGTGCAAATTCTAGGAGATGAAGAGTTTTCTTTCACCTCCTGTAACTCAACTCAAAAAGTTCCTCCTGGCAAGGGAGGAAAGAAGACAGGCTCTTCCAGCCCGGCCATCTCGGCCAGTATTGCAAGAAGACCCTCATCTGGGGGTTTCCTTTAACCACAGGGGGTGTCTATTTAGGTACTCGATCCAAAAAAAGCTTTCGGCACTCGGGGGTGCACCTCCAGCCACCTTAAGAGTAGATGAAGCTGGGGGTAGCAGCCCCCTCAATGTATGCAATAACCCGGTGTGCCAAGAGCATGCGCAGGGGGTAGAGATCCCCCAGAACTCTGCAACAGAACCAGATTTCCCTAAGGGACAAGACGATATGGCTTCCGGCACAAGGAGTAGCACCCCTTCCGAGTCTGACGAAGATGACATTCCGACGTATCCTGACGATTTCTCTATACAAGGGTACGGCACCGAGAGTACCTCTGCCACAATCCCTTCCACCTCTATCCACGTGAGGACAGTCTTTATGACTGACGACAATCATAAAGTGCCTTCCGACCGACAATGGCTAGAAGTGCTCGAAACCATGCTCTTGTCCTTAGTCAAGTCGGTGGACGAGATCAAATCCGCCTTGCCAGCTCAACAAACAAGGACGCCCGGACAAACAAGCTTGGGACCCGCCGTCAACGCGGACTCCAACACGACAGTCCCTCCTTTGGGTGATGATCCCGTAGCACCATCCGTTCTTTCAACTGCAGATGAAGCCAAGGAGGCTAGGAGGGAAGTCCAGGAGCTTCGGGCGATGTTCAATGCCCGAGACTCCTCTCGGGATCTCAAAATACGGCAGCCATATCCTGTTGCATGGAGGGATATACCTTTTCTACCGTGGTACAAGCCATTCCATATCGATTCTTATGATGGAAAGACCTCTGCTAGTCGGTACATGATTTACTTTGAAGTCACCACTTGCCGCATAGTGATGCCATCCTCACGCGATTATTCATCGGAGCATTTAAAGGGATCGCGTTCGACTGGTACCGCAATCTCTCCGACAACTGTATCCATTCTTTCGAAGGCTTCAAGCATATGTTCCTGGAGAGATTCTACGAAGTGGGGCATGACGTGATAATGTCATCTCTTATGGACGTCGTTCAGGAAGAAAGGAAGCTTACGAGGAACTATATCGTACGGTTCCGCCAAATCGCGATGAGATTACCTCAGGGCAATCCCGAGAGTTCCCAAATTAAAAATCTCCCAGAAGAAGCTGCTCCCTGCAATTAGCCTCTGGATGGGAGACGATCAGTTCAGAGACTGGACGACTTTCATCAAAAGTGCTACCAATGCGGAGGAAAAATTGAAAAAGGCTCCCCAGCTGGGGTTACACATCCCAGACAAAGAAGATAGGGGCAGACGTCCTGGTCCCGCCTCCAGTAACAATAATAGTGGCACCACCACCAACCGGGACAACAAGGACAAACAGGCCATGGTCACGGATGCGACTCAGAAGCCTGAGCAAAAATAGGCGGAAGGTCAGTGGCTCAAGATCAACTACTCATTCGAAGATAGTCATGTCAAACCTATCTTCGATATGCTCTTACAAGGGGGTAGGATCCAGCTCCCGCCACTAAGATACGAGCCCCAAGCAGCAGAAATGGAGGACCCGAAGTACTGTCACTTCTACCGCTATGTCCATCATGCCACCCAGGATTGCTTCCAATTGAAGCGGTACATCCAGAGTCTTATCGACTCTAAAGCTCTGTCGGTAGACTTTGAAGAGGTTACCGTGGCAGCAAACATGGTATCTATTCAGTTTGGCGACTTTCCTCTAACAAGTACTCCAGACGGGGTAATACCTGTCCTCCGGGCAACGATGGAGGTTACTAACCTTCCACCCGCCCAGAGCCAGATATATGGATTGGTACCCCTCACTACATAGCGAGGAGAGATCATGTGGGTACACCCAGACTTGGTGCCCGAAGTTACCCAGGGGGTGTCATCTCCTCCCAGCAAGAAGAAGGGCAGGAAGTCTAGAGCCTACCACACAATTTCAGCCGAAGCTGAAGAAGCTGCAGATGTTGTTACCCGGTCTGGAGCACAAGTCTAGCCCATACGGGATAGTCCAGCCAAAGATCCTCAGCCAACAACGTTGCCTCCCTCTGATATTCCAAGGCTATTTCAGCCTCCACTGGCGGACAAAGCCAAGACAAAGAAAACCCGCTTCGATAGGCCACTCCGCAATGATGTACCTCGGGGGCTGAAGAGACCTTACAACTTTGACATATTAGCACAATTGGCTAATACGTCAGCAAAGTTGTCGCTATATGAGCTCCTACGGCTCTCCAAGGATCTTCGTGTCGCATTAAGCGAAGCACTCCAGAATGTCGATGCCTACTTAGCCCAGGTCATGCCTCCAGGGGAAGATCCGCCAGCAGATCTATAAGACGACGGTAGCACAGAGGCAATACCCAACATCGTATTTACTCCGCAGGACATGTTGATTAAGACCAACTTGCATGATCGCCCCTTATACTACACTGGATACATCGGCGACTTCAAGGTGGATCGGATGCATATCGACCCGGGATCGTCAATAAGCATCATCCCGAAAAGTCTGCTCCAACTTCTTGGCATCCTTATGCACCGGCTAGCAGTAACCAACACAGCCATTAGCGGGTGGAGAAGCTATCCCCTAGGGAAAATTCGGTTGAAGTGCCAAATTGGTGACTTGAGGATGGAAGTTACCTGCTACGTCATAGATGCAGACACCTCCTACAACATCCTCCTAGGACATCCGTGGATACATGACTATATGATCGTGCCATCCACCCTTTACCATTGTTTCAAATATGTCAGTAAATACGGTTCCGTGAAGACCGAATTCGTTGACATTGACCCCTTTAAAGGGGTTGAATCTTATTACTCATCAGAGGCTTGTCTATATGATGAATCCAGGAAACATATAACGGACGAGTCGGAGGCCATTGTAGGGCCAGAAGAATCCTTGAAAATCCGTCTCCAACCCCGCAAACCGGGAAGGACTGCACCCCTTGTCGCAACCTTACATAAGGAGGTGCTCAATTATTCTGTCACACCGGCACAGTCGGAGCCAATGATCATCCGTCTCCCGAGATCCAGCTAAGAGCCAAAACCTGCTTTAGGACCAATAGTGATCCGACTGCCAAGGTCCGATCAAATGCAATAGAAAAATGCGAAAACCTCAGTAGCACATATGGTAATCCGATTGCCAAAATTTGCTCCAAGGCGACTAGAAGACACAAAATCCCTTGTCGAGCCGATGGTCATCCGTCTTTCTAAGACGAGCCAGCAGCCAAGTATTGATCCAACACTCCCAGGCAGATCAATGCCTCAAGCAGAACCCTTGGTGGTCAAGTTACCCAAGATAGCGGCCCAAATTCTGAGCTCGCAGGGGGTAGCCAAGGAAGACGGAGAACTCGCCAAATATGTGGTTACATAGGAGGATAGCCCCTCTTCTGATGATGTAATCCCAGTGGACAAGATTCCTTATTTTTTCAAAAAGATGCTGCCATTAGACTATTCTGAGTATGATAAGCCTAATCTAACGTATACCGCATGGGACTGTCTGGATGTTAGCCTGCACACACACAGGTGACAATTGTTCATACCCCAAATCGACTTGCTTCCATAAAAGGTGCTTACTTTCTGGTCTCAGACAGAAGAGGATGGGATCACACAATCATCTTTGGCCAAAAAAAAGGTCCTCAATCTTTTACGCCACAAGAGTTCGACCTTGGACCCGAGACTGGAAGACTACCGCTCTACTTATATAGCCTTCAAGCCAAGTACTTCATACAAAAGCAGGGGTACGACATGGAGACTACTCCGGGTCTTAATTATGGCAGTGGTCGACAATTGCCTCTACAGCCGTCGGCACCGGTAGGGAAGCCTCGGGATCATTATCATAAATCCAGACGTGGCCTCGGGTATGTTACTCCACCCATAACACCCGAAAGTTCTGATGAAGAATGCGAGTGGCACTCCCATTCGTCCGAGTCACCTACTTACGACTCCGATAGCAGCATTAGGGATATATTCAGACAGACATTATCTGCCAATATGACATCCGCTAATGTCGAAGAAGAAGACGAAGACCTACTTAAACCTCTTGAGTAGGAGCCGTGGGTCCAGCAACTAGATGTACAATAGGAGAAATGCTTCAAACTTCGTGATCCTTCCACTGAAGATGAGGTTATGCAAGTTAACCTCGGCGATGAATCATCTCCAAAGCCAATCTTTGTCAGTAAAAGTCTAACAGACGACGAGCGGGAGTCGTTGTTACAACTCGTCAGAGAATACATCGACGTCTTTGCCTGGAGCTATAAAGACATGCCAGGGCTGAACCCCGAGATTGCACTCCATAAGCTCAACATCTATCCGAACGCAAAACCAATCAAGCAACAGCAGCGACGATTTCGTCCAGATGTCATGAATTCTATCGAGACAGAAGTGAACAAGCTTATAGCTAGCGGTTTCATCCGTGAAGAGAAGAACCCAGACTGGGTTGCCAGCGTGGTGCTAGTCATCAAAAAGAACGAGAAAATCTGAATCTGCATTAATTTTCACAATCTCAATACGGCATGCCCTAAGGATAAATTCCCTCTTTCGATCACCAATATAATGATCGATAATACGTGCGGCTTTGAGCGCATGTCGTTTATGGATGGCTTTTCGGGATACAATCAAATCAAGATGGCTCCCGATGATGAGAAGCATACATCGTTCCATACGTCGATCGGCGTATATTGTTATACGGTCATGCCCTTCGGCCTGAAGAACGCCGATGCAACATATCAATAGGCTATGAGTGTCATCTTCAGAGATCATTTGCACAATACGGTGGAGTGTTACGTAGATGACATCGTAGTCAAGAGCCGCTCCAAAAGCGATCATTTACATGACTTGAGAACAGTGTTCGACCTCGTACGGGCACACAACCTGAAGATGAATCCTACCAAGTCTTTTTTGGGGGTATCCAGTAGAAATTTCTTGGGCTTCGTCATTACTTCTCACGGCATTCACATAGATCCCGACAAGACAAAAGCAATCCTGGAGATGAACCCACCAAAGAACCTCCGCGAACTCCACGGCCTTCAGGGAAGACTAGCCTATATCAGGAGGTTTATATCTAACCTCTCGGAGCGATGCCAACCCTTCACTCAAGTCATGAAGAAAGGTGTCTCCTTTGTATGGAACGAGGAATGTCAGCGTGCCTTTGACGATATTAAGGAATACCTGATGAATTCGCCAGTTCTTGTAGCCCCGGTCGTCAGAAGGCCCTTCCTGCTCTATATACGGGCGATGGAACAATCCCTCGGTGCTCTGCTAGCCTAAAATAATGATGCAGGACACGAACAAGCCATTTACTATCTCAGTCGGATGATGGTAGGACCTGAAAATAGGTACACTGCCGTAGAGAAGAAGTGCCTCGCCCTAGTGTTCATTATTCAGAAAACACGACACTATGTGACATGGCAGACCATCCATGTGATTTCGCGAGTCAACCCCCTCAGGGTTCTCATGACCAAGCCAGGCGGACTCAGTTCTCGTCTAGCCCCTTGGGCGATACTACTATCCCCTTATGATATGGTTTTTGTTCCGCAAGAAGCTATCAAGGGTCACGTCCTGACTGACTTTCTAGCAGCCCATCCAGTCTCAGAAACAGCCAGAATTTACAAAAAAATTCCCGATGAAGTCGTCGCCTCGAACATGGCTTCACACGACGCCATTTGGCAGATGTTCTTCGATGGTGCTTCGAGAACGGGGCCACAAGGTGATATCGTCGCTGGAGTCGGAGTGATATTAATTTCTTCCTCCGGACTAGTAGTCAATCGGGCGTATTCTCTTACAGAACCCTGTTCGAACAACGTAGCCGAATATAACGCTCTAGTCATTGGACTCTAACTCACGAAAGAAGTAGAAATCAGATACCTGGAAGCTTATGATGACTCACAATTGGTTGTTAACCAGATCCGAGGTTCATACGAGGTTCGCAATGAGGACCTGATTCCCTATTATCAGACAGCAATGGCCATTATTACAACCTTGGAGGGATTCTTTGTAGAGCACGTTCCTAGACTTCAAAACATCGAAGCTGATGCCCTAGCCGGCCTCGCTACTTCCTTGGCACTCCCAAATAATACTCATTATCTAGTCGACGTAATAGGCCATGAACTGGTCTGCCCTAGGAACAATCTTCAACTGAGTATGAGTTGCTCCGCCCAGATAACCAACGACGTACAAGACTGGAGACGCCCGCTCATCAACTTTACGGTCTATGGAATTCTGCCAGAGGATGTGAAGGAAGCTACCTCAATCAGAAGACGCTTCCTCCGATTCTTCTACGATACCGAGACGAAAATGTTATATCGACGATCCTATGATGGGCTACTACTAAGATGCCTGTCAAATGCAGAAGCCAAAGAAGCCCTACGTGAAGCTCATGACGGTACTTGTGGAGCTCACCAACCTGGCACGAAATTACAAGATCGCCTTCGCCGGATGGGTTATTACTGGCCCACAATGGTCGCGGATGCAGTTGATTATGCAAAGAAGTGCTAGGCTTGCCAGATCCATACAGATTTTATACATCTGCCATCTGAATTCTTGCACCCAACAGTAGCCTCTTGGCCATTCGAAGCATGGGGAATGGACGTCATTGGGCCAATCACCCCGTCGTCGTTTAGAGGGCATCGGTTCATACTTGCAATCATCGATTACTTCTCCAAATAGGCAGAAGCTGTTCTATTGGTAGAGGTCAAGACATCGAACGTGATCAGCTTCATAAAATATTACGTCATCTACCGTTTTGGACTACCCTGGAGGATTATCCATGATAATGGTCCGCAGTTCGCAAGACACGCTTTCTAACGATTTTGTGATAAGAATCGGATCCAGAACATGGCCTCGACAGCATATAACCCATCGGCCAATGGTCTGGCTGAAGCATTCAACAAAACCATAATCAAGCTCCTTAAAAAGTTTGTGTCTGCAAACAAACGTGACTGGAATGAAAAACTTGGTGAGTGCCTATGGGGGTATCGGACGATGATTCGGACGGCTACAGAAAACACACCGTTCTCCTTGGTCTACGGGAGCGAGGCAGTCCTCCCCTTGGAAACTCAGATTCCCTTACTTCGAGTGGCCCTCACCTACCGGTTAACGGCAAACGATAACTACCGCCGACGGCTACAGGAATTAGAAGCATTAGATGAGAAGCGTTTACAGGCTTAACAAAGCATAGAGCTCTACCAAGTGCACATCTCTCGGGCTTTCAACCAGAAAGTCAAGCAGAGGATATTCCAAGTGGGCGATCTTGTCTTGGCCATTTGCAGACCAATGGTCATGACTCACAAGACCCCCGGCAATTTCCAGCCTAAGTGGGAAGGTCTGTTCGTCATTGAGACCGTATTCTCCAACGGCGCATACCGCCTCGCAAAACAAATAGAGACTTGCCCATGATGCCCATCAACGGCAAGTTCCTTAAGAAATACTATGTCTAATCGACACCTTCCAACTATATTTTGGATTGTGAGTTATATACCCACAGGTATCGCTGAACTTATACTCTAACTTCAAATCTCCCAGATTATTGAGTTACGTACCCTCAGGTACTACTGAACTTACTCTCTGATTACTCCGAATGAATTCTCTTGGTCGTGTCTATGTACCCCCGGTCATAGCTTTTCTACCACTAAGAACTTCCCTCAAAATCTATTGTCCGTACCACCGGTGCACAGATGGGTAATAGGTCCATACAACTTATCTCAATCTATTACTCGCACTACCAGTGCACAAAAAGGGTAATAGGTCACAAAATTCTCCAACGGGAAAAATAACCACGTCTATATTACCTCTGAGTTGTTCTTCCGTCCACCACAAACAAATCAGCCAATGCATAGAACTTCCACGTTGATAGCACCTCTGAGTTGTTCTGTGTATCCCTATCATGCCTACCCCTAACATGTCCTCATTACCTCTAAGTAGGAAGGCCTTATTTTGACCCGTATTTACACGTCCTCATTACCTCTGAGTAAATACGTTGGTTTCCTCTCCACTTATTATCAGTACTTGTATCGTCAGTACACAAAAATGATGATAAGTCCACCAAAAATTATCCTAATCTATTACTCACACCGTTGGTGTACCAAAGAGTAGTAGGTCCACAAAATAGCATTGAAATCTATTTGCTCCTATTTCTAGATACACAAAAAGGCAATAGGTCTACAAAAATCCTCCAATGGAATATCCTTTACAAATGTTGTATTAGGCCCTCTAGTACAAGCACCACAAAATACCACAAATAGGATGGAGTGAACACACTCTGTTTATCCAAATCAGTTACATTCACAGGACTATACCTCCAATAAAGGATTACAAAAATAACAAAACGCAAGCCACAGCTATAGACAGTCGAAAATTTAGAGGCAGGTACAAACGTTTAATTACATATACTTCCGGAAACAACAAGTACATGGTAGCTCATGGATCCCTGCAGTCAAAGATCATAGTCGTGCTGAGGGATAGCAGGGGCAGAACTTCCGATACTACCGCCTTCAGACTTGGGCTCCTCCTTGAGAGCAATCCCCTCCCCGATGGAAGCCAGTTCTTCTTTCACCTCAAACAGTGACTCTGGTTTGATGAAAGAAGACAGCACCTCCTCCTTTACAGCGGTTGCAGCCTCAATCACGGATGCTACAAAAATCAAAAAAGAGGAGATAGTCAGATAACAAAGAACTTTGTTATACGACCTAGCCACTCAGACGGCCCAGCTAAAACAGCACTCATACAGTCCACAGTTATGAGGTCGGCTTCATGAAGCACTCATGCAGCATTTATACGGCTCAGGCATTATCATGCGGCTCAGTCATGAAAAACTCATGCGGCCCAGGGCGATCATACGATCCAATCTTACAGTATTTATACGACCTAACCATAAAGTGCTCATGCGGCACCTATGCGGCTCGGTCGTGAAAAGTTCATACAGATTCATCTTGAAGAACTAAGCTAGTTTAAGTTCGAATAAGCAGCAGTTATGCGACTCAGTCTATGCAGCCCTATCGTATAGAACACATGTGGTCTAGATGAGATAGGGCATACATCGACCAAGCAGAGACAGTATATGACAGCCCCACGCACAAAATTTTAGTCAACATCTGCTAACCATCCTTACCCTTGGGAGAAGGTTGCACATCGGAATGAATGGAAGGAGTGTCTACCGCTCTCAACAGAGAAGCAAGTCTCTCCCCTTTAGCCGTCGCACCGACCGACTTAGAAGCTTTTGGAGCCATAGCAGAAAGTATAAGGAGAAGAAGGTGAAAGAGGAAAGACTCTCTCTGAATAACCCCTATTTATAGAGTTGCTGAAGAGAGACTCTTCGATTCTCAAGATCACTTAAGATAGGGGCAATGTTTGGGGACTTTATCCCTAGTAACCGTCGAGTGCCTCTTCAGTTTTCGAGATCATTAAAGATAGAGCCGACGTTTTGGAACTTTATCCCCAGTAACCGTCGATTTCATCTCGAAACTAGATCCACAACCAAGTCGGGGGAATTAAATACAGCAGTGACAGCTGGCAGACTCTCTGCGGCGCAAGGCGTCCCTGCAACTCAAGATTTGTCCTGCGACTCAGGATCCCTCTGCGGCTCAGTATTTCTCTGCAACTCAAGTTCGAAAATCACTTCCAGCAAACATGAAGACTCCCCACGGCTTGGCATATTTTTTATGCTTCTTATTCAAAGTATTCTAAATTTATAATTTAGAAACTTTGAAGGGGGTCTTGTAGAAACATAAAAAATATGGAGTTCATGCGGATTACAAATTATTGCATAGATACTTCGGGCCAAACAGGCCCGCATGAAGGACAGTCGCATAACTGTTCAAAACTGCATGTGGCCCATCGATGAACAGCTGTAGAAGGAAAATATGCGACTAAGGAGGAGCAGTTCGACTGACAAAGCTGACAAGTACTGGCAAAAGCATGACAGTTCTGAAACTTTGACAAGAAAGATAAGACGTGAGACGTCGCCCAAAAGCAGGGTTCGTACGCCTCCATGCGGCCAAAGGAGCGTCATCCAAGCCGCATGAACCTCATGCGGCCCAGCTTATGCGGCCCCAAAGTTTCCAAACTCCATGCAACTGTGATCCGGGCCGCATGAGTCTCATGCGACCCCACAAGATCAAAGACTGAGAACACCATACACAATGGGACACATGGCAATCTGAACGATTCCTTAACCACCTAGATTTGTTGTAACAAAATTCCAACAAACCGACAGATGGCAGCCCGAGAGCGAGTCTTTGCGTACCAACCAGCCACGTGGCAGCAAACCGACCATGCGGCTCAAAATCTATCCTATTATAAATAGCAGGGTGCCACTCCCCTGCAAAGGCTGGCAACCTTCAAGAGAAAAGCAATATCTTCACGAGCTAGAGACTGCATTAGATAGTCCACGGAGTAAGGCAGAGTTTATAGCACTTTCTCGAGCCTCCATCGTCACCCCCCAGAATCAAAACTAAACAATTGTAATTAGATTATTTCCTAGGCTTTCTTTCTAGGCTCTTCTTTGTACAAGCGAGTTTGCAATCAATTCCAGTGTTCTGTAATACCAGTTGTTGATTTTCATAGCAAACAAATAGTGAGACAGATGTGTCAGTCTAAAGGCTCGAAACCTCACCAGGTTTTTCTACCAAATTTAGCCACTATCATTCTCAAGGAAAATAACTAGACATAATTAATTCTAAGTTGAAAGATTACTTATTCAATCATGTTATGAATTTTTTAAACATAGTTTAATCTTGCTCATGACATACACAACCAAAATTTATAGAAAACCACAAAAATAAAACTCTTTTTCATTATATTTTTTGAAAAATAATGTATTTAAAAAATAAACAAAACATAAATCTCCTCCCCCCTACACTTAAAACTGACATTGTCCCCAATGTAAGGCTAAATGCAAAGAAAAGACAAAAAAATAAACAAAAATAAAAAATAAAAGAATAAGAAAAAACTCGCTTTGGGTTGCCTCCCAAGCAGCACATTTGTTTAATATGTCGTCGGCTCGACTCTATGCACACTTGACGTTGCTAGGCAAGGATTTCAAGTCTAGGATAGAGGCCTGCAAAACAGTGGGTAAAGTGCTTTTATTAGAAATTGGTAATGAAATATAAGGAATGTTACCTAACCGTTGTCTTTTTGTAAAATCATTCAACCCTGTAACAATTTCCTGAAAATTAGTACTCAAGACTAACTCCTCATTCTCTTTCTCGAGATGCCAACTAACGGTAACATCGAATCCATCTTTGCCATTAGGTTTTAAAACTTCTTCTGCATTTGGTACTATGTCATCATTAGGACTTCTTGTTGTTTTGACGATGTAGGTATTTTCTTTACCTGGATGTCAACCACTTTACCACTTCTTAAAACAATTTTACTTGTATTTTCTTTTGAATTTACTATTGTTTGAGATGATAATTATTCCAAACTTTGTCCCTCTAGTTTATTAATTGTTGTATCCATCTGGCTCATTTGATTGTTCAGACTTTGGATTCTGGCCCTCGTCTTCTGTTGAAATTACAAGGCATTAGTAGCAAGGGACTTAACAATATCTTCTAAAGACATACCAGAATTAGAAGTTTAGCCCGATTGTGGTTCATGGGGGTATGGTTGCTTGTACTACTGGTAATTTGGGCAATTTTGAGTTATAGGATGATTTAATTATGGATTTCCATAGCTAAAATTAGGAAGATCTCTCCATCCTGGGTTGTACATGTTTGATAAGGATCATACTTCACTTGTGATTGTCCAGGAAAACCAGATACAACATTTAATTGTTCATTAGGCTCCTCTTGAAGAGTTGGGCAAATATTAGTTGGATGCCCTGCTACTAAACAAATCTCACAAGCCATTGTTGTTTACATGTTACCTACAATCATTTGATGAACAAGAGAAGTTAAACTAGTAATTTGTTGTTCAAGAGAAAAAACATTTACCTCATTAGCATGCCTATGATCCAACCAAGTACCAAATTATTGAGAATTGGCCGCCATATCCTGTTAAAGTTTTTTTGCTAATAAATAGAAAATTATAAAATCACTAAAAGCACAAAAATTAACTAATATTACTCCCCGACAACGGCACCAAAATTTGTCTTGCTGCCGTAGGCACCCAAAAATAAAACCTTATACTCTTAGAAATTTAGTTCTGTGAGTAAGGATCGTTTCCATGGAGAGTAATTCGCTTAGTTTTGTGTTATGTAAATAATGAACGGGGGAATTGAATATAATGAAAGCCAATTAAGAATAGTAAGTAGAATATCAAAAGAAATCAAAATAACAAATATTGGTCTAAGTCAATATCTACCATTGAAATATTAAAACTGATCATTGATGCAAGCATATATTAATTCATACTTCAAATATTCACCATTAGAATTATTTTTCTATCTCATTTAGCCACAATTAATTAAAAATAAGCAATCTAACTAACCTTAACTGCTAAACAATCCCATACCAGCGCTAAAGGTTTAATCTAGTAGTATGTTAGACCCAATGAGATCGATGGAGAAAAACAAAACAAGCACAAGCGGTTGCATTTAATTTAGTCGAATGGTTTCCTCCTAAGATTTAATAATATAAAGCCATAATTTATTAAATCTTGGTTGCTTCACAAATTAGAGGGATCAAATAATTCTGAATTTGATATCTAATTTAGCAATAGATTATCAAGAATAATAAACTAGTATGCATCCTAGTAATTAAATAAGATAATCATGAAATATGTTTAAAAAATATTCGATACTCAAAGAACAAATCAAACATATAAACACAAATTAGATCTTACAAGTTTTTACTGATTTCGAGGCTTCCATTTCTTCGACCAACAAGACTTTAGCCACACATGTTCATGGGACTTCACAAGAGAGGTATGAGAAGAAGACGAACAATGGTGTGTTGTGGTTCCCTTTTCTTCTGTTTCTACTCATTTTATTCTTCAAATTAGTTATTTGAAGCCGTAAGCCCTCTAATTTTTGGGATATATTTTTTATTATTTTTATTTGTTTAATATGATTATTTAGTATTAAACTATATCTTATTTTTAAATTATGAGGATAAATATACTTTACCGTAGTTTGGACTTTTGAAGCACAACATTGGCCAATTCCTCGAAACCAATTTCATATTCGTATTCTAGGCGAGTCTACCTTCACGTAGACATATCATGTCACACCAAAATATGTTCCCTTGTACTATATTTTTCTTACACAACTTTCGGGTCAAAATGGTCATTTTGTCTTCGCATTAATTTCGATATATTTTTTCAATTCCAATTTGAGGCCCAAACCCGATCCTAACTTTTTGACCCAATATATGGTTTCGACCTAGTTTGAGCCTACTACACACATGATAATAGTTTCCCACTCAATTGAGTTGCCACGTGCTATTTATTTTCAAATGGCACATATGTCCCAATTAATAGACTTTCATAGTCTATTTCGACCTAATAAATTGTATCGACCAAAAACTTGTCCACCAAGCTTGGTAGAGCCTATTTTAGGGTGCCCTAACCTATTAGGTTTATTTTAGATTAAGTTTTATCTATTTAATAGAAGCCAAAATCATTTTAATCCATCATTTTAACCACCCAATAACTACTTTCCTAAAATGGACCAAATCTAATCTCTTTGAGATGAATCTTTTGATTGGTCAATCAAATCTCAACCAAATACCACCAAAACAAATCTAACTCTCTCTCTCAAATCCTTTCTCTATGTAATCCAGTGCCCTCTCTGCCTTTTATGTACGTATCTTACATAGTTATTATCAAAAAACCAAGCGCAACTTCCTTTTTCTATTCCGCGTGCATACAACATCCCTACCGACCAAAACCATTAAACTCGAGCACTTCCAATTCTTCTACCACCTACCTCGCAGCCCTAGGACGACTCCTTAACACTCCAACACCTTCTCAAGAATCCATATTGTCACGACCCATTACCTAAATTATTGGGCCAGGCCGAGCCATGTCCAGCCTACGCTTGGTTAAAGCGTAGTAAGCTGTTCTAAGAGTTTATACATGAATGATACTAAGTGTGCTAACATTAAGCCAAATAATATTTTATCACAACACAGCTTCTATTGACGAAAATAAACAAGTGTTAAAAGTTATTACACTTCAAATGTATGAGACTGGAGACAAAGTCCAATATCCAAATATAAGTTCAAACCAAAGTCTAAGTCTCAAAACACGTGAAAGATATCTAAGCAAGGTTCCCCGCTGGGGCCTCTTCTGGAGCTAAGGCTAGGTCCTCAAATGCAGTACCATAATATGTATCATATAGCATTTCCTCATCGGAAAGTGCACCTACAACGTTATCCTGTCAGGATGGGAGCAAGTACTTGTACTACAAACATATAATACTGATCATGTAGGAAAGAGATAAAATAACATAATCATGGCATATCTTGATTTATCCAGTTTTAGATACATTTCATCATGGCAATATATGTTTGTTTTAAAGTTTAAAACTATAGCATGTACGTGATCGGTCAATAGGTAGTAGGATGTACTGTGGTACATATCAATTTTCTGAAGTGCACATACGTACACTTAACGGCATCGGTGTATATACATACACAAATGTAGGATCAGACATACGACAAAGTTGCATATAGAATGTAACAGTGCACGGAAATACATACGAAAATAGGGGGCATGATCACGTACTCTACTAACAGTTTCCCCATAACCCATTTTATAACATGTGAGTGATACTAAGAGTAATATAAAGCATGACATGTACTAAGAATCGGTAAGAAGCATGTGAAGATATGACTTACAGTTATCCAGAAAGCAGTATTTTAACAAGGTTTAATCACAATTTATTGTTATAAGCAGTAAATAAGCTTGTAGGGGTACTTGCCTCGAGCAAAGCTAAGTGGTGACCTAACATAACTGGAGACTAGCTAATGTATGTAGCTATAGATGTCCGGTGTCCTGTCAAAATGATATACAAACTCAGCCTCTAAGTTATGATTAAGATTACACTAGTGTTGTGACACGACTCCTAACTGGACACTAGCTAAGTGGTGACCTAACATAAAAGTCCAATGTGGGGTGACACTATATCTAAACCAACACTTAGGGTCCTTAGAAACACAAGGATCACTTTAGAGTTTCATAAAAACTAAACATATAAATATATATACTAATAATCATAATAATAATAATTTAAGGGTGATACATAAAGAAAAATCTACAGATGTTGTCGGTTGATACAATAAATATCACCAACGTGTCCAAAATGGTCAAATTAGCCAGGATAGCCTACCCATAAGTCTAATTTGGACACAGGGACAAAACGGTAATTTTGGATCAAAATAATGTCCGTCGTTGGACGCACTTTGTACCGAAAAACGTGTCAGGATAGAAGTCTACAAAACCTAGCAAATTATATGTTCATAAATCCAGAATGACGATACAAACCCAACGGTATGTCCGAAATGGGATTCCGATGACCCGATCACAAAATGGTCCGTTGACCTGGATATTGGTATCTGATTTGCATGAAAATGCGTGTCGAAGCCAAAGTCCACAAAATCTAACTAAGTATATGTTAACGAGTCCAGAATGATGACACGGACTCAACGGTATATACGAAATTGGATTCCGATGAGTCAATCTCAAAATGACACGTTGATCCGGACATTCGGAATTCGGTTTGCACGAAAATGCGTACCGGAGCCACTGTCCTCAAAACTCAGTAAATTATATGTCAAAAAATCCATAATGACGATACGAACTCAACAGTATATCCGAAAATGGATTCCAATGAGCCGATCTCAAAATGACCCGTTGACTCGGACTGTGGGACCTGCTTTGCACCGAAATACGTGCCAGGGCCCACGTCCTCCAAATCTAACAAACTTTATATAAAAATGTGTCAAACGATGCCACAAGTTTACTGGTGGTGTCAGAAATTGAATCCGGAGTCCCGGGTTCAAAAATAGAATTATACAAGTTGGAAGTTACAAATTCGGACGGCCAACTTTGGCGTCAAATTCAACCAATCAAATGTGCTCACAATAAAACAAAATTCAAGGAAAAGAAAGAGGGTTATACCAGCTACGCACAGGAACTAGTGGCACGCCAAACGGAGGTGCGGCGGCGGAGTTACGATTTGACGAAGTTGGCTCCACAAAACTGTCCAAAAATAGTACAATTTAAAGTGTCAACTTGGTGGCCGATTTTGATGTATCAAATAACAAGGTGGCCGATTTTGATGTATCAAATGACAAAATTAACGGACGAAACTTGAGGGGAGTGAAGAGCTATATACCGAGATTGTGACGGAGCAAAGAGTTCGTCGATCCAACGGTAGGATCTCTAGAAAAACGTGCGCGAAGTCGCTGCGACGAAACACGAATTCTGAGTTCAAAACTCGCGCACGCGACGGGATATCGTGCCAAACGCACGAATCGTGTGTTGTACGCGTCGGGGAGGTCGATGACACACCCGGGGTGGTTGTCCAGGTTCGCCGGAGGCGTGGCTTGCTCGTGGTGGCGGGCGACGGCCACGCGATGGCGCACGGTGGCGGCACGCGGTGGCACGGCCGCTGCTGCTGTTATCGCAGCTACTGCTGCTGTTGCTGCATGCTGCTGGCATACGCACGCGGCGACGGCGGTCTCCGGCGGTGGCTGTGTGGCGGTGGAGGTGTACGGGTGCTGGTAAGTAGTGATGGTGGTGGTGGAGATGGTGTTGATGATGGTGTGTGTTGGTGGGGATGGTGGGAGTAATGGAAATAATGGTGATGGAGGTGGGGGTGGTACTCGGCCATGGAGGGAGGAGGCAGGGGAGAAGACTGTGAAGAAGAAGAAGAAGAGGATGATGGTGAGGTAGGGAGTTGGCTGTCGTCTAGGGGGTGTGAGTGATGAGAGAGAGAGAGAAATTTGTGTGTGTGTGTATATATTATATATAGAAAGAGAGAGAGAGTGAAATAGAGAGAGATATTTAAGAGGAGAGAGAAAGAGATCGGTTAGAGAGAGGGGGAAGTGTTGTGCTGTGAATGAGGGAGGGGGGTGTGTGTGAGTAATAAGAGAGAGAGAGAGATATTTTTGTATATATGTATATATATACATATTAGAAAGAGAGAGATATTTATAAAAAGAAAGAGATATTTTAAATAGAAAAAAGTGGAATTGTGTGGGGTGTTCATAAGGGGATAACATGGAGCTTAGGTTTGGGTTCGGTTGAGCCGGGTCGGGTCAAAATCGGGTTTGGAAAAATAAATAGATTAATTTAGTCATTTATGGACACGGGTAAATAAGTAGTATGCAGGAGCTAAACTAATGGGACACAAGCATCATGTCGGTAGTAGGCTTCATGTGGGCCCGGCCCATATGTTGGGTTGGCAGGTTTGGGTCGAAAGGGTGTCCCCAATTCAAGTCAGAAAATAAATGTGACTCCGTGGAATAAATTAAAATTGGATCTCGTGTCTGAAAAGTTGTGCGAAGCAAATGAAGCACAAGATTGTGTGTCTGAGTGGGACACGAAGATCATGGGTGTAGGGTGTCTCGAGTAGATTATGTATGAGAAGTTGGTTTCAAAAAAAACGACTAGTCTTGTGCTCCTAAATTAAAAGTCTCGGTAACGTGCATACGATGATCAAAGATAAAAGTGGGAATTTAAATAATAATTATTTAACGATCAAATGGCCTAAATTGACCCGAAG